>OX457053.1:27440796-27505796 GCA_949752735.1 Lumbricus terrestris
TAATAACCGTGGTTTCTATAAAATTAAATATACTGACGTCGGATGTTGTGCGCGGTTGTCGGTGGTTGGATTCCTGGCATGAGACAAACCCAGCTGTAGGCGACGACGTCATTCGGATGCAAGTCTTCGAAGAGAGTCGTGTTCAGCCAAAACGTATCACTCACATCTGCAATACAAACATCCGGGCAATATTATATATATATAATTATATATACATATATATATATATATTAAATTATAATTATGAGGCCTGTCAATCACCTGCAGTGACTGCCTGACCCAGTGGGGTGCAAAGGAGTAATGGGTCCACTTTAGTCTACTTACCATTCAGCAATGAATGCTGTATCACTGTTTTATCCAGCTATGTTTCAAGATAAAACTATTGGGCATTTTTCGAGATTATAAGAGGAGGACAAGAGAAGGAGGATGAGAAGAAGGAGAATTTATGAGCAAGAGGAGGAAGAGGAGGAGGAGGAGGAGAAGGAGGAAGAGGACAACGATGCTGAAAATGACGACGAATAGAATAGGAGGAGGAAGTCGAGAAAGCGAGACGCAAAGGCGATTATTGTGCGAAACAAAGGAATAACAAGAACGTCCTCCACTGTTGTCTAGACCTCTCCTCTATAGGCCTTCTTCCGCTCTCACTTCCTCCATCACGTCTTTCTAGTGCATTCCATGTTTTCCTTTGCTGCCTTTGAAAACATGAAAACTCTTTTGAAAACGAGCACGCATGTATAGTCCCTTTTTAACCCTATACTCAGTTCATGGACCCGCTCAGTGCTCAACCACAACTCCACTCACAGCATTCTGCTCCTGTAGAATCTCAAAACTGTCCTATTTAGCCTTGGTTGGGCCGGGAGCGCTTCTGAGTAGCCTACCCTTTGAAGAGGCGCTATATAAAACCTGCGATATAATAATAACAATAATAATTTTTTATTTGCTTCATTTTTTAGCGCCCGAGGTAGCCTATAGCCTATATGATCCTTCAGGCTTTAAAAAACACTAATAAAAGCTTTGTTGTTCTGGAGTTAACGGTCATCCACATCGGTCAATTATAATTATTTGTGCAAAAGTGCCTCGAAATGCAACGGCATTAAACTTCTGCGTGCAAATTGAAAGTCGCTGAAACAAGCGTGCTGTCTCTTGCGGGTCTCCAGAAGCAATGGTCAAACGCCGACCTAGTTCTGCCAAGAATTCCCCGCCCTGAGCGTTGATGGGACCAAGGGTTTCCAGTGCCAGTGGAATAAAATCATAGGTAGTGGGGGTTTCAGCAAATTTTCTATTTTTTAAAATAATAATAATAATAATAATAATAATAATAATAATAATAATTCTGGACCGGTTTTTAAACAAGTAGTTAGCAATAAAGTCCTTGAGGGATCCTAAATACCTCGTGGCATAAAAAATATAATAATAGTAGGCCCTAATAATAATAATAATAATAATAATAATAATAATAATAATAATAATAATAATAATAATAATAATAATAATAATAATAATAATAATAATAATAATAATAATAACAACAGCAGCAACAATACTAATAATAATACTACTAATAGTAATAATAATAACAAGAAACGTTACAGACATAGTACACCGATTATTCGACTCGTTTAATGTATAGGCCTACGTTGACTCACTGTATCGATCGAATGGCTTCGTAAGAACAGTCAACAGTGACTTTCGGAATTGCTCGATTCTGATCAGAGCTTTGTTGGACCTTGCCGTTGTTACCACACTCCTGCTGTTGATGAAATGAGCCTTCAAAAATAACCACATAGCCTACATTGTAGGATTACATTCAAAGTCGACCAGTTGTACACCGTCGTGCAGTCAACTTTAAAGCAGTTCGGCAGAGAAATAGACTACAAAATTACGTAGGTTATAATCTATTAACTAACTAACTAACTAACTAACTAGCCAGTTTGCTTGCTAGTTTGCTTGCTTGCTTGATGGCTAACTTGCTTACTTGCTTACTTATTCACTCACTCACTCACTCACTCACTCACTCACTCACTCACTCACTTACTTACTTACTTACTTACTAACTAACTTGCTTACTTGCTTGCTGGCTTGCTTGCTTACTCACTCACTCACTCACTCACTCACTCACTCACTCACTCACTCACTCACTCACTCACTCACTCACTCACTCACTCACTCACTCACTCACTCACTCACTCACTCACTCACTCACTCACTCACTCACTCACTCACTCACTCACTCACTCACTCACTCACTCACTCACTCACTTACTTACTTACCTACTAACTAACTTGCTTACTTGCTTGCTGGCTTGCTTGCTTACTCACTCACTCACTCACTCACTCACTCACTCACTCACTCACTCACTCACTCACTCACTCACTCACTCACTCACTCACTCACTCACTCACTCACTCACTCACTCACTCACTCACTCACTCACTCACTCACTCACTCACTCACTCACTCACTCACTCACTCACTCACTCACTCACTCACTCACTCACTCACTCACTCACTCACTCACTCACTCACTTACTTACTTACTTACTTACTAACTAACTTGCTTACTTGCTTGCTGGCTTGCTTGCTTACTCACTCACTCACTCACTCACTCACTCACTCACTCACTCACTCACTCACTCACTCACTCACTCACTCACTCACTCACTCACTCACTCACTCACTCACTCACTCACTCACTCACTCACTCACTCACTCACTCACTCACTCACTCACTCACTCACTCACTCACTCACTCACTCACTCACTCACTCACTCACTCACTCACTCACTCACTCACTCACTCACTCACTCACTCACTTACTTACTTGCTAGCTAGCTTGCTTACTTGCTTGCTGGCTTGCTTGCTTACTCACTCACTCACTCACTCACTCACTCACTCACTCACTCACTCACTCACTCACTCACTCACTCACTCACTCACTCACTCACTCACTCACTCACTCACTCACTCACTCACTCACTCACTCACTCACTCACTCACTCACTCACTCACTCACTCACTCACTCACTCACTCACTCACTCACTCACTTACTTACTTACTAACTTGCTTACTTGCTTGCTGGCTTGCTTGCTTGCTTGCTTACTCACTCACTCACTCACTCACTCACTCACCCACTTACTCACTCACTCACTCACTCACTCACTCACTCACTCACTCACTCACTCACTCACTTACTTACTTACTCACTTACTTACTTACTTACTTACTAACTTGCTTACTTGCTTGCTTGCTTACTCACTCACTCACTCACTCACTCACTCACTCACTCACTTACTTACTCACTCACTTACTTACTTACTTACTCACTCACTTACTTACTTACTTACTTGCTTGCTTACTAGTGTTTCGATGTAATCTGGAGTTTCATCATGTAATCCTAAAGTCACTGCATACATCATCCAGCAGAGTTGAGAGTAACCATTTAAAAATAATCAAAGCAACCAGTTCCTAACTGTATAAAAAGCACAACATTAATAGACTATTATTATACTATCATAATGTCTAGTGAAACTAACTCTTCCTGATTTCTAACAGTGACCTAATAATCGCATCTAACCCTGGAACTTCTATTATGAAAGGAAACGGCTACACCTCAGGCTGCAACAGTGCAACGGATTGCTAAGCAAACCTCGCTTGTTGTATTATGTTTAACGACACTGCCATTTCAAAGATAACTAGTGTCGCCCTCCTCCTTTATCCAGGCTTGGGACTGGCACTGCTAGGGTACGAACAGTGGCGGAGTTACTCGCATACGTTACATGCTCACATCAATGGCTGCGTTAAATTGGCGTGACTAGCTCAGTAGTCAATACAATACATTACAATACAATGCAATACAATGCAAAACAATACAATGCAATGCAATACAATATATTGGCCCACGTGCACAATGCAATTTAATACAATGCAATACAATACAATGCAATGCAATACATTGGCCCACGTGCACAATATAATCCAATACAATACAATACAGTACAATACAATACAATGCAATACGATACAATATATTGGCCCATGTGCACAATACAATACAATGCATACGCCCCACAATACAATGTGCGTCATAGCAATAAGTCAATAACACACGGCATAATGCAGCACAAAGCTACAGATTACTTTATACTATGCAAAGAATTATTAAGCAATAAAAATGTTAATACAGTCGCTATTGACCTGCAGCAGAAAATGATTGCGACCCCAGTCACGCGTTCTCTCAGAAATCATCCTTTGTGGGGCGCGGTGGTGTAGTGGTGGCGTCGTTGCCTTGAAGCCAGAAGGTTCGAGGTTCGAATCCACCTCAAGTCGCAGCGTAGGGACCTTGAGCAAGTCCTTAACTCACAATTGCTTGGGCGCTTCGGCGTGAAACTCCGATGCAGTGTCCGCTCTGCAGTCGGGAGCGCCTCTGACATACAAACAAGCAAACATCCTACCTCAAGACCTACAGCATAGAATCCTGGGCTTCGAAGGACATACGGATTGATGGTAACGAGTATCTCAGGAGACTGGTCGGACCAACTGACGAAACAGTTCAGACCGTAGAGACTGGTGGACTGGGCTCCGTCTTCCAGGCCATCCCTCTTCTCCAGGACGCAGCGTCCGGCAAACTCCATTGGATAGCAGGCTGGAGTGAACCTCGCTCGAAGGACGATCGTTTCGTTCCAGAGGAAAACGGAAAACAGGTGTGGATCATCCCGCGCGGAAATTTCAAAGGCCAACGACATCTCGTCGCACGCTTTCATGGTTATCGTCTTCTCACGTGTGAAGCTACAATACGGTCCACCGTCACCCATTTGAAAGGTGATGTTGAATCTCCGGATTGCGTACGTCCCATACGTATGGGATAGCAGTCCGGAGAAGTGCTCGGGAGTGGCAAACTCGGCGGCGAACTCCGGGAGTTTGGCGTTCCGTGTGAGCCTCAGTCGTTGAGGTGGGGTGTCGTCGCCGAAATCCCACAGCGTCCAGGTATCCGAGGGATAGCGCTCTGCCAGAACTAGAACGGAAGCGTTACCGGAACTGGAGACGTCCGGAACGATCCGTACGGATCCAACGGCGTCCCGCAGACTGAGGACCGTGACGGCGGCCTGCGTGAAGATCGGTCCGCGACGACCTGGGTGGTTGGTGACCTTGAGTCGGACGTGGTAGACTCCAGGCTTCGGAAAACGGTGCGAGAGAAGAAACAGCCGTGCATTGGAAAGCGAGAATTCAATCGGGGGCCATTCGGGAATGAGAGCCCGGCAATTAAGAGCGGACGACAAATTTAGAGCCTCCTGGGTGCCGTCGAGGAACAGCACGACCGGTCTGGGGTCCTCGAAGAACTCTGGAATTGCGACGAGGAATTCCACTTCCTCCCCGACGACCGTCCGAGTAGGACTCACGCTTAGCAGAATTCGGTCAAGGTCACGTCCTTCCGTCATCGCGGAACCACGCTGGACCACCTCTAAGCGCAGCTCCGCTCGTATCCGGTCTTCCGTCGTGCAGGGATTCAGGACGGTTGCCGTGATCGTGTAGATCCTCGCATCCGTGAAGCGGTGAGAGGCAACGAAGGAATACTTCTCCGAGTCGGGAACTGTCAGAGAGTTCTTAGTCAACGGGACGATGTCTGGTTCCGTGTCGTCCCCAAAATCGACGTACACCAGCAAATCGAGACCTGGAAGTCGCTCCAGTGCGACAGCAATGTCCGTCGCATCACCCTGGCAGACGGTAGCGTCCTTGCCCGGGGTCACGGAGATGCTACCGACGATCCGTTTGACGGTAGTCACTTCGACGGTGTTGCTAAACGTCAGGATGTTCGCCGAGACGGCGTCGACGATCGTCAGGTTAACCTGGAAGCTTCCAGGCACGACGAACCTGTGTTTGACGCTGGCAACGTGGAGGACAGTTCCGTTGGGAGTCTCCGTCGCCTGGAAAGCGTCCTTCGGTAGAATATGTGCTGGAGTTCCGTCTCCGAACGACACGAAAAATTCTCCCATTGGCCACGGATGGGTGGTCTGTAACTGCAAGGGGAGGTCACACAAGACGAGATTGACGCGGTTCAGACTCGTGATAGCGACATCCCCGATCGCTTCGGTAAGCGATCTCACTCTTAGACCGGTCGTCACGGTCGACTGCACCCGCTCCGGATCGCTGCATCCAGCGATCTGGAACTCAACGACGTATACGCCTGGCCGAGACCCGTATCGGTGAATCGCCACTGCGGATCCGGGTAGAACGGAATCGTACCTGCTTCGGTTGTTCAACACAGCCTCATCGTATCTCAAGATGCTAACGCTTGTGCTGACGTTATCCCCGAAATCGACGATCAGAGTGAGATCGCAGAAGACGCGCTCAACCGTGACCTCGAAGGCAACGAAGTCGAACGGGTTGATCGCATCACTGGTGTTCTTCCGAATTCCGATCTGTCCAAGCGCGTCCTTGAAGCTCCAGACCTTGATGGAGACGTTGGCGCTGGCCGTCCAGTCCGGCTGCTGATGGTGAGTTACAGTCAGGCGACCCTCGTAGTCACCTGATGTATGGTAGACGTGTGACAGCCGAATGAAGCTAACCCTTGACGGTACCTCCTCGCCTCCTCCAAACGCAGTCCAACGAGGAAGCGTCGGTATCTCGCGGTTGTCGAAGCTTTCTATCGTCACGTTTGTCTCCACGCTTTCCCCGTCTCCGTAGTCGAACGACGCCAAGGTCACATCGTCCGTAGGGATCCAGGCAATGATCTCAACGGACTCACCTGGTAGAACCATCACTTCCATCGTCGAGCTGGCCACCTCCATTGTTTCCAGGATCCTCCGGAACCGCTCCAGCGAACCAACCCTCACTCCATCCACCCGGTAGCTCAGATTCCGATCGCATTCCGCAATCGTCAGTGTCACAGTCGGTTCAACCTTACCCAGTCCCTCGTAGAAGTGGTTGAGGAAACCCACCTGACATCCATCCGTTTCGCCGTCTCGCTCCAGGCATCTCCTCGGCGCCCACTCTGGGAGACTGCCGTTCCCGTCGCATGGAACCATGACCTTGACCTCAAGAAGCGTTTCCGTTGCGTTCCTCTCTCCGAAGTCCATCCAGATGGAGACGTTTCCATGGTCGATGCACGTTTGGATGGCAAATGTTGTACTTCCGTTGCTCTCCATGCGGTGATCCACAAAGAGTTCCTGTGTAACGTTGAAGGACGGTCCAGCTGGAACCTCGACGCGGTCCTCAGGTTTCACCAGACCCTTGAACTCGATGACGGGCTGGAAGAGTTCACCCGGGCAACGGTACGTGTGTTCAAGTCGAGCCTCGTGGTGGATCGATCCCTCGGTCTTCGCAAAGCTGACGTTCTGCGGGGTGGAACCGGAGTCATCGGTGTGGAACAGCGCAGTCATGCGTGTCACGACCCTTGACATCTTTATGACGAACGACACGGTTGTGTTCCACGGGATCAGCTCCAAGTTCGGGGTTCTTTCAACCGAAACGTTTCCGATGATGTCCGTGAAAGTCTGGTTACAGACTGGGTCGCTGTCGAAGACGGTGGTAAATTGTAACATCAGCGGCCCTTCACCTTAACATCAACCAGTCAACCAGTTCAACACGTTGCACCGTATTCGTGAATTTATATAGCGCCGCTTCAAGAGAAACTTCTCAGAGGTGCTCCCAATCTGACACCACCATACCACGATCGAAGGGAATGTGGTTTTTCAGACGCTTGCGGAAAGGGGGCAAAGAATGACAAAGAAGTTCATTACGGAGACTACTATCAGTAGGTAACTTTTTCCAGAAGGATGGATCGACCATGGCGACGTTTTTATGTACGTTTGACCCATAGGAACAGCCAGGTCATCTTGCGCGACAGAGCGAAAGAATCTAGACATATACATGTACCGGTATATGACATGAAACGGTGAGCACTGGCACACAACGCTCCATAAGACAAATACAATGGCCATTATTTTAACATAACGAACAATAACGCAGCTAACGCTCCAATAATTATGTAGATTCAAAAACAAAGAACTAAAGCAATGGAGCAACAAACAAATAGAAAACGAATAGGGCCTTTCCAGACCTTTCATTTTATATTAGGCGCTAGTAAAAGTCCCTGAGGGATCCTGTACATCTCTGGGCAAAAATTTCAATTTTAAATTTTAAAAATAGAGCAACGAGCATAAACAGAGGAAATATAAAATGATGTGATGCATTGTTAAGTAGACATGATCCACTAAGCACATTACAAGTGTGCGATTAGGCTAAGCGTAGGCCTATATCTGAACATTTATAATTTTATATAACACCCTTCAAAAATAATAATAATGAGTAGCAGCCTTGAGTGACGTACTTCCGTTCAATGGATCATAGCAGACGTTGACAACTTCGCTGTCGTCTGCTTCGTCAAGGAAGCAACAGCCGCAGTCCCAGCATGCATCTCGTTCCGTAATGTATCCGTTTCCGCAAGGCGTACGCCCTACCACTTCCGCTCTCGTCAGAGTACACATCCAGTCCTCTCCGGATCCAGTAACGGGTTCTATGGAAACTAAGATAACATGCAAAAGAGGCAGGAGTTAAAATGCACAGCAGTGCTGTTATAGGTTTATCCAGCAGAGGTCTATAGGCTTGTTTATGCTAATAGGCCCCGAGAGCAACTTAAGAAAATTCCTGATCCTTCTATTTCCTTCAACATCGACTCTTCTTCCAACCACACTTTCACTTCAAACTCTCCTGTCCGAAACCTAGGTGTTATCTTTGACCAGAATCTTAGCTTCTCCGACCACATAGCACAACTTTCCCGTACTTGTTTCATGCACACACGTGATCTCCGCAGAATCCGACCTATGCTCAACTTTAAAACTGCATCCACAATAGCTACATCTATAGTTCATGCGAAACTTGATTACTGCAACTCTCCCTTCCTGAACATTGATTTCACCCAAATTAACCGCCTCCAAGCTACCCAGAAGTCCAGAACGCTCTCGCCCGTGCTGTCACTAAAAACTCCAAACGTCACCACATCACTCCTGTTCTGAAATCACTTCACTGGTTCAAAATACCTGAACGCATCGAATACAAAGTCCGCTCACTCACAATACACTTCAATCATCCCAGCCGTTCTACCTTCGTCAGTTGTTCACCATCCAGCCACTTCGTTCAACACGCTCCTCATCCTCCATTACACTGCTTAACCCTCCCATCACTTCAGCGCCGGTGAATAAGCTGGTCTCCCTGACGTGGCTTTTGTGGGCGCTGAGAAATTCTCGAAGATTTACATTCATCACTGAAATTCGCAAACCGCTCCATAGCCATTGCCGGTCCACCTCTTTGGAACAAACTTCCGCCAGCACTTCGGCAAACTTCCGACCCATCATACGAACTCACCAAAACTCCACCTCTCGCTATCTCTCCACAGGTCTTTCACTCAAAACCGAAAACATTGCTCTTTCACAAATCCTATTCTGATTCTTCCACTTCTCCTCACATCACTCGCCATTTCAACTCTAAACATCACCCACCTTAGCCGTCCGACTGTCTGCCTGCCTAACTCTCTGGGTCTTGACCCTCTGTCTATCGATTTTGTTTTGATTAAGCGCCTGTGAATAAGCTGGTTCCCGCGACTTCGCTTTTGTGGGCGCTGTAGAAGTCTCGAGATTACGATTACGATACTTGTTACATGTTTCGACACTGCCCTATCAAAGATGATTAGTGTCGCCCTTCTCCTTTATCCAGGTTTGGGACTGGCACTGGCACTGGCAGAGAACAACCAGTGGCGGAGTCTATATGTCTAAGTCTAACCGACCCTCACGACGCCTGACCTAACCCTAACCGGCACACACGACGCCTAACCTGACCCTGGAGGCTGAACGACACTTGGGTCCCAGATACTGCAGTTATGCCGACAGATAGACAGACAGACAGACAGACAGACAGACAGACGGACGGACGGACGGATTGATAGATAGACAGACAGACAGACAGACAGACAGACAGACAGACAGACAGACAGATAGATAGATAGATAGATAGATAGATAGATAGATAGATAGATAGACCATCCATGCAGTCTTACGAATATTAAATAATGTAACGTGGTACTAACCCTCCGCCTTTGTTTGCCGATTAATCAACAGCGCGGTGATCAGAGGAAGAACGCAGCTAACGATAAAGTCCATCTTATCCGTAGGCATCACTAGCTATAAGTATTACCCCCGTCAACTAAAACACTGCCAGCACATAATAATTATAAGTCTTAGCAAAGTTCTAAGTTTTTACAACTAGCGAGAGCTACGACCAGCACCTACACAACGACAACATTTTAACGAGAGAGAAAACAAATCTATTTTCCGACTCAAACTCGTATCAACAAACGGTAACGGTATTTTCGAGTCGTTGCCATGGGAACGGATTAATACAAACGTGCCTACGTCATAGTGAACATAATACTGTGACGTTGAAATAGTTACGCAGTAATGATGTCTGTCTCTTCTGAAGGTTTATTATTAAGAGGACTGAGGAAGGGCAGACCTATAATATTATTACGCAATTGGGCCATTGTCTACTGTCGTCATGGAGATTAAAATACGAAGCAATAGACAAAAGATATGATGCGTAATAGATTATTGTCTACTCTAGTCATCATGGAGATGAAAAGTATGACACGTCGTGGGCAAAGTGTTGATGGCGTAATAAAGACATTGTCTACTGCTGTCATGGATATGAAAAGTGCAATGGACAAAGATGTGATGACGTAATAAAGGCATTGTCTACTGTCGTTATGTAAATAACAATATCACGCAATAGATGAAGTATGTGAATATGCAATAATACAACAATGCGATAATGCAATAACTCAATAATGCAATAGTGCAATGATGCAATAATGCAATAATGCAATCATGCAATCATGCAATAATGCAATAATGCAATCATGCAGTAACGCAATCATGCAATAATGCAGTAATGCAATCATGCAATAATGCAATCATGCAATAATGCAACAATGCAATCATGCAATAATGCAATCATGCAATAATGCAATCATGCAATAATGCATCGTCTAAGTACAGTCCTCATAGAAACGGAATTGAAAATAATGGCACAATGGACAAAGATATTACGTAACAAGGCCATTGTCTACAGTCGTCATAGACATGGATATGAAAAGTACGACACAATGAAAAAAAACCTAAGGTTACGTAACAAGTCGATTGTCTACACAGTCTTCAAAGAGATGAAAAATTGACACAACAAACGAAAGTTGTGAGTGTGCAATAATGTCACCGTCTTCTGTGGTTGCCATAGAAATGAATGTTAGGTCTACTCAGTCTCACCGCTTAAGCCTATCACGACTCCGCGCCAAAAACAGAGATGAATAACGTTGCCCTCCTCCTCTATCCAGGCTTGGGACTGGTTCCACTCGAGATCGACAATGGTAGGATGAGCTGAGAGATCAATACTCAGTCACCCCGGAGGTGGAGGAAAGGGACAGATAATTCGCGTTATACTCGTATGGGTCATATAATTACATGCGTTCTAACAAAACAGTTGGCCTACATTGTCATGGATCATTAAGACTCCTCGTTGGTTGTCATGGTAGCGGAAACCGGAATATTTCACGACGTTTCTTACATCAAGGGGAACACTATGGCAATTATTATTCATTCATCCCAGAATTTATATAGCGCTTCTTCATGGGACTACTCAGAGGCGCTCCAGACTCTAGCACGGCAAATAGGACAGTACTGTTATTATGCTCGCATGTTGACTTTATGACGACCAAGAACCAAAGCTACGTTCAATTGCGATTCAAGTTATTATTCTGAAGTAGTAATTTCTATCTGGTTCCTGCAGTGACGCGGCAACATAGAAATAAAAAAGTTGAGGTTTCAATATTATTTGAGGTTTTTGATAATCTGATGACCTTATTTTAGTGTAGCCTAACATCTAATTGTATCCTCTATTTCTTGACATCGTTCATGGGGGAAGAGAGCACTGCCCACGCCCCTGAGAAGTCTAAAAAGTTCACCGAGGATCTGGTCGCCATTCTCATCAACACACGCTATAGAGATACATGAAAGAGAGCGACAATTATTGCCACATATATTTCATTGTATACATGCTCTCTCTGTCTCTGTCTGCCTGTTTGTCTCTCTGCCTGTTTATCTCTTTATCTGTATTTATGTATGTCTGAATGTACGTGTACTATGCATGTATACATCAAGAAAACATCCGCCACAAGTGGCCAGAAGATTATCCGCATTCGCTTAGTCAAAACAAAATCGACAGGCAGGTGGGTTCATGTATCATAATCCATCAGTTTCACGTACACCATGACGCAATCGGTATCCAAGCAACAACAACAGAAGCGACGTCATTCGTTACCATGACAACACGAATAATGACCAGAATGAATGTTTCTGAGAAGATTGAGATGAGGCAACGAAATTCACAACTCCTTCGAAGTCTTCGCTGCTTGCTTTCGACAAGCGCCTGCCACTCCTTCTCCATAGCAGAGGAATTGCTCCAGGCTGTCCTTGTTCTGTGGATGTCGTTTGTAGGCCTCGTACATAGCGTCTTCACCGATGTGTTCAAGAAACGATATACAGACTTCCATAACTCTGCGTTGGGAGAACAACGAATTTGACTAAACGTTTATGTAGCTGCTTTAAATGCAGGGCTGTTTTTAAGGAATTTTTAGAACTGCATAACTCCTTCTTTCCTTTCACATCTTCCATGGTAAATTACTTCCAATCGGAGGACAACGACCCTTTTGCTAGTTTTAACTGTACAGAAGTGCTTCTACAACTGCACAAATCCATTTAGAACTGCACATTTTGTGTACAACTGAACGTTAAAAAAAGTCCTGTTTAAATGTAGTTCTATTGATGAAAGTTTTACACAGTTTCTGCATGTTAAGATGCTCCTATTGATGAACGTTTGATATAGGCCCTAGTTGCTTTAATGTGGCGATGCTTATCAGACTGGGCACCCTCCTATCTGTGTGAGCTTTGCCTCCCTCTTTCCACTTGCATAGGCCACCGCGCTCTGCGCTCTGCTGTCCATGGTTACTTAATGGTTCCTTTCACTCGCTCTGCGACAATGCAGAGGCGTTCCTACTCTGTGGTTGGTCCAACAACCTGGAATGGACTTCCCTTGACTATGCGAAATCCCCAAGCTGTTCTCAGTTTCACAAACTGTTGAAGACTGTTTTTCGCTTGATCTCGGACGGGAACCTCTCTGAGTAGGTATCTTGAAGTGGTGCTATATAAATTCTGATCGATTGATTGATTGGTAGATTGGTTGATTGATTGATTGATTACGAGACGCATGCAATTAATTATCTGTCACCGAGGAGATCATGAATTATCCAGGTTGGATGGAAAGATAAATAAGAAAACGAAGGGAGAAAGGATGGGCGGAGGACGGAAAAAGATAAACGAAACAAGTAACTAAGTGTTGACAATTATAGAGAGAACGTAGCACTTGAATCGATTTATATAGCGCAACTTTCTTATAATAAGTCAAGCTGTTAGAGGTCCACCTTCACCTTTTCGGCCACTTTCCACCTCCTGACACTACTCCTGGTAATTCGTCTGCTTCCAGACCAGGACCCGTCAATCGATGGACCCCATCAACATCCTTCAGACCGTAACTACACAACAAACACAGCAGATATCATATTATAGACTCTCACAAGCCGGGGGACGGAGAACGCCCAAAAATGTCTAAATGTAGACTATAACTACTGTATGTGTGCCTGAAATTCTCTGAATGTACATGCATGTATCTGAGTATCTTCTTATATTTAGCATCATCATCGTCGTCGTCGTCGTCGCCAAATCATCGCGGCCAATGTCATTATCACAAACGTCATCATCATAATCATAATCATCATCATCGTCGTCGTCGTCGTCGTCATCATCATCATCATCATCATTATTAACATCGTTATTCTCAAACGTGGGCTTATGGGCACCACGCCGTTGGATGTAGTATAGGCTTATTACGATACGATTACGATTAGTGAAATTGAATATTTCATAAAGAGTTGAAAAGCAGAAAAACTAAAACTGATATCTGAGTCTGTCTGTCTGTTTGTCTGTATGTCTGTCTCTGTCTCTGACACCGTCTGTTTGCCTATCTGTCTGTCTGTCTGTCTGTCTGTCTGTCTGTCTATCTGTCTGTATCTGACACCGCCAGTCTATCTGGCTATGTCTTTTCCATTTTTCCTCTGTTCACCTGTTCTTTCCCAGTCCACGAGTCCTCGTGTTTAAACGATGTTTTTCCTGCTAACTTACTTGCTTTTTTCGAAGGTTTCAAAGTCGCATGCCTTTTCCGTTATTTCCAGAATCTCCCATTCAGGCAGATCGTACTTGTAATGTCTGAACTTGCGGTTGAAATCGGCGTATTTGCTGTACAACTGCAAGAATCGATTATTAAATCAATAAGTGTCTACATAATTATTAATAGCATAGAGTAGAGTAGATGAGTGCAAACAAAATATCCTTAAATACGGATAGAAGGTTTAACATGTTCCTATACTAATAGTCTATTGTCTATACGGATAGAGGGCTTAAAATGTCCTTAACTAATAGTCTATCGTCTATACTACCTAGGCCTTCGTCACTATATACGTGTAGTTTATTGCAACAGTGAGTCATCAAACCGTATACCTTATCACAAAGAAAGAATTGTGTGTATCTAACACTTGATTTTGCATCGAAATTTGTTGATATAATGAGGAGAATGTGACCGATATTCACGAGCTGACACAATATGCAAACGATTCCCCGATAGTCCAAGCCAAGGGCACTGCAGCCATAGGCGCAGGAGGCGGTCCAGGGGCAAATGCCCCCCAAAATTTCGGGCGAGTTTTTTCGGCTAGTAGGGAAAATATTAAACAAACTATACTTGATGTTCAACTCTCATTATCACACCACGTCATCTTCCAGTTCCAATTTTTTCGAATCGGGTGAGATACTATAGCTCGCAACCACCATGGATAGGGATAGCAGAATTTCGTGGGAAAAAGTTCTGAATTCACGAGTGCACTTAGTAAAAAGTTGGTGAATATCGCAACATATTTACGAGTCGAGATTTGTCCTAAAATTGCTGCAATTTGTGGCCTTTCGGGGAATTTAGAGTATTCAAGCCAAGTCTAAAAGATCGCAAATTTACTGTTAAGACGTCAATCAATCCGGATATTTTTCCGGGCAATAGTAAAATTTTGGTCTCCCATTGCTGAAATGTCCAACACGTCTATGACTGTGACACATTGCTCTGAGAATGTGACCGATATTCACGGGATGACATAATATGCACGCGATTCAACTAGACTTATACTCCAACTTTGCATAATAGGCTTATAATATTGAGCATCATATTGTACAGTATTGTATAATTCATTCATTCATTCGGACATTTATATAGCGCTCCTTCGAGTAAAAAACTACTCAGAGGCGTTCCCGACTCCAGCACGCCCAAAAAGAACAGTTTTAAGTTTAGTAAGAAACGATCCTCATAATCTCATATACAATGTAGTATTGTACAATACAACACACAATGGTTATGATCCAATGCGATCCAACTTTGTCCGGCGCCAATGTTCAAAGTGAGGCGCAATAGAATTGTCGCAATGGTTGCCTACATGTATATATGTTTAATAATAATATACTCGCCTGGAATGTAACGGCTTTGCATCCGTCGCACTGGAAAGTCTCAGGAAGAAATAGACTGTGTTCCTCCTCTTCCGTCAGTTCTGGAGTATGGAAGACCATCCGTTGAGATCCGTCGATCTTAGCCACTGCTTCACAGCGATTGACCACAAAGCAAATCACGACTAGAACCAACCAGAAGCAGAAGTACGACAGCTTATGCATCGCTTTGAATTTGTAAGTTAATTGGCGTACAGAGAAAATAATTAGGGGCCCTATATCGTAATTATTTTCTTAAATATGTCTCGAGGTTTACGTTTTCCGATTCAAACTTCAAATTAAAATTCTCATGTGTTTCTGGGCTCATAGGAACGTCAAAGTGATCAGAACTTGGTTTGGGTATACTTGGAAATGTCGGTTGCAAAGTTGCAATAAGGAGGCGTATAGGCCGATACACATATTATACGTGTGGGCTTCCTATTGGCCAATTATACACGGACAGGTTGTCATTCTGGGGAGGAGACATACATTGTATCTCGACCTTTGACCGGATTATCACCTACGCCCTCTTCCCAGCAGACTTGTATGTGTATGTATGTATGTATGTATGTATGTGTGTGTATGCATGTGTGTATGTGTGTATGTATGTGTGTATGTCTGCGTGTATGTATGTGTGTATGTAGGTGTGTTGTGTGCGTGTATGTAGGCTATGTGTGTATAATAATAATAATAATAATAATAATGACAATTTATATGGCGCCGTAACGCGGCCATACCGCTACAAGGGCGCCTCACAAACGGCCGACTGCGGGATACGCCTTAGCAAACAGATAAGTTTTAAGCTTTGTTTTAAAAGAGTCCACTGAGGCGGCCAGTCTAATGTCCGGTGGAAGACTGTTCCAGAATCTGGGACCAGCAACCGAGAATGCGCGGTCGCCGTGTATGTATGCGTGTATGTATGTGTGTATGTGTGTGTGTATGTATGTGTGTATGTGTGTATGTGTGTATGTATGTATGTATGTATGTATGTATGTATGTATATATGTATGTATGTGTGTGTGTATGTATGCGTGTATGTGTGTGTGTGTGTGTGTGTGTGTGTGCATGTATGTATTTGTGTATGTGTGTGTGTGCATGTATGAGTTTTTGGCGGCGTTCTAAAAATCACCAGGAAACGGACCAGCGTGATTTAAAAATGCATTGAAATCTTGCAGCATTCTCGATGGCCAAATTTGCAGAATCCGCGCGTTGCCAGAAAACTTCTCAGCTGCTCTTCTTGAAGACTGCAGGGCTTTTTTAACGTGCAGTTGTACACAAAATGTGCAGTTCTAAATGAATTTGTGCAGTTGTAGAAGCATTCTGTCACAGTTCTGTGCAGTTAAAACTAGTTGAAAAAGGGCCATTTTCCTCCGATTGGGAGTAATTTACCATGGAGGATGGGAAAGGAAAAAATAGGTTGTGCAGTTCTAAAAATTCCTTAAAATCAGCCCTGGAAGACTGTGCTACTAAGTTTCCAGGTCCAATGCTCGCGACTTTCTGGCGGCGCTATAAAAATCACGTGAACAATGGTCAGCGTTTCATTTTAAGTATGCATGCCTTGAAATCCTGCAGCATTCTCGATGGGCAATGATCAAAATCTGCAGAGGAAGAGCTGCCAGAAAAGTTCGTAGCTCTCTTTGTTACGCGTGTGCCATTACATATCCACAAGGCCGAAGTCAGGATTTTATTTCGGGGGTGTTTATTCGACTTTGTGCAAGTCGACCAGCAACCAAAAGGTGTTTGAGTGATGATTTAATATTGTATTGTAAAATGTCACATAGAAATAACTTCAAATAGGAGCTTCAAAATAAAATCACTTTAGTTCTTACACTATGATTTTGTCAGTAAATGCATTATTTCATTTATACGGTAGCATTAGGCTATTTGATTTCGTGTGTGTGTGTGTGTGTGTGTGTATGTGTGTGTGTGTGTGTGTGTGTGTGTGTGTGTGTGTGTGTGTTCAAACAGCCAAAGCACCCCCTAGCTACGGCCTTGCATATCCAGGCCCATGCACCAGTCGCGAGTTTTTGGCGACGCTCTAAAAAACTCAACACGATACCGCTGCCAGCGCTTTGTTTAAAATGCATTGACATCTTGCAGAATTGTCTCATTCCCGATAGCTAGAAGGACTAACTGCCGCCTAAATAGGCCATTTTCGCCAGATTTCACATGGGTCCTGAAAAGCTGGTTTCACAATCCGTTATTGTGTTACGCCCTCAAATTTCGTGGAATTACATCTACAACATACGATCACATTTATTTGTATGTGCACTTGTTATAGCGCCCCTTCAAGCTCTCTACTCAGAGGCGCTCCCGACTGCAGAGCGGACACTGCATAGGAGTTTCATGCCGAAGCACTGAGCAACTGCGAGTGAAGGACTTTGCCCAAGGTCCCTACGTGGCGACTTGAGGTGGATTCGAACCTCAAACCATCCAGCTTCAAGGCAATGACGCCACCACTACACCACCGCGCCCCACAAATTATGTGTACTGTAGGCCTACGCACCGTTTCAGTGTCACCTTAGGGGCTCCGTAGAATGTTGACATGCGTCAGCGTTATAAATGTCGTCTGCTTTTAGGCCTACAAGCGAAGAGTCTACAGGCCTTTATGCCGCGTAAATTACAAACGTACAGGATAGAGTAAGATTTCATTTTCAAGCGTAGATCACACAAGTCTATCCAGCCTAGCGATCAGGTTACACCAGGGCCTTATAATATTACTGAAGTAGAAGGCTCTGGGTTACACTAGCCTTTTTTAACGCCCCTCGATCCAATGTGCAGCTGTCATTTTTCATTCGTCGGGCTAAGGCTACAGCGCAAAGATCTATAGATTATGTCTATTTATAGGCCTACGTCTGGGGCAATAGGCCATCATAATTATAAGCCGCGTGCAGATGACTGCATCTAAGGCGCGAGTGATGTCATAGGCCTAGCCTATAGGCCTATCATGTGTAAACTGAGTAATCGGGTATAGCCTACGTGTGGAATTTACGCAAGGGATATTCCGGTCTCTCCCAGAAATAGGTCGTCGCGACTATTGAACGTTGACGTGTTTCGATTTGGATTAAAACTGAACAAATGCGTGTGCACCTTTGATGTTGAATTTGAAATCTAGACGTTGTGGATTAAAATCGTAGCCTGCACTAACGAGCAAGTATGTCAGTTCAATAGCAATATTGTTTACGTTAAATGTACAGGCGTTACCAATGGCGAATAGGCCACACTTCCTGAATGGCGACGGGTTTACAATCGTTATGCCGAACTCTACGGTGGTTAAACCCGTTAGATATTGTTTCTTGAAGGCTAGTTTACGACATTTATGCAGCTAAGAATTGGTTCATAGGTGAACGAGAAAGATTCTTTTACGTGCATCGGGTTGAAACGGGGGGTCTTGTTTTCTTGTTTTGGCGGTTTCCCCATTGCCAGCGATTGAGGAAGTAGATAACGAAACTCTCTATTCGCGAAACCTATCTCCAATTTAGGTCGCGAGCGTTTCAGCCTTCGAGGTTAGATGGACAGTGGATCCAATTGGCCCCAGTGGATGATTCTCTGAGGTTTTTGTGTACAGGCCAATTGCGACTAGATATTGTCTTTAAAATCTATTATTGGATAAGATCTGGGACTGTATATGCACGTGATTTTGACGACTCGTGTAGCCATGACGACTGCACGACTGAGACGCTGTAACACCGGGAGCAGAGTCCAAGTTACGCGATGATTTCCTATCTAATCGTGGACCTGTATGTACAGTCACGTCATGCAAATTATGCAGAATTTCCATCCTTATAGACAATTAGCTAAATTTAAGAATTGATAGACTGAGCTGAGTTAAAGCCTTAACCATGAAAAACCATACTCAGAATGACTTGCACATCATACAAATTATGTATTTATGCATATAGGGTAGCTGTATGTATTCATTTATGTGTACATGTATATATATATAATAACCACATATATATATATATACGATATACGTACATACGTAATACTCGTATGTATGTATGTATGTATGTATGTATGTATGTATGTATGTATGTATGTATGTACGTACGTATGTATGTATGTACGTATGTACGTACGTACGTACGTACGTATGTATGTATGTATGTATGTATGTATGTATGTATGTATGTATGTGTGCATGTGGGACGCGGTGGTGTAGCGGTAAGTTCGTCGCCTTGTGACCGAAGGGTCGCAGGTTCGAATCTACCTCAAGCCACTGTGTAGCGACCTTGGACAAGTTGCTCACCCACAATTGTCTGTGAAGAAGGCAACAGGAATCCACCTCACTCATCTCATCCCCAGGGACGTAAAGCTAATGAACCTGCCTTCGGGCAGAGAACCATCATCATCATCATCATCATCATCATCATCATCATCATCATCATCATCATCATCATCATCATCATCATCATCATCATCATCGTCGTCGTCGTCGTCGTCGTCGTCGTCGTCGTCGTCGTCGTCGTCGTCGTCGTCGTCGTCGTCGTCGTCGTCGTCGTCGTCGTCGTCGTCGTCGTCGTCGTCGTCGTCGTCGTCGTGGTCGTCGTCGTCATAATCATCATCATCATCATCATCATCATCATATGAATACTTCTATCTGAATCTTATTTCTCTCAGGTGAGACAATGGCTCCAAATCTGCGAAAACGAGTCTGGTACCAGCGATATCTCGGAACGGACAACGACGACGTGACATCCTACGGAGTTCTGTTCAGAAAGTCGTCCACGGACCGATTCCGAAGACCACACGTCAACCACGGTGGTAGCAGCGGTGGGAAGTACAGCGGATCCAGGCGGACCTGGAAACGACCGGCAGCACGACGCTGTGGTAGCCACGACTCGGAAAGCGGATCGTCCAGTCTATCCGACGATGAGATTCCAGGTGGAGAAATAAAGATGGAGGTGGTGGAAGACACGAAGGATTTTCCGAGGAAGAACAGTACTGTCCCGCTTCCGAACGCTGTGACCGCCAAATGCCAAGGTCGAATGTTGATGCGCGAATGGTTGGAGGCGAACGCGAACGGTGGATGCATGTCCGGACTGAAGTGGCTCGACAAGGACCTTGGTCTTGTTCAGATTGCCTGGAAGCATGGATCACGCGCTGGATGGAATCGAAGTGATGTTGAAGTCTTTGAGAGCTGGGCTCTACATACAGGTATAGGACCTACACGTCCTTAGTAATAATAATGACGATGACGATGACGATAACGATAATAATAATAATAATAATAACAATCATAAAAAAATAATAATAATAATCCAAAAAAGTAATAAAAAAATAAATATAATAATAATAATAATAATAATAATAATAATAATAATAATAATAATATATCGCCTGGGACTTCACAGCCATCCACACTTGTGCAGTCTCCTATATTCATCTTTCATCAACGGTACCTGGAGGAGCTGCGGAACATGCGGCGGATCGGAAATCCAACAAATACTCCACTCTTCCTGTCTCCCACGAGTTTGTGCCCATTGCTGTTGAATCGTTGGGCCCCATCAATCGCGCTGGTCGAGAGTTTTTGTTAGAGTTAGGCCGCCGTTGTGCCACTGTTTCCGGAGATCCGAGGGAGATTATCTACCTCTTCCAGAGGATCTCAATTTGTACACAGCGATTCAACGCCGTCGCTTTTAGAGGAACATTTGCACCACACCCCGAGGACGAGAACAATGCACTCTACGCTTGAACACTTCTGTATTTTGATTTTTGTTTTAAGCTTGAGTGGTGTTTCAATAAAGATTGAAAATATAATAATAATAATAATAATAATAATAATAATAATAATAATACCTCGCGTAAAATGGCTAAATATGCAGACCTCCCTGCATCCCACAACTTCGTTCCGATTGCGTTGGAAACATTGGGACCAATTAACATTTCAGGTCGCGAGTTTATTGTGGAATTAGGTCACCGGCTGACTGCCGTCACGGGCGACCCTCAGGAGTCTACACATCTGTTTCAGCGCCTGTCCATTTGCACTCAGCGCTACAACGCAATTGCGTTTAGAGGGTCCTTCATGCATGACACCGGGGAGCATATTACCATTCTCTAACCGATTAGAGCAAGCGCCGTTTGCATTGGCCAGTTTTAAAGTGATGAATATTCACGAGCTGCACTCCTTCTTCTTTTCCTTCCGGAAAAGTAGGAGTGCAGCTCGTGAATATTCATTCACGAGCTGCACTAACGCTAACCATCCGTGACGACGCCAAACAGGAATCTAATGACGAAACTAACCCTAAGACTAACCCTAACCGACCCTCACGACCCCAAATAGTAAGAATCTAATGACTACTACACTAACCCTAAGACTAACCCTAACCGACCCTCACGACGCCAAACCTTAAGAATGTAATGAGGACACTGACCCTTAAACCAATGCTATCCTATCCTCACGACGCCAAAATGTTACCCTACACCAACGACACCCAGGTCTCGGATGGTAGAAATTTAGGTTAAAGTGAGATATTACCTGCGGAAGACGTTCGTCCATGTCTGAAGTCATTTCCCAAACGAGGAACTTTTTATATGAGAATAATTCGTCGAAAATCGTTATAGCCTTCCGACACGCACATGTTGACACTTCAGAAAGGGATGGTCACTCTTGTACATCATTGCCTGTGATTGAAACATTGCCTGTACGCTTCGCTAGGGCCAAAAGTGCCTGCGTCGCACTCGTGAATATTCATTAATTTGGAACCGACGAATGATACGGCGCCTATGTTAACGAAATCGGTTAGAGAATGCTTATAAGCCAGGGACCAGGTCCAAGAACCATAGTTGCAATTATTTCTCTTCGGAATTGATGTTAGAATAGGAACTTGTCTGTTTTACAATAAAGGAAGTTGTTTATAATAATAATAATAATAATAATAATAATAATAATAATAATAATAATAATAATAATAATAATAATAATAATAAAATAATAATAATAATAATAATATCTCCAATAATAATAATAATAATAATAATAATGACGCAGAAAGTGATATATGATAATAATAATAATTAAACTAGTAATAATTGTAATAATAATAATAATAATAATAATAATAATAATAATCTTTTCTTTAATGAAGAGCCTGCAATACGCACTGCGCTTTGCATTTACAAGTTAAGCAGTAATCTTAATTAAAGTTAACTACTAACAGAACAGACAGCTTTGCAATTACAGGGGGATAATAGCAGCCTACAAAACATGTCCGCCCAACGGTTTCTCGAACTCGCTGACTCTCGCACTCTATACGCCAGCGTGTTATAACCATAACCTGATAACCATAACCACAGTTTTTATTGCTCAAAGTGACATTTGACAAAACATCTTTATTACAATCCAAAATAACGGATATAGAAACTAACAAAAAGCAAAAGGAGAGAACCCCTAAGGGACTAGGCCTACTGTCCCACTGACAGGGTTTCCCAAATACAAGTTCAAATAAACAGCAACAGGTTATGCAAATTATAGAGTACCAAGGTATTAAAGAATAATTTTATCTGAACTAGTTAACTACATCCTGGGAAAACGTATGAAGGTGATGTTGAGTGTGCCAATTTAGAAAAGTCGTTAAAAATAAAAGAATATAATTAAAGCAGTAACATAGATGGTGATCGGTAGATTTATCAGGAGACAGCGTAAAGTAAATGACTTTTAAGTTTACGTTTAAACAAGGTGAAGCAGAGGGAATTCCGAATAAACAAGTTTAAGTTGTTCCAGGTCCTAGGACTCGCACTTTTAATTGAGAACAAACGAGTGTTAGTTCTAGTGATAATCCTTCTATAACTAAGTGAGCATCTCAAGTTATAGGGAACTAAATCAGAGGTTAGAGTAAAGAAATCAGCAAATGCATGAGGCAAAAGATTATGCATATGTTTGAACATAAGTTCGGACGTTTGCATGACTCTTACCTGATCGATGGCAAGTATTCCTAATTTAGATAAAAGGAGATGTGAATGAGAACGGCGGGAGAGCCCCATAATAATTTAAGCAGCTCTGTTTTGAAGTGAGGTTAGTCTTGTTATACAATGCTCATTGCTCCTCCTTTCATATCGACAAGTAAGTAAATTCTTGTAACACAATCCTATTTCTCTTACGCTGACACTTTCTAACTGAAATTTCTTTCAGCTATACCTTATTTTTGCTGAAAAAATCTAATTAATCAGATTATTAGTAATAGTCTAGTCCACACGAGAGAAACCAGCTAATGATCCAGCGCATCGCCATTCTAGTCCAACGTTTCAACGCCATGGCCCATTGCCTTCCATCAGGACACCTTTGCTCCTGACCTTGACGAGTTCTAGTCCTTCCAGAATGCATTTTTTAAGTCTCCAGATAATTTGTTTAAAATCTCGAGGGACCTGAGGAACCTCCGGTAAAAATCAGATAATTTGCTTTTGTCCTGATCAGATCAATTAAAACAACAATGCACTAGCTTGATTGAGCGCATTTATATAAATTAAGGAACGGTTTCGGGGTTTTGTCTAGGTAAATTCAATCCGAAGAAATCCGACTGCAAGCGATGGAAGGCGAACTTCCGATGTGCTCTCAACTCCCTTCCGGATGTCATCGAAATCAAGGAGAGGTGCAATACTCGAAGCAGGAATCCATACAAAGTCTATCGGTTGCTTCCTCCACATAAAGTTGCAAGTATGCTTACACGTGATTACCTCCAGGGTTTAAAGTGTGGCTGGACGGTCATGGACGGCGTCCATGCACTTATTTTAAAATCTGAACGCCGTCCTGCCACTTATAATTGGCCAGCACAGCCTGGAAAGGTAAGGATCGTCCAGGCACTTATTTTGGAAAGGCAAGGAACGTCCAGGCACTTATTTCCACCCACTTTGAGCACTTATTACCTCATCATATACCGCCATTCTTTTTTATTTGAAAGTATGTCTGAGCTATAGTGGGATTTACAAGTGGCATTAGATTGTAAACTGCAATCAGTTGAACTCTGATAGGAAGGATTTAGGGCCTACTGTCCATTACGGATCTATTGTGGCTCTAGCCTGCATTATTCTTTTAGCGATTCATTTTACTCTTGCATTTTTTTCAGTTGAATTAATTTTTTGTATAAGTATCAACCATAAACAATAGACATAGTATAACATGCTTCACATAATCGGATGGCAACAACGAATGCCCTAAGGGATGAATATCCCGCTAACAGGGACACCTATTAACTTGTGCAATTTTAACTCAGATGTGGCCAGACGGTTGACATCATGAATTGAACAGTAGGCTCATGTTTTATATTCCGTGCTAGAATAGTGTATCGATAGGGATAAGACTGGCCACCTGCCCTTACATGCCATAATTATCTTCCATGGTTTTTATAGCGTGACAAAATGCGTAGACCCTATAGTTTCTAACTGGATTTGTGCAGTTGTAAACGCACTTCTGTGCAAGTAAACATAGTTTAAAAAGGCTACTGTCATCCAGTTGGGAGTAATTTACCATGGAAGATTGGAAGGAAAGAAGGGGCTGTGCAGTTCTAAAAATTCTGTGAAAGAAACCCTGATAATTACCTCCTATAGATCTAATATTACAATGCAGTTCAAAATTCGATGTCAAGCCAGCAGTAGTTCAAATCGAAATTTTGTGTTGTTTTTGCCTCCTAACATTGCAGCATGGACGGAGACTTAGGGAGACAGGGGAGACGGACCCCCTCAATGGGTGTTGTGGGGGGGGAACGGCCCATGCATTTGTCCCCCCAAAGTAAGGTCATCATGTAGGCTACACACTTCACGAAACACACGGTGAACAACAAACGATGAGAGGAGGCGATGACTTAAAAAAGATCATCAACTTTTTTGGCTCAGAAAACTCAGGTTTTTCATCGGCATTTCGGACGGATGACTAAAAAAAGTCGTCAGAAATTTTTTCGGGCAAAAAGAGCGAAAATTTCGTCGGCGACTCAGCCATTCGTCCGCCCAAAATCTTTAGCCACTCGTTTTCGCCCTCCCCCGTAAGTCTCCGCCCCAAGTCTCCGCTCATGCATGGCAGGAGAGGTCATGCAACTTATTGATTGTTGAAACAAAGTGTGTGCTTCAGACTTCAGTCAGCCAGTTAGGTCCTTGCCCATGCGGACTCGTCTATACAATATGACCGATGTACGCCTAACTCTATTTCGCATGCAGGCCTATCTGCACTTAAATTCACTGCAAATTAATCTTTAAAAGTATTTGAAGAGCAGGAGTAGTCACTTAACAGTGGAGGCGCCAGGATTTCAGTTTTGGGGGGACTGAATTCCCGGCAAAATTTCTGACATTGTTGTAGTCATTTGGTCGAAATCTCGTGCGTATGGTTTCAGTTTTTAAGGGGGGGGATTGAAATGTTTCACATTTACATGTAAAAAACCGGATGGTCTTTGGGGGGGGGCTTATCCTCCTAGCCCCCTAGCGCCGCTACTGTCACTTACGCTAGCAGTGAGGCAACCATGGACATAACCATTAACCATGGACATAACCATTAAACATGGACATGAAGTGTTAGCAACATTATTTTAATGACTTGGCATACGAGGGTGGCCAGCCAGGCCTCTCCCTCACCGGCTCATCTTCACACCGACAGTGTACGATCCATGTATTCATTATACCTGAATAGGCAAATCGTACATGTGAAGTAGAAATCTCGAAAATGTTCACTCAACCGTCCATTTGGCGGCTGGCATTGGTAAGTCGTGATGAACTACCGACAGTAGTTAAACTCGACTCCTCTAATAGCTTGTGAGCATTCGTTCATTAGGCCTAATATACTGATTGTAATAACTATTGCTGCGTTGTGCCAATTTGAAAATAAGCAAATATTTGATATTATCGTTATTATAAGTTTCTACCCTGGCGGGGATATCAACCCCCGAACTCTCAATCGAAAGTCTAGCACGATAACCAATGCACTTAAAAAGCTTAAAGCCCGGGCTGTTTTTAAGGAATTTTTAGAACAGCACAACTTCTTTCCTTTCCCATCAGCCATGGTAAATTACTTCCAATCGGAGGAAAAAGATTTTTGCTAGTTTTAACTGTACAGAAGTGCTTTTACAACTGCACATTTTGTGTATAACTGCACGTTAAAAAAAGCCCTGAAAAAATGCGCATTTTATTGGTTACTTTCAAACAGAGCAGAAGAAATTATTGACCTCATCAGACGGCTACGTCCTACCACAGCAGCTCTCCCAGGCATACAGCAGTGAATCAGTAAGTGTGGTTTATATAATATTAAGACCATTTTCATTCATCATGACTGTGTCTGTCATAAATAACGCTGATAAAAACGTCAATACGGTATCTGGCAATACTGTTTACGCATCTGTTCTGTATGGTAATGGTCTATGCACTTAAATTGGTTAAAACAGGTGTCTTCAGAGTATCGTGCATGGTGACCTGGTTGTCCCTAGGGCTCGATCTTCCACAGTGCTACATAGAAGCTTTGCTATGGTTGGTCCGTCTTTCTGGAATAAGTTACCTATTAGTCTCCGCAATGAACTTCTTTGTCTTTCTTTGCCCCTTTTCCGCAAGCGTTTGAAAACCATTCTCTTGGATTGTGGTTTGGTGTCAGGTCGGGAGCGCCTCTGAGGAGTTCTCTTGAAGTGGCGCTATATAAATGTACGATTACAATTACAATCGCTGTCAAGCCCTTATAAAGCATCTAACATAAGGTCATTCACGATTAGCCCATTATATTTGGGTCTACTTGAAATATGGCGTCCTCTTTAAAATCAAATTCTCAACAACAGTGACGTCAGAATTTAGGTGGATTTATAAACCACTGGAATTTCGGGAAAATTTCATGTTTGATAATTAACTATCAGAGGAAACATTATGAGATGGATTTTTTACAGGTAGATGTTCCAATTAGTTCAAATTGTAGAACTATAGTTTATGACGTATGACCATAAACTGTCATGCATAACTCTTTCGGAAGCTTTAAATGGGGCTATATCCGTCCGAAATGCTTATGACATAAAAAAATTACTTGTGACAGGTGTGCTGGGCCAATGGTCTTCATGCCATAAGTGACTTGAAGATTGCATAATAGGTTCATTGTTCAACGATCGCCATAACAAACGAAAAGCCGTCTATCGAGAAATGTTTTATATATCCTACACGAATAAGCCGTTTCAAAATATTATTGATAGACCTATGGGTCAGGTCACGTCTACTTGAAGTAGTCTTGTCAGGGGCGGATACAGAAATTTTCGAAAGGGGGCAACAGTTTGTGGAAAATTTTCGGATCTTTCGCCGGAAAAACTGATGACCTTTTTTTAGTCATCTAGCCGACATGTCTGGAAAATATTCAATTGAAATCTACTGTTCTTGAAATGGGGCACGTTCTATGGACGTTTCTCAATGGGAAGCCATGGCCGGATTTGCCTCTCCACCCCTGGATCCGCCTCTGGATCTTATTGCTAGATCGAGCATGAAAAGTATTATTCTAGGTTGCTCTAAACGTTGCATTGTTGATGTAGCCTTTAGCAATTATTAAAGAAATTGTCCGGAGTCTTAGCCTTCGTAAACTTAAGCCACGCACGTTGTGTGTTTACAATTATTCTGGTAGACCCAACCAGTGTGAGAATTGTGGAAACATAACTGGGGGGGGTTGACCTATGATAAACTTGGAATTGGGGCGTGAAAAACAGAGTTTACTATGGGGCACTAAGAAAGACTGGGGGGGTTGAAACCCCCAACCCCCGACAATTCTCACCCTGGACCCAACGCGACCCACTGCGCATGCGCACACGATTATATCGATTCCGCTTAGGCCTACATGTATTCAATAATAACAAATCGATTTCTTCAGCTGTAGCCTATGCTTCGATTTGTCTCTGTCTTAGGATGTCCTCATTAAAGAGGAGCCTGTTGATCAGGAAGAAGAGGATGACGAGGAATCGGATTTCACAAACCTTGAAACTTTGCAACATACTGAATCAGCAAACGGCGACGACACGCCACCTGGCGAATGCAAAGACAACGAAGAAATCGTTGTTCAGAATGCTGTCAAAACATCCATACAGAGAAATCAGTTGAATGAACCGTTTGCTTTCAAGACCACAATAAATCACGTTCCCGATGTCCATCAGAATGAAGGAACAACGACAACACCGCAGCAACCCTTGACAACCGCGAATTCCATCAGACACAACGACCACAGCTACGCCAACAGTTTTGAACATCTAAATGGTGAGAATAATATGAGCTGTTATTGTTATAATTATAGCAGATCATTTCATATTATGCGTAATAGTATGCAATAGTATGTAAATGTACGTTAGGGCTGTCCAGAAAAACAAAAAGTTTCAGAAAACACCCAAAGTGAAGTTTTCCCCATGATTTTATTCATTTGTGACCTATAGATATTTTTTACAGAATTTTAAAATGTCATCCTGAGGTCCCTCATGGCCCCTGAACTTAGGGACCGATTTTGATAGAAATCGCACTGTATTTTCAATACGAACAACTGATAGCGAAGCAGATAGGACTCACAGTTGCACTATTATACACCAAACTGATATAATTTTCATTACTCTTGAGTAATCAGCAATAAAACAAGTTGAAATGTACTATCTGAGCAATATAAGGGGCCGTCCATAAATGACGCCACGCAATTTAGGACGATTTTTGACCCCGAACCCTCTCGTTACACGTCGTCACAAAATGCATACGATATCTAGTAAGAAACTGTCACAAATAGTCTCAGATGTGTGACCTGGCCCCTCCTCCAGGGTGCGTGATGTCATTTATGGACGGTCCCCAATGTATCAATACGCACCCGCCGCAGGCGTCGCATCATATGGTTCCCACCTCTGTTTTCACATAATGTTAGTAATGTGACTGTTGTGAATGCCTTGACACAAAGCCTATAATTTTATGCTTAAAGATGTCGACTCTCCAACAGCACCCAGATTTATTCGTAGTGTCTTGCTTAATGTCTTCTTGTCAAAAGTTTGGAATTGCTTTATGTGCTCTTTGACACCCTGCAAAGGCCATGGAGGATCTTTGTTAGGATCGGTCGTAATAATGGTTGCGAAGTCTGATATAAGCTTCAGTCCACGCTCATCTGTGTCGTTTGCTGATGCTCCAGCAAGATGATTTTCCGCTTTGTCCATGACATGATTGATTTTAGTGTAGTTGATAATGGCAGTACTGTTGTCAATACTGAAATTAATTAACTTGGCAACCACCGATGGAACCCAAGGCAAGAATACCCAGGGTGGTTGGGGGTTTCAACCCTCCAGTCTTTCCTACGGACCCATAGTAAAGTATTTTTTCACACGCCAATTCCTAGTGGATCATAGGCCAACCCACCCCGTTATTTGTCCACAATTCTCACACTGGTGGTACCTCACGGAAAAAATTGTTCCATTTGTTCTTTTGATCAAAAATACCATGATAGCAAGAATTAGCGACTCGATTATTAGCAACACCACTGCATGCCTGAGACCATCTAGGCTACAAATTTCGATAGGTCTTGCCTTGAAGCAAGTTGCTCGCGATACAACCTTAACGAACTTAACTGACCCAGAATCACACACTCTGTTCCGACTGCTGGATATCAGCAATGACTGGCTAGTTAAGCCAGCCAATCAATGGTCATGTGACCAAACATACATCTCAGCTGAGAAATTGTTTCGTGCTGTAAAAGTTGTAATGGACACAGCTGAGCGTGGGCTGAAGCTTATTATCAGACTTCGCAACCATTATTACGACCGATCTGGAACAAAGATCCCTCCATGGCCTTTACAGGATGTCGAAGAGCGCATGAAGCTATTCCAAACTTTTGACAAGAAGACATCAAGCAGGTGTCCCGTAATCATAGTCTGGGTGCTGTTGCATAGTCGACATCTTTATGTCAAGGCATTCACAACAGTCGCATTACTAACATTATGTGAAAAATAAGGATGTGAACCATACGATGCGACGACTGCGGCAGGTGCGTATTGGTACTTCATTGGGGACCATCCATAAATGACGTCACGCACCCTGGGGGAGGTGCCGGGTCACACATCTGAGACTATTTGTGACAGTTTCTTACTAGATATCGTATGAATTTTTTTGACGACGTGTAACGAGAGGGTTCGGGGTCAAAAATCGTCCTAAATTGCGTGACGTCATTTATGGACGGCCCCCTTATATTGTTCAGATAGTACATTTCAACTTGTTTTATTGCTGATTACTCAAGAGTAATGAAAATTATATCAGTTTGGTGTCTAATAGTGCAACTGTGAGTCCTATCTGCTTCGCTATCAGTTTTTCGTATTGAAAATACAGTGCGATTTCTATCAAAATCGGTCCCTAAGTTCAGGGGCCATGAGGGACCTCAGGATGACATTTTAAAATTCTGTAAAAAATACCTGTAGGTCACAAATGAATAAAATCATGGGAAAAACTTCACTTTGGGTGTTTTCTGAAACATTTTGTTTTTCTGGACAACCCTAATGTACGTATACGTACATCCGTACATACGTAACTATGTACGTACGTACTACGTACGTACGTACTTATGTACGTATGTACGTACGCACGTACGCAAGTACGTATGTATGTATGTATGTATGTATGTATGTATGTATGTATGTATGTATGTATGTATGTATGTATGTATGTATGTATGTATGTATATGAACATTTATATAGCGCCTTACAATAACCTCACGAAGGCGCTTAACGCAGCTACCGGGCAGTTCTGAATAAGTGCGACTTAATAATAGGTACGTAGATAGGTACGTATGTACGTACGTACGTATGTACGTATTTACGTATGTAAGTAGGTACTCTGTACGTACGTAGGTATCTGTACGTACGTACGTACGTATGTGTGTATGTATGTATGTATGTACGTACGTATGCACGCAAATGTACTTTGTATGTATATACGTATGCGCGTATGTACGTATGTACGCATGTGCGCATGTACGTATGCACGCACGTACGTACGTACGTATGTACACATGTACGCATGTACGTATGTACGCATGTACGTATGTATGACATATACATAGCTTACATTCATCGAAAACTTTACTGCAGAACGTTTCTAGTTTTTCATTTGCACTATATTTGCAGAAGAGCAGAAAACGGAAGAAGAACAACCAGACTTGGCGGACGGTCATGATCTCATGTCAACAATTAATGAAGAATTAGCAAGTATGTGCTCAACCGATTCAAACAGCTGATAAAAAAACATTCTAATTTGATGCTTTTGTTCAGGGCCGGATTAAGGCATGTTCAACATGTTCGGCCGCACAGGGCCCCACACTTTAGCAGGCACGTCATTTGGGGGGGGGCAGGGGGGGCATTTGCCCCCCCCTGAATTTTGCCGATTGTTCATTTTACATGTGACATATTTTGCAACGCCACACGTTGTTCAAAATACCAAAATACCTATGTCTTCACGGCCTGTGTAATTTTGTATGTGAGGGCAGCTTCGATCTGCACACTAGCACAGCATATAAAGCCCCAGATATCGGATAGAGGGAAGACCCTGTCCCAGGTCAGTAGGGTCACCAGATGTGTGGGTCCTGCATGTGAGCCGCACAGTGCACACTGCCACCCAGTTACAGCCAGCCATGATTTACAGCCTTACAAGCGTTAGGCCGATATGCACCCCCATTCCGTCTGACATGGAGCTGGAGCGGTTTCGCCTTTCCTCAGCTAAAACCACGGACCACTAGGGCACCTGGGCAAGTAGCCCGCAGAGGAAGAATAAGCGGGAAATTCTGAAAGGCAGTAGAAAGACGGATTACAAGGGGATGACTGCAGCAGTTGAGGGGGAGGTTAATGAGTATGTGTGTTACCAATGGCGGTTGGCATAGCTGACGATTGGAGTTTCTTGAGAACTGGTTCAACTGGAGAGTGAATAAAATCGGACCAAAGGACATGAAAGTCCAGCCCAAAACCGATGATCTACCATAAAGGCTAAAGCACTCACGGTAGGCCTAATATTATGTGACATCTAATTGAACTGAAATTTACAGAAACTGATTGGATTTATAGTGCAATGTTTGGACAGATTTACTTCTTATACATGAAGTCCTGGATATTAATAATTTCTTTGAGTATTATCTTTTCCAGGTTGAGATAATCACCCATCATACTTTCAAATTACGTTTTCAGACAAATCCATATATCTGATATCAGTGTTTTGGCTTAAACAACCGAAGGTCCAACAAGCCATTGACCAACACTTGAATAATCCCCATAGTTACTAATAGTCATTAGTCCAATGATAATTATTGCAGGCCTAGTGCATGCAGCATGAGCATGCAATAGGCTATTGCTTTGTGAATTGTTATTAATGACATATTAAAGCAGGGTTTAATCTGGATTTCTCCTGGGGAGGGGATGTGCCCTTGCCTGCAAGAAATTTGTTTGAATTTCCACAGTGCAATGGTACAATTTTAGGCTGGGATCTGAAAAAATTGCTCTACTATTTGAGTGCTGATAAAATTGGTCTAAGACTCCAATAAATATAGGCCTACTTAAAATAATAACAATTTCTTGTTGAGCTTACACATTGTAATCATAGCATTTTAAGATATTATCTTGACAAAATCACTCTATTATTTCAGTGCTGATAAAAAGAGTGGTTTAATATTTCAATATTAAAATGTAATAATAATTGCAATAATAATTTCTGATTTTCTGTATGTATCAAGTTATAATAGGCAACTCAGTTCGTTTGCTACTGAACTTTTTATGATGAATAACAGCATATCGGAGTATAACATGTAAGCTTACTTTATTGTACTGGCTTAGCCTTGATGTTCAAGACGGTCCTTAATTGCTGACCAGGACAAAGTTAGCAGAAATTGTCAAGTAAGCAAGATGTGCAAAACTACCAAAATTGGGAAGCATATGTAGCAATGATGTTATTTTACTAGGTACTTTAAGAAACAAAACATTTTGAAATTTGACAGATTGAAATTTTAAGGATAACACTTGAGAGTGGAGAGAAGACATTTAGTTGTAAAAACATAGTATTTTTACAAATATTAACAGTGTATTATACTCTATTTTATGATAATGCCATATATTACCATAGAAAATAATATAATTATAATTACATAAAATCTAGTAATATCATGGTAGATAAGAGTCTATGTAAGACAATTAACTCGTTGCAATACAAAAATGTAAGCAGGAACAATGGCCATTATCATTCATTTTGTCAAATATTTCTGTGGGGATGGCCATTTATGTCATTTTAGTTGTACAAAAATGTTTGTGCAAATATTACGCTTTCAATTTGATGGTATCATATAATCATAATGAATAATGGCACTATTATAATCATATATAGGTAAATAATATCATGGTATACAAGTGCAAAGCACTTAGTCTATTTAAAGTAGGCTTGTATAAGTTGTATATATAGGCATTTAAAATATATCAATCACTGAATAAAATATAGTAAGAAATAAATAAGAGCAAGAATAAAACATCTCATTTAGCTGCAGTTTTGCAAATGTTGGCTTAAGAAGCTTGTGGAGTTTTGACCCGCAAATTTTTTTTGCCCCCCCCTGAAAAAAACTGAAATGACGTCCCTGCACTTTAGGGGACCACAAACATGCCAAATAAAGTTTTCGAGGAAACAATTGTATATTCTAAGGAAATTTCGACTAAAAAAGTCGTCTGCAGCTATTTTTGGCAGAGAAAATCGGTATATTCTAAAGAAATTTCGACCAAACAACTAAAAAAAGGTCATCAGATTTCTCCCCCCAAAATTTTCCGAACATTTCTTAATCCGGTCTTCCTTTAGTTCACTTTTTTCTAAAAATAATTTACGTTTGGTTTGTAGAAAACTATTGATAATTTGTTCATATTAATGGTTTATGTGACTAATGCGTTATATTATTTGTCTTATTACAGAGTTTTGCTCGAGTAACTTCGGTGTTGATTTTTGGAACGAAGAGACGGAAATGTGCGCCACAGTAAGCATTTGTCTCCAGCGTCTTAATCTCAGCAGCATCTAAGATAATCTAAAACTAATATAATAAGATGTTCTTTATTGGTGCTACAAAAAACGATTCATGGGGCCCGTATTTTTGCAGAAGGTGCAAAAAATTATAGCAGATCATTTCATATTATGCGTAATAGTATGCAATAGCAGGCAATAGTATGCAATGGTATGTAAATGTACGTATATTAAAGTTTTTCTTTAAAGAAAATAAAAATTCAGAGCAGGCAATTAGAAACATCTGCATTTTTATTTTTCATAGCGGCTTCAAAAATCAAAATGTAAATATTTCAATTTCACTTGTACATCACTATAGTAGGCCTATCATTAGTCAAATTGTAACAAAACGGAAAGTAGTAGCTGAAGAAATAAGTGTCAATTTTGAAGGGGCAACTGTTCCCTCTTGCACCTATGTGTGGTCTTCCATGAAATAATATGAACAGGATTAAGATTGCCATTTTGCAAAAAAAATCAGCAAACTTTTCATGTGTATTTTCAGACCAATGGATTGCTCATTTATTGTATTGTATATATTGTGTTGTATTGTATTGTATTTGACCATTTATAAATCGCTTCTCGCAACAGTAACCTTTTTTAATGATGGCGTTGCTTACGTAAAAGAAATGTCAATTGCGCGACAATTCTGTTATTCGAAGAATAATTGTTGATAATTAAGTTTAGTTACAAATTTCACATTTTTAAAGTAGCCTAAATACGTATCAGATAGGCCTACATAAGAGTTCTGTACAGTGTAGGCCTACAGTATTTTTTAATTGCGCTGCATAATTCTGCCTACATAAGAGTTCTGTACAGTGTACAGTATTTTTTAATTGCGCTGCATAATTCATCTCCTCTGTAGCCTATACGTCCTCAATAAATGCACATGTTGATCTTGTAGAAGTTTATTCTGCAAGACGTGATGGACTCCAGCGACCTGGATGGCTTTCTGCTCCAGTGTGGGTTGTTTAAACTGCCTCTGTTTGCTTATTTGGTCCTCCTCTATCAGTGGCGTAGACAGGGGTTTCGAGGGCTAAAACCCCCCATTGGCCTAGGAGAAAAGTTTTTTAAATGTTATTTATCCGCTTAAATAAGAAAAACAAAACAATTGCTTGTAGTAACAATTGTTTTTCTTACTTTATTCCCTTTGTTACTTTATGCCATTTTTATTTACTGTAATACCGTTAGGTTGTTGTCAGAAAGGGCATCTGGCCAGACTATAACCCCCCCCAAAAAAACCATAAAAAATTCCTAACTACGCCACTGTCCTCTATGCGGTGTGAGAATTGTGGAAACATAACTGGGGGCGTTGGACTATGATCCACTTGGAATTGTGGTGTGAAAAACGGACTTTGCTATGGGATCTAAGAAATACTGGGGCTGAAACCCTAACCCCGGCTGTTCTCACCCTGCTGTTATGTGATTTTAATGAGAGTTTATTGTGATTGTGTTGCAACATGATTAACTGGTAATCTGATTAAATCGATAATTCATACTGAGTAGGTCTAAATGAGTATTGCGAAGTATAAAGTTCAGAGAGGTCGCAGAATGACTGCCTCAAACTGTATGTAAACCGATTGTGGTCAGAATGTATATAATTCGTAAAAAGGCTTTAGTCTCTGAAAGACTGAGTCTACATTGCATTTTAGGGTAAATTCAATAATTGAGAAAAAATCTATAAGCTTATCAGAAAAAACAGGTTTATCTACATTGCATTTTATGGTAAAGAGATAAATCTATAAATTTATCAAGAAAAACAGGCTGACATAACCACAACTCAGTTACATGGAAAGGATATAGTTCTACAGGTTACACACGGGCGCCTGTTGAGAAGGCAATAATTAGCCTATAATTAGCTCTTGGTATAAAATTTTGTCGTCACTCGTTGGTAATGCGAAGTCAATCTGTGATCTTGCAGGAAGCCAGGGTTCTACTGGTGGCAGAAAAAAACGAAATCACGACAGATGTCACTTGAGAACATTTTCCAATCATTTGACCCGGTGAACCGATAACTATTGACGAGTTGAACTTCTGATGTATTAAAGAGCGCAAGACAAGAAACTCTGGAATCGCTGTATGGCCCTGCATAGCGGTTCCGCCACTTTGGAACAACTTCATGCCGATCAGTTACGACAGTGGTGTAGATGTTATACGGATACAGTTAGGCCTACCTGTAACCTGTTTGATTATACCCATAACCCACACAATGTATTTACCCCCTTCTCAGGACCATCTCAATCTCTCTGCATCAGGGACGGATCCAGGGCGGGGGGGCAATCCGGCCATGCCCCCCATTTAAAAGTGCATTGGACGTGGCCCCCATTTGGTTTAAGCAAGCCATGAAGCCAGCATTACTCCGACCAGGATGACTGATGACTAAAAAAGTCATCAACTATTTTGGCGGATGAAATGGTATCTTTTTCTTCGGAATTTGAGACAAATGACTAAAAAAGGTCATCAGATTTTTCGGCGATTTTGTCATGACCTAAGACCCAAAATTTCCCCCCGCCGTCGAAAATTTCTGTATCCGCCCATGCTCTGCATCCTTCTCACTCGAAACTAACAACACTCCTCGTACATCACTTTTCTGACCATTTTGACTTTTGACTTGGAACCGAGTCGGACTACTCCAGTTCTTCGTTCTTTGAGCAAGACGATAATTATATTCGTTTTGCTGACATCTTTCTAACATACCGCAGCCAGTTGCAATGAAAGAAATGATTAAATAAAAAAAAAATTTCAATTCAATCGGTGCGAGTCAGATAGAGGGACAATGGTCGAGTGTATGTATTATAGTACTCGGGAAATGTAATTGCTTTCGGTCTTTATCGGGAGTTCGATGCTGTGCGAACGAGGACACCGACTATACGGCCTTATGGACCCTCGGTGGGAACCGGCTAATAAGCTGGTTCCCGAGAATTAATTTTTATTGGGCGCAGTAGAGGTCTCGGGATTACGAATTCATTTAGACTACAAAGGACATGTCGAGGAAGGGCTCGCCTTGAACGGTGGTAGTTGAAACCGGTGTTAACTTAATGTATTATGGTTAGAAAGTCCTGCTTTTTCATTATCAATGCCTTCAGCTTCAACAGTTTTCTTGTAATATAACTTTTGAAAGTAGTTTTCACTGGCTTTTCTGTTTTGCTTTACGACATGATTACGTTAGGCCTATCGTCATTGAGATAATATTATAATAGATTGTGTTCTCACATTTCTGCAATGACAACGCTATCCCGCCACTACTTATTCCTACGCGTAACTAGAAAAGAATTTGATTTAAGATGATTATATAATTATAAAAGACGATGCTTTGTTCGGTGAAGCTGAAATGGATTCTATGCAAAACTGTTTTTATTTGCGTTTAGTTCAATGAGTTTTTGTCGACAATTTAAACAGTATTACATCAACAGTGAACAGGGAAATTTCACAGAGTTTTATGATTATTTTTTGAATTGTTTAATAATTAAGTATAAACTTGAAAAATTTCATCAGTTATTATAAACAGTATTATCCGGGTGTTAACAGATTTCCATACCTACGAGCATTCCTATTATGCCCCATCGTTTGTGGGCCCGTCGTTTGTGGGGCCCGTCATTTGCGGGCCCGTCGTTTGCGGGCCCGTCGTTTGTGGGCCTGTATTGTTTTGCTTCATTGCTACAGATATCACTGTGGCAGAATTACTTTTTACGCGTTATATGGAAATTGATTAAACTTTTGGTGTTTGTGTTATGTCGAATACAAATTATATTCACTGGTTGAGAAAACTTACAGAATTGTTTTACTGTGTATTTTTGGTATACTCTCGAGCTAACGTTGCGAATACATATCAAACAGGCACCCTCTCGCTCTATCATTCCCTTTGGCATTTTCCCTCAACATTAACATCAGCAGCAGCAACGGCAGCAACATAACCGTCGTCGTCATCATCGTCATCATCATCATCATCATCAGCAGCAGCAGCAGCAGCAGCATAATCATCATCATCATCATCATCATCATCACCATCATCACCATCATCATCATCATCATCATCATCATCATCATCATCATCATCATCATCATCATCATCATCATCATCGTCAGTAGCTCAAGCATAATCATCATCATCATCAGCAGCAGCACACAATGTAGACCTTTTAGCCCATTTTTCCAAAACCCCTTCCCTTCCATTCCGGTTATGCGTGGCAAATTACCTCAAACAGACTAACAGTGTGACCTTTCTTTAAAAGAAATGATATTCAAAGCACAAGATTGCATTTACAAATTACAACACAGCTGCACGTTTAAAAAAGCCCAGCCTATATATATTGTTTGTATGTGTACTTGTTATAGCGCCCCTTCAAACTCTCTCTCTACTCAGAGGCGCTCCCGAATGCAGAGCGGACACTGCATCGGAGTTTCATGCCGAAGCGCTGAGCAATTGTGAGTGAAGGACTTGCCCAAGGTCCCTTACGCGGCGAGGTGGATTCGAACCCCGAACCTTCCGGCTTCAAGGCAACGACGCCACCACTACACCACCGCGCCCCACAGACTCTACGCACATATCCCACTTATAAGCCTGACAGACGACGACGCGAGAGATGTCGACGCCTTTGGAGAATGTTTTCGTAAGAAATCGTCAGCAGTAAGCGTGATGGAGGGACTCCGTGGTAGGGGGTGGTGGTAGAAAGGGGTGGAAAGCGGTCTTTCCCATTAACTCGGTTGTCACCGTCAGATGGAGATGGAGAGCAAGAACGGAAGATGTCAATGTCAACAATGACTCTTCTTTTCCATCAGTGCCATGGACTGATTTAGCCGGAGTAAATATAGCCCGTATATTATTCTACAGTGTGGTCCAGCATAAATGTATCTACTTTGCATTCTTAAACTTACGCCAATTTTTGTAATTTATATACGCCTATGTTTGTTTGTGTGTGCAGTTGTTATAGCGCCCCTTCAAGCTCCCTAATCAGAGGCGTTACCGACTACAGAGCGGACGCTGTATAGCAGTTTCACGCCGAAGCTAAATATAGAGAAATTCACGACAATTTTGATTGAAACTGCACAAAAACCATATAGCCAGAAATTTGTACTGCATCGCGGAATTAATTATTAATTATGGGATATGCTGGTAGGCCTACCTGGAACATCGTCTTGACTGCAAATTAACTCGGACACACAAAGCAATGTTAGCGGGTGTACGCCCCGTGGGTAACGATTCGCGTGGCTTACGACTTAAAGCTACTGTTTCGCCAATTTCTCGCATCAGACAATTCAAGGTACTTTTATTTCATCCACTGTTAAGAAACTCTTTAGCCATCTTTATTCCATCCACTGTTAAGAAACTATTTAGCCATCTGAATAGAATTAAATCCTTTATCAGTTCGAAAAATTAAGATCAAACTCGATTATCGTCTGTCAACGGCGCCGTATCGAGTCACTAATGACATCATAGAGCATTATTACGTCACTGATTGAATCCTGCTACTATGGTTTGCGCCAGTTATAATATTACGTGTACTCTCCCGTTCCCTACTTGTATATTTATTTATTTATTTATTTCAGAAATTTTATATAGCGTCTCTCAAGGTAGGCATCTCAGAAGCGCTCCCGGACCAACCACGGCTAAATAAGACAGTTTTGAGGTTGACGCAGAGTACTGTAGTGGTCCCTGGGAATTAAGCGCAGTGTAACAGAGAGGCCATTCCAGGTTGTAGGACCAGCGACAGAGAATGAACGACACTGTCGGATAGCAGACCGCGAGCGGGGAACCAGAAGTTCAGCTTGGTTCACCGATCGAAGAGTGGATCGACGCTGAAGACTCAAGGCCTACTCCTCTTCCGCTGCCACCTTGGCCCGTTTCGCCATCGTCAATCGATAAGACTACTGCTCATCAGCTAGGGATGTACTCAAGGGTATACGCGGGTATACGCGGGTATACGCGTATAGACCTACTCTCCTCGGGAAAAAATGACAGCGTAACTCACCTCAAAAACGAGGGTATATGCGGGTATATAGCGCAGTAAGACCACCTCAGTAAGACCAAGTGGGTAGGCTACACGCAGGCAAAAATCGCGAATTACGAAGGCAAAAATCATGAAAATAGAGCGTTTTACGCTGCTTTAAAGGTTTCCAGATGAAAAATCACGAAAAAAGCTTCGATGACTAAAAAAGGTCGTCAGAAATTTTGATGACTAAAAAAAGAGAAAAAAAGGAAAATGTCGCCAGAATTTCTTGGCCCAAAAAAGTCGATTTTTTCGGCGGCAGCGTGTACTCACCTCAAAAGTTCCGAGTACAGCACTGCTGCCCATCCCTCTAATTTGGGTCCCTGCATGTGGACAGATTGCAATCGTTGGAGAGGGTTCAGCGGGTGGATGTTCGTTTGAATGGTTTTGCCCATAACTTTTGCCATATCTTCTTCATTCATGCGAGATGTCATCCACTGGCGTATAATACAGTACAGCAGCGTATCCGTTATTGGATCTTATCAATCGTCTGGCGTTGTGTCCTGGGAAGAGCGCCAATCTATCTTCGGTGCTCTTTACTTTAACTTAAAGCTTGCTCTCGTCGCTGATCTCTGCTCTCGGCGTCTATATAGGGTCGACTTTGCAGTTTCACATGCCAGGACTTTTTTAACGTGCAGTTGTACACGAAATGTGCAGTTCTAAATGGATTTGTGCTGTTGTAGAAGCACTTCTCTACATTAAAAACTAGCAAAAAAGTCATTGTCCTCCGATTGGAGGTAATTTACCATGGAAGATGGGAAAGGAAAGAAGGAATTGCGCAGTTCTAAAAATTATTTTAAAACAGCCCTGTCACATGCACGTGTTCTCAATTCTTTGTTTGGAATAGCCTTCTCTGAGGCCTGCATCAGGGCTGTTTTTAAGGAATTTGCGCTTCCTGCAAGATTACCTGCGGAGGCTAAGCCTAATGGACCTACATGCACACACGCATAAATACATAAAATACATACACCAGCATTAGCATGAGGAATACGTAAAAAAGCGTTGGCGAGTAGCTCTATTAAGTCTTGCATACAATATAATGTTGAAGCTATAGACTGGCATAAAACATAGTTACTTGAAACGAGGGAAAAGTCAGAGAAAAGAATACTAGAGAAAGAGAAGAGAGAGACAATTCAGCCATAGACTCACTGGCTAGATCTATATCTATCAGTGTTATGTCGGAATTTTTGATCAGAGTCCGAGGAGGTGGACTGACACGGAGAAATTAAAGAGAACAAAACAAGAACAAATTTGCAGCACTCTGATGAAAGAAAAAGCTTATGGACGAAATTCTTTTTGTCGAAGGATGATTTGCACGTAAACGCAGAACAGAGAATTTTCTCCTGAAAGACTTAAATCATCTGTGTTGCATTAGACCAGTGGCTCTCATCCCGTGGCCCGCGGGCCAAAGTGGCCCACCAGACCTAAAGATGGCCCTCGTCTCTCAAAGAATTAACAAAAATATATGAAAAATTTACAATTTGGACAGGATAGAACACATAATTATTTTCTATTATGAGTTCTTTTATTTGACATCTATACACCGTGTCTCAAAAAAACTGTGCAGAATTGTTTTTGTCAGAACTTCGTCAAATTTCCACCAATCTTAATAACTTTTGGTAGGTAGACGGCAAAGTGGCTGAAATTTCATGTTATATATAAATTTTCCACCTCACCTGATTTATTTCACTGCACTACCTTGTTAAACACAGATGTACCAATTTATCATATAACGCTTAAATTTTATCACCTGCAACAAACTATCTGACGACTGAATTAGCTCGCAGTAAAGTAAAATATGGTTTACTTAGCAGAGATTTTAATAGCTATGAAAGATCTGCTTAAAAGTGTTAGAATTAGTGCTCAAAATGCTCACCGAATACACGGACACAAGCTCTTAGACGGCGACGCAACTGGCCGATAGCAGCATCAACGATCGACTGGTCAAAGCGCGCCCACTCGTCAAGCAGGAGCGTTTTGAGTTCGTCGACATTGGCTATTCTGGACCTGTAAACCTCCTGCAGCACACTCCATATGCTATAGTCGACTGGGTTAAGATCCAGTATATTCGGTTGCCACAGTTTTGGAGAAATGAAGTCGGGCGTCTCTCGCTCCAGGAAAGAGACAAGTGTCGCGCGCTTGATGCGCCGGGGCGCCATCCTGTGAAAGACAATAAACTCGCCCTGGGATATCCGCGTATGTCTGACGGTATCTTCTGGGCAAGAAGGTTGTCGTGATAGTAGGCCTATGCCCCATTCACTTTGACATCCGGCTCGATGTTATGGATTTCAGTGCAGCCAAGCTTCGAGACGTCGTTATATGAAAAATTGGCACATCTGTGTTTAACAAGGTAGTGCGGTGATATGAATCAGGTGAGGTGGAAAATTTATATATAACACAACAGTTCAGCCACTTTGCCATCTACCTACCAAACGTTTTTAAGATTGGTGGAAATTTGACGAAGTTCTGACAAAAACAATTCTGCACAGTTTTTTTTTGAGACACGGTGTATATAGGCCTAACATCAAACATTCTATTTTGATTCATTTATAAAAAAAATTACATGCTTTTAACTAATTAGAGTTTAGCCTTGTGGCCCCCTAATGTCTTTCAACTAAGAAAAAGTGGCACTCGTGTCCTTCAACTTAGAATAAGTGGCCTATACAGTAAAAAAAACTGTTGGGAACCACTGCATTAGGCTCTAATAATATTTCATCATTGAGTTTATTATTACGTTTCCCATTTGTACCAAGCATCGGTTTAACATTCGTTTACCATGCGTTTATAGTTTTGTTTATCGGTTGTTTATCGGTTTTTATGGTTTGTTTATAATCTGCTCATCGTTTGTCCATCTTCAGTGTATACGCTTTGCCTATTGTCTGTTCAATTTGTTCATCCTTTGTCTGAGAGTTGCTCTTCGCGTCTCCCGTATACCTTATAATTCATGAACATAAGCACCCTCGAAGATATATAATAATAATAATAAGACGATTTATATAGCGCCTATATATGTATGTACGAGCACTGAGCACTTGTTAGTAAGCTTAGTACTTCGGGCTTAACGACACTTTTTCATTTCGAAGATGATTAGTGTCGGAGGCCGAGTACAACCTCTCACTCCACGTTTATATTGCGACCGAGCCACCCGCAGTAAAGATCCGATAAATTAATCTCTGATAAACCGACCGACCGGGAATCGAACCCGGGCCGCCGGCGTGGCGAGCGGGCTCCCAACCCACTCGGCCACTCAGGATCTCTGAGCACTTATTGTAGCGCCCCTTCAAGATATCTCTACTCAGACTCGCTTCCGACTATACTGAATCGGAGTTTCACGCCGAAGCGCTGAGCAATTGCGAGCGAAGGACTTGCCCAAGGTCCCTAAGAGGCGACTTAAGGTGGATTCGAACCTGCAACCCTCCGGCTGCAAGGCACCGAACCCACCACCACTACTACACCACCGCGCCCCGAAGAAGCTGGTCGATATAACCGGTTGGCAGCAGGTCGTCTACAATGCCTACTTAATGTTTTATGCGCATTACAGTGACTTAACTATATGCAGGGCCTGGGACAGGGGGGGCCACTGGGGCCATTTGGCCCCAGGCCTCACTTGACAAAGGGCTTCGGAATTTCGGAATTACGAACTTATTTATAATAAATAACTCCTTAATTCCCCATTTCAAAAAATAATTTATTGAAATGGGGAATTACGGAATTAACGAGTTATTCACTGAAATGTAGCATTATGCAAATTCTAATTATTTCGTGACGAAATCGTTGACGTTAAATAATTGCAAACTGTAAAATATTTTCGTAAATCTGCTATTAGTTGTAAAATTGAAAAGTTGTCAACACTCAACAGTATTTATAAACTCTATCGTAACTCGTCACTCGTAGGCCCTAAGTCGTAAGTCAAACACTGAAACCTAAAAATGTTTTAATATTCATGAATATAATTATTGTTCTTATCATCGGATGTGTTTCTTAAACAGTACACTATATATATTCTTACTTCCTTAGTCATTTAGAGCGGTGGAGTAGCCAGGATTTGGAGTTTGGGGTAGTGTAGAAAATGAATGGGCCCTGGGATGGTGGACGAATTCGAGCGGAACGAGTGCACGATTAGGGGGTTTGTTTTTAGCTTTTGAAATTGATATTTCATTTACATTCATTCATGATTAACAATATCAGTCAATTTGACAAAATTGACCACATTGTCAATTTTATTGAAAAAATGGCAAATATTTCTCTCAGGTCCTAACTATTCTAGTCTATTATAATAGAAAAATATTATTGTAATCTAATCTCTTACATAAAGATGAAGATCATTCGAAAGTGGACATGGGAAACGAAAGAAATTGGCTCGACAAAAGGAAGCTGCTTCAGCAAGCAAAAAATTATAAATTTCGTTTCACATCCTGATAATAACAATAGGCTCAGCCAGACTGAAGATTTTCGAGAAATAAATTAATCCCAAATAGAAAGTACCCTCCAAGAGACTTCGACAACTGTAACAACTGTGACTGACAGAGAATGGAGTTTTGATCCAAGAAAATGTGAAATTATTGGACAGCATTTAACAATAATTGTCAATGAATCAGATAATTCAAATAATTTTCTTTTTAAATCCTTCAAATATTATGACATGTTGACATTGGAGCAGGTTCTCATAGCAATCCAGAATTTCGACGTAGATTCTTGAGTGAGAAGGCCTTGAACATTAATTGTGGCCCTAGGCCTCCAAATCCTGTCCTAAGCCCTGACTATATGACTCCCTATACGAAAACGCTACATAAAGTAGACTGTTGTATAAGCTTAGACTCTAGTCCATCGCAGCAGCGACGACAAGATGTTTTGCAGTATTGCCGTGGATGAAAGGCAGGACATTTGCCTTCACTCATCAGTGGCCAATGTATAAGAGTAAGTGGGAACGCTTGGCGTGCGGCCTTTGATCGTATTAAGCAAATGGATGTCAAGTGTCATCAATCGAATTGTAGAAATCAAACGCCGAGCTATTTGTGGCCATCCTCTGGAGCATCATAAAAGGCTGTGTAGTACGCTTTCTCCCTCTTCCCATTTCTACATGCCTCCCCTCGTCGACTCCCCGTCTAGCACATAAGCCAGGGAAGGGGAGACAGAGCCGTGGGTGTGGGGTGGGGTGGGGGCAGAGCCGCAGCCTTATCTAAAGCCGGCGTATTATAACGAGACTGCGTTTAAATGAGGTCATTTGCCACAGCGGAATTAAATCTCTGATTCGTGTCGCATCCGAATTGCAGTGGGATTTGTATTATAGACCTAATAAAGTGTATTACAGCGACTATCTGGTGTATGTATATCCACAAAGGCACATAGGATATATATACATATATAGGCCTATATAGATGTATATGTAACATATATAACACCCCCATGGATCGTTTTTGACCTCTTTGTCCCTCGTGTTCGATGTACCTTGGCTCAGAGCGGGGATTTTGCTGTCATATAGGTCCCTCCATAATTATGGAACGACCTTCCCTCTCGTCAAAGGGCTAACCTCATGTCTGGGCTCTTCCGCGCAGCCTCCCGCTCTCTCACGACGTTTCTTTTCCCGTCTGGAGCTTCTGTGCTGATAGCGTCTCTGACTATATATTATAATAGTCTAATCGTAATCGTAATCTCGAAATTTCTAAAGCGCCACTCTAAAGCCAAGCGTGGGGTACCAGCTTATTCACGAGCGCTGCGTTGAGACCGTGAGAGTAGTCCGCGGTGGTCCGGGTCGAGTATGCTGCAAAAGGCGCTTATAAATAAAGTATGTTTTTCTTTCACTCAACAATCCGATTGATAGACCGCAACCGGTTACAGCGTAGGCCTACAGTTACGCAATTGTCTTAATTAACATCAATCTTAACTACTAACAGAACAGACAGCATGCAATGCGCTAATATCAGCCTACAACGCACGTCTATCCTATACTATAGTATACGGGGTTTCGGGAATCGAACTCTGCTTCAGTTGTCATTGGCGGCGCCAGGGGGTCTAGGGGCTCTTAAAAAGGCCATCCAGTTATTTTGACATGTAAAACTGAATTATTTCCACGATAAGCCCCTCTAAAACTGAAATACATCCACGTATATCCACGAGATTTCGACCAAATCACTAAAAAAAGGTCGTCAGACTTTTCGCCGGCTGAAAATGGAAATTTCCATGGGATTTCGGGCGAATGACTAAAAAAAGGTCGTCAGAAATTTTGCGGATGAAAATGGAAAATTGAACATTTCCCCCGCGAGGATTCAGCCCCCCAACTGAAATCCTGGCGCCGTCACTGATGCCAGTGTGTTATCCAATGCGACACCGGGCTCCAAAAATAAATTTAAAGATACGATACAGTAAGAGGAATGCGCTTTAAAGTCATCACCCTGAAAAACCTTTCTCTGCATTTTCTACATAGCGAAAAATAGCGCTATACGCGGTGAATTCGCTAACACTTGAGCAATGTCATCTTTCGCCTGGGTGGGAGCGCCGTTTGGGGTCACGGGTGAGTGGTGCTATACAAGTGCTCGGAACCGATACATCAAGTACGGTCGACATTTTATATGGAACAATTGCCAATAATCTCAGATAGGAGTACGTCCTCAGATCCAATGTATACACGCCTCTCTTTGTGTCGGTGCCTAGGCCTATATAATATAACACTCCTTGCCTGCTGTTGTAGCACAGATCAGAACAAGGGCGGATACAGAAATTTTCGAAGGGGGGCCAACATTTTCGGTGTTGTTGGTGGGACAGGGGACAAATTTCGTGTTGTCCGTCGCCGAAAAAACTTAATTATGACTTTTTTGTCATTCGTCCAATTTTTTTTAGGAAAAAGATACCAATTCAGCCGCCAAGGAAGTTGATGACCTTTTAAAAAGTCATTCGTCCAATTTTTTCGGAAAAAGATACCAATTAAGCCGCCAAAAAGTTGACGACTTTTTTAGTCATCAGTCATCATAGTTGGGAGTATGATAAATCAAATGGAGGGGGTCACGTCCCATGCGATTTTTTAATGGGGGGGCTGGTATCCTGTTTTTCTCTCCCGCTGCATTTATTTAATGGCTTGTTGAAACCAAATGGGGGGCACGTCCCATGCAATTTTTAAATGGGGGAACATGGCCATTTTGGCCCCCCGGATTCGCCCCTGGATCAGAATGATTTGTGTACCGACAAACTTTGGCTCCTGCAGCAGAAGCGCGCTTGGTCAAGTAGCCTATCGACAAATCATGCAGACACGATCTGCGGCCCGGATTTCCGGCAATTCTTATATTATATAGCGCTTGAGTTTCTCGATGAAAAATTGCAGGTCAGGTGACCCAGCGCTGCACGCAGACGCGCGCACACCATCGGCCGGATTTCGTTAATTGTAACTGTACTTGAATTTGCAAATTAGTTTCTACAGCGCTACTGGAAATAAGATACGCTTTGCAATCGCTCTAGACATGAGCCAGAGAAACCCCCGATCTTGAGTGTTAGTTCTCCAAAGACGAAGAAAGTCCAAAAGCTAATAATATCGTAAGAATGATGTCAACTTGTCAAGTTACTCGTGAAAGAAAGTTGGCGAGGTTTCTGCGTTTTGCACTGTTGTTGATTGATGTTGTGGAGACAATCAGGTCATCGTGGATTGAAGAACAGAGACACGACGCTACTCGACGCTTGAAGGGATGGCTTGATAAAATGTCATGCGACAAAATGTCATGCGCCAAAAATGTCATGGACAGAATGGCAATGTACAAAATGTCATAATGACAAAATGTCATAATGACAAAATGTCATAATGACAAAATGCCGTAATGGCAGATTGTCATAATGACAGAATGTCATAATGACAAAATATCATAATGACAAAATGTCATAGTGACAAAATGTCATAGTGACAAAATGTCATAATGACAAAATGTCATAATGACAAAACGTCATAATGGCAAATTGTCATAATGGCAAATTGTCATAATGACAAAATGTCACCCGATAAAATGGCAGCACGGACAGTATACATACAACATTGATATTAAGAACTCCTGCAATGCGTCTTTATCGATGGAAAAACCAGTATTCTGAATTTGAGATCATCATCAATTATTATTAAAATAAACACTTACATTTATTGCACAATTTTTATGACATTTTGTCAGGCGAGTCGGTGAAATTCTGTAATTGTGATATTTGGTCCGAGTCATTTTTTTTCCAGGTGACATTTTTTTCCATGACATTTTGTCCCGTGACATTTTGTCATAGAACCCTTGAAGCGGGTGGGGTAATTTTCTCGGAAGGCGCACGGTTCCTACTAATTAAGTTCCTTGTAGCTCAGGTCTGCAGTGCTATTTATTTCACTTCGTGCTAGACAATCTAATAGACTATTTCTGTCACCATCAGTCACAGACTCCTGCTTTTCTTTCACAAGCGGTATACAAGACGTGGTCGGAAGGCGACTGTGTCAATAGGACCTAATTTAGCCGACATTCGACTTTTTCTGTGTCGCCCTAATTGTGGTCGACAGTGAGATTCATTGATGAGTTGCGGCGGCTACTGTTGTTGCTGCCGTTGTTGTTGCTATACTGCTTTTGCTGTCGCTATTGTTGTTGATTTTTGCTGTTGGCGCATCTGCTTGAATCATAGCACTCGTTGTAAACGAAGTAGGCTACAGTTCATCTGATACTAACCATTCACTGTCAGCGATCTCTAGACTCTAGAGGCGTAGCGCTAGCCATCTCATTTTTAAAAATCTGTTATCTCCCTTATTTCCTCCTTTATCTCCTCTATCTGTCTCTGTCTATATAATCTGTCTGTCTGTTGTTCTGTCTCTTTCAATCTGTTTTCTTTTGTCTCTGCTTCTGTCTGTCTGTCTGTCTGTCTGTCTCAACTCTCGGGACAAATATCTGTCTGTTACTTTCTCTGCTATATAGGTTTTTGAGCGTTTCAATGACAGTTCATTATTTTTATTAGTGGACACCAGTCCACGGCGCCTAATATGAACTGCGGTGAACAGTATCATCACATATGACAGCCCACAGCATGTCAGTTGTCACACCAACATGAACTGAGAATAACTGACTTTTCAACTCAACTCTCGGGACAATGATATATTTAATATATATATATGAAATATAAATATATGTATAAAAATATCAAATATAAAAATGTTAATGTAATGTCAATGTTAATTATCGTCCTGTCCTGTGTATTTTGGCATTCTGGCTTTCTGGAGATGTCTCTTCCCATCTTCCATCTTCGATACATGCATTCTTCGATTAACCTTCACCGATCTCTTGACTCCTCTCTCTCACTGTCTGCCTGTCTGCCTGTCTGTCTGCCTGTCTGTCTGCCTGCCTGTCTGTCTGTCTGATAAGACTGCCTGTCTGTATGCCTGCCTATCCGCCTGGCTGTCTGTCTGCCTGTCTGTCTGCCTCTGTCATCATTCTAATTTCTTGGCCAGCGTCGACAAAGACGGCTTTCGACGGGTATGATAAAACTGCAGCAGCAACACTAGCGCCAGAAGACAATAGAAGACAATAGAAGACAATAGAAGACAATAGAAGACAATAGAAGACAATAGAAGACAATAGAAGACAATAGAAGACAATAGAAGACAATAGAAGACAATAGAAGACAATAGAAGACAATAGAAGACAATAGAAGACAATAGAACTGCTGCTGCTGAACCACGTGCAAGCGCTGTGTCAGCATCGCATAATCTTACATGCTGCAACAGCCGCATCCCTCACAGGTCGGTGCATTCACTTATCATCTTGCCACCTCTATCAACATCATCATAGTCATTATCATCATCATCGTCACCATCGTCTTCATCATCGTCATTATCATCATCATCATCATCATCGCCATCATCATCATCATCATAGTCATTATCATCACCGTCGTCATCATCGTCATTATTATCGTCTTCATCATTATCATCGTCATCATCATCATCGTCACCGTCATCATCATCATCGTCATCATCATCGTCATCGTCGTCGTCGTCATCATCATCATCATCATCCTCATCCCGCAACACGTGAGTTAGTATGGAGATTGGAGAAGCCCTAAAGTTTCTCACCTGAAATCTCCGGGATATTATAGTCTATCGCCGATTCTGCTGTCCAACCCAATGACACAACTCGCTCTGTATTATCTAAAATAAATAATATATAAATTTTATATTACTAAATTTTATTTAAAATACACAATATAATATTTTTCATGTGCGGTTTCTATTCGTGTGATATCTAATAATATATCGTAGACAGGACGAGTAAATCTTGCACCTCATCGGCAAGTTATTTCCACAATCACCACCACCACCACCACCACCACGACCACCACCACGACCACCACCACCATCACCACGGCCACCACCACGACCATCACCACGACCACCACCACCACCCCGACCACCATAGCCAACACCACCACCACGACCACCATCACCACCACCACGACAACCACCAACACCACGACCACCACCACCACGACCACCATAGCCAACACCAACACCATCACCATCACAACGACCACCACCACCACGACCACCACCACCACCACAACGACCACCATAGCCAACACCACCACCACGACCACCTTCACCACCACCACGACCACCATAGCCAACACCACCACCACGACCACCATCACCACCACCACCACCACGACCACCACCACCACGACCACCATAGCCAACACCAACACCACCACCATCACCACGACCACCATCACTACCACCACCACCATCACCACGACCACCACCACCACCACGACCACCATAGCCAACACCACCACCACCACCACCACCATGATCACCATCACCATCACCACGACCACCACCACCACGACCAGTCGACCACCAACCACCACCACCACACCACCACCACACCACAACCGTCACTGCCACCACCGTCACCACCACCGTCAACACCACCATCACCACCACGACTAGTCGACCACCCCCACGACCACCGCCACCACCACCACGACCACCACCACGACCACCACCGCCACCACCCCGATAATCCGATATAGATCTGACTTTCGTAGGAGGCATTGAAGCAATCTCGAGATTACGCTTATAATTCTCCTGTCAACAGACTTTAGTCTTTATGTACCATTAGCACTGTCGGCACTACAATGTCTTTCTCATCGACCGGTACCGGACCTGTGATGTGGGATGGACCATTTACTTCATCGGGAGTACACTTCCTCCCTCAGGGCCTCCCTCGGGACGGTGGAACCTCCCTCTGGTCCACTCCCGGGTCCTTCCCTCACCATTTAGGTCCATTCAATGACATTCCCCCCATGACTGCCTTTGCCGCCTGACACGGCTTGGGAACGTCTCTGCATGGTAGAGACCTTGAAGGGGCGTTAAATAAATTTTTATTTGGATTGAATCTCCGTCAACAGACATTTGTATAGCGCCATGCTAGAAACACTTAAGAGCGCACCATTGCATGGCTAAACGAGATTTATGTTTGTTGGGTCAAGAGAAACGAACAGTGGTTTAAGCTCATGAATCTCTCTCTGTCGTTTGGACAATAATGAACCTCTCTCTGTCGTTTGGACAATAATGAATCTCTCTCTGTCGTTTGGACAATAATGAATTTCTCTCTGTCGTTTGGACAATAATGAATCTCTCTCTGTCGTTTGGACAATAATGAATCTCTCTCTGTCGTTAATTGTCGTTTTATCATGCGCTGGATTCTGTCCAATAAACCCGATCGGAACGATACGTATTTCTGTCCGTATTGCTGTTCGTATTGCCGTTCGTATTGCTGTTCGTATTGCTGTTCGTATTGCCCTTCGTATTGCTGTTCGTATTGCTGTTCGTATTGCTGTTCATATTGCTGTTCGTATTGCTGTTCGTATTGATCGAGAGACAATAGCGGCATTGTTCTCATTTGAATCATCGAGCTGTAGTGAAGTGGCTGAAGTTGGAGTAGGAAGAAATTGAAGGAGAAGAAAGTTGACAACGAATTGACGAAGGAAGGGAAATAGTTGAGGGGGGTCAGGGGGAGGAAGGGAGATGGACGAAGGGAGGAAAATATGGGGGGTAGATGGGGGGGAGGAGAGAAATTATTGTAGGAAGAAGAAAAGGAAGACGCAGACGAAAGAAGAGGAGTAGGAGGAGTAGGAGGTGGAAGAAGAGGAAGAGGAGGAGGAGGAGGGAGGTAGAGGAAAGAGGAGGAGAGAGGAGGAGAATGAGGAGAGAGGAGGAGAATGAGGAAGAGGAGGAGAGAGGAGGAGAATGAGGAGAAGAGAGGAGGAGAATGAGGAGGAGAGAGGAGGAGAATGAGGAGGAAAGAGGAGGAGAAAGGAGGGGAATGAGGAGGAGAGAGGAGGAGAATGAGGAAGAGGAGGAAGAGAGAGGAAGAGAAAGAAGAAGAGGAAGAGGAAGAGAAAGAGAAAGAAGAAGAGGAAGAGGAGGAGGAGGAGGAAGAAGAAGAAGATGAGGAGGAAGAGGTGGGGAAGGAGAAGGAGGAGAAAGAGGAGGAAAGAGGAGGAGAGAGGAGGAGAATGAGGAGGAGAGAGGAGGGGAATGAGGAAGAGGAGGAAGAGAGAGGAAGAGAAAGAAGAAGAGGAAGAGGAAGAGGAAGAGAAAGAAGAAGAGGAAGAGGAGGAGGATGAGGAGGAGGAAGAAGAAGAAGATGAGGAGGAAGAGGTGGGGAAGGAGAAGGAGGAGAAAGAGGAGGAAAGAGGAGGAGAGAGGAGGAGAATGAGGAGGAGAGAGGAGGGGAATGAGGAAGAGGAGGAAGAGAGAGGAAGAGAAAGAAGAAGAGGAAGAGGAAGAGGAAGAGAAAGAAGAAGAGGAAGAGGAGGAGGATGAGGAGGAGGAAGAAGAAGAAGATGAGGAGGAAGAGGTGGGGAAGGAGAAGGAGGAGAAAGAGGAAGAAGAGGAGGAGGAGGAGGAATGATGAGGAAATGAAGAGGAGTGGTGTGAGGATGCAACAAAGGACAACAAATATTAGGAGGCGGATGACCTACCTACGTAGTCTGTGTTATGGCGGTGAAAGGTGAAAGTTAGGTGCATGACCAGCATTGGCAACATACATGCATAGCCTATATATATATAAAATGTGATATATATAAATTCATGTATATATACACACAACATTATAAATATATGAGTGCGTGTTTTGTTAGTATATATATATATATATATACGTGTGTGTATGTGTTTGTTCGTGTGAGTATATATATATATATACATTATTATACATAGCCTATATATATATATATGCACGAATTGACTTGCTGGCGCCATCTGTCCGTGGCCAGCTGCGTACCGACGACAGACGACAGTGCAGTCGACATGCAGAGGCGATACATAAATTATTAGACGCCGTGACATAAACCCCTTGTGCTTCCATGTGATTGCCCCCAGTGACGTCTCTTTACACAGGGCTTGGGTTGCGTAGCATTTATAAGCTTATGTAGCGCCTTTTTACTTATTGATTATTTCACTAATTCGTTAATTCATTACTTAATTCACCAGTTAGTTTAATTCTTTAAATAAAACTCTTAATTAATTAATTATTAATCGACTAGTTCACTAATTCATTAATTCATCACTCAATTAACTAGCTAGTGTAATTCTTTAAATAATAGTTTAATTATTGCTTTAACTTTAATACTGATAAATCTTAAGGCGCACCAGCAATACTGATAGCCTACAGAAAAGCCACTGCATAATATGGGGAACGGACATTATCAATCAATCATAATTTATATAGCACCCCTTCAAGGTATCTACTCAGAGGCGCTCACGGCCGAGATCAAGCGAAAAAACAGCCTTCAACAGTTTGTGAAATTGAGAACAGCTTGGGAGATGTCGCATAGTCAAGGGAAGTCCATTCCAGGTTGTAGGACCAACAACAGAGAATCCACTGAACATTATCCCCTCCGGACATTATCTTCTCCGGACAAAAGTCCCCGAACATATCCCCCTTTTGCGTCGGACATTACCCTACAGATAACAGGCGCATCTCCAACGGGAGACTATTCCAGACAGATGCATGACCCACAACGGAGAAAGCACGTGACGCGACTGCAGGTTGAGGTTTCATCACGCGGAAGTTATTGAAAAGGTGGAGACTTCAGCCGTGACTGGAAAGTACATTTCTTTTCTTATATTGTCTTCATGTAATATAAGTTGCGGTCTGTCAACTTAATTCTCTTGAATAAACGAAGTAGCCTATATAGTACTGCAGAGCGACGGAGATGATATACAGGGTGTGCCAAAAAGACCCCCTAGGTTTTCTAGTGGGTGGCCTCATTAAAAGTGATACAACTTTGTCCTGTTTGAAATATTTTGATTAAATCTGGCCATCATATGTAAATATGAATTCTCTTCAAGACTGTAAAATGTCATTTCGAAATTCTTGCTTTTGGCCAGGATATTGGCAAAAAACCTAGGTTTTTTTAGCACCCTGTACATAAGAAACACGTAAATAGGACGGACCGCTAAGTAAGACAGTAATAATAATGATAACACTGATATTGATGTACTGAAAATTTGCAAAATAACTGAATGGCAAACCCAGTTTTCTCGTTCCCGATTAAAACCCTTCATATCAGTTCTGTCTTCCATTGAAGCCAATTTAATCGCTTCTGTCCATTGGTCTATATTTCCTTTCAATGCCTTTTGATAGAGCCTGTATATATAAATATTATATATATTGCATATATATATTGCACACTATATATATATCGTCAGACATTTTCTAATTTCTTTTCAACGCCTTCTGATATAGCCTATATATATAACTATTATATACATGTATATATATACATGTACATATATTATAGCTAAACATTTCGCCCTTCAGATCGTATATACCTGTTGTTCGTCCGCTGTTGCCACCCACAAATAACATCCTGTCTTAATGGCCCCACATAAATGCATTCCCGCTGAGACACATATAGGGACGCATATAGACACGTGTTATAAGGCGGCGGAAACTTCCGCAAAGGGCAAAGGTCTAAAAGATGATGACGCGCATGACGAGCGCATCGAGAGAGATAGAGAGACATACATACATACATACATACATACATACATACATACATGCCTGCTATTATCAAATTCGACAGCTGCGTGTCGTTGCTCGCTCTCTCTCATTCACTGCATCTTCTACTCTTGTCCATGCCTTTGTTTGCAGCCGCTTAGATTACTGCTCCTCTCTTTATGTTGGCCTCCCACAGGTCCGTCTGAACTCCTTGGTTAGGGTCCTTCGATCTGCAGCACGCTTGGTTGGTGGCATCTCCCGGTTTGCTCACGTTTCTGCCTTCATGAGGGACGACCTCCACTGGCTCCCACTGCAGCAACGCATTGCTTATAGAGTTTCGTCTATAGCTTGGCGCTGCATTCTGTCTCAAGCTCCATCCTACCTATGTGAGCTTTTTACTCCAGTCTCGGTTTCTCTGGGCCGACGTTCGCTGCGGTCAGCTGCCCGCGGTGACTTTCTTGTCCCTTTTTGTCGTACCGCTACTATGCAGCGAAGAGCATTTTCCGTGGTGGGTCCAGCTAGCTGGAATGGCCTCCATGCAGCTCTCCGTTCGCTTCCCCGTGACTCTGCTGGCTCTTTCTACCGTCTTCTCAAGACCTTTCTCTTTGACCAGGCCTGGGTTGGGAGCGCCTCTGAGTAGAGATCTTGAAGGGGCGCTATATAAATTCATGTGATTGATTGATTGATTGATTGATACACACATACACACATACACACACACATACATACATACATACATACATACATACATACATACATACATACATACATACATACATACATACATACAGAAACAGAGACACAGAGACAGACAGACAGGCAGAGAGACATACAGAGACAGAGACAGAAAGGCAGAGAGAGAGACAGAGACACAGAGAGAGAGACAGAAACAAAGACAGACGGACAGACAGACAGAGAGTCAGACAAACAGAGACAGAGACGGACAGACAGAGAAAGACAAACAGAGAGACAGACAGAGAGAGACAGACGGAGAGAGACAGGCAGAGAGAGAGACAGATACACACACGCGCGAACGCGAGCGCGCGCGCGCACACACAAAATGGCTGAAAGATGCTGCCTAAAATAGACACAGACCTATCATCAAGATGTGAGATGAAAGCACTTCTCAGTACAGAGCAACAGAATGATGCAGAACACAGAGACAAATATAGGATTACAAATTACAGACATGATCACGGATGATGGGTAAGCATCTTGGGAACATAAACACGGCCGCCATGTATAAGCTCTTATTTTCGTTTCTGATATTTCATTAGCTGATCAACATAATATTATAACAGGCAGAACACATCACATGGGAGTCACTCTGGTGCAGAGTATATATATATATATATATATATATATATATATATATATATGTGTGTGTGTGTGTGTGTGTGTGTGTGTGTGTGTGTGTGTGTGTGTGTGTGTGTGTGTGTGTGTGTGTGTGTGTGTGAATGGATGTGGATGGACAATCCAGCAAAATATATATTTTATATTATATATATTTATATATATATATATATATATATATATATGTTGCGGAATTGTCCATCCATTCTGGGTCTCTCCTTGGTTACTAAATTATGCTAAATAACCACGTTCACTGCCATAATTAATTGAATTTTTTTATCCAGGAAACAGGAAAATATATATTCTCCCGGTTATATATTTGCATTTATTCATATGCATATAAATAATCTATATATAATAAATATAAATCATATTATATAAAAAAATTATCGTTTAATGGTTTTTTTTCCAGGAAACAAAAAATATACATTCTCCCGGTTATATATTTACATTTATTCATGTGCATATACAAAATTTACATATAATAAATATAAATCATATTATATATAATTAATTGTATTATGTTTTTTATACAGGAAACAAAAATATATTCTCCCGGTTATATATTTACATTTATTCATTTACATATAAATAATCTACATATAATAAATATAAATCATATCGCATATAATTAATTGTATTGTTTTTTTATCCAGGAAACAAAAAATATATATTCTCCCGGTTATATATTTACATTTATTTATGTACATATAAATAATCTACATATAATAAATATAAATCATAGAGCTAAATAAAACGAATATATTTAATTATTTATCTTGTGCGGACTATAATATCGAGCTGCCTCATTGAATGCATGAGAAAAAACGTATGGTCAAAAATCTATGAGTTCTCAAAATAACTGGCAGGTCCAATTGAAGCTCCTTTTCTTCCGAAAAAATAGCACTTCAATTGCGACTGGTCGGGCCATTATACAAGATGATGAGGTGGAGTGTATACTACGTGAGTCGATTGCGTGTGTGTGTGTGTGTGTGTGTGTGTGTGTGTGTGTGTGTGTGTGTGTGTGTGTGTGTGTGTGTGTGTGTGTGTGTGTGTGTGTGTGTGTGTGTGTGTGTGTGTGTGTGTGTGTGTGTGTGTGTGTGTGTGTGTGTGTGTGTGTGTGTGTGTGTGTGTGTGTGTGTGTGTGTGTGTGTGTGTGTGTGTGTGTGTGTGTGTGTAAACTGTGCATAGACTGTTGGACGCCATGACAGAGGAACGGTGTAACGAGGCAACCTTGGACGGCACAAGATTACGACCTGACATCACGATGGAGAAGAGCTGATAGGGAGGGAGAGACAGGCAGAGACACAGACAGGCAGACAGACAGACAGACAGGCAGAGACAGACAAAGAGACAGACAGACAGAGACAGACAGACAGAGACAGACAGAGACACAGACAGACAGACAGACAGAGAGACAGACAGACAGACAAGAGACACACTGAGACAGACAGACAGAGACAGAGACATAGACAGACAGACAGACAGACAGAGAGAGACAGACAGAGACAGACAGGCAGACACACAGAGACAGAGAGACAGACAGACAGAGACACAGACACAGACAGAGAACTTGGCATCAGCTGGTGCTGCTGCTGCCAGCCTGCTACGCTGATGCGGTTGATAATAATGGTGGAACTGATGATACACTGCACACTGTACATTGTCCGTATACAAGCGCTCGTTACTCCAGCTCTTCTACAACAATAGTCTTTTAGGATCCTTTATCGGTCTTCTCGTTCGTTCCTCCTCTTCATCCATCATCCTATCATCACCATCTTCAGCAGCCGAGGAAGCAGGAGTAACCGCATCTCGATGACATGCAAGAGGTTAAACAGAATCTGTTGTAGCTTAATCTTTATCACTGCTGATGTAATATGATATATCGGATATAATAATGATATATAATGGCTCAATCCGTGCATAATAATAATAATAATATATAATCGCTTAATTATGCTGAATTTGTTTGTTTGTTTATTTGTTTGAATGACAAACCACAATTAACAAAATACTGATACATTCTGATCTGTCCTAAGTCTATCTGTCTGTCTGTCTGTCTGTCAATTTACCTACCTATCTAGCTATGTATACGTCTGTATGTCTATCTGTCTGTCTGTCTGTCTGTCTGTCTGTCAATTTACATAGCTATCTAGCTATCCATATGTCTATCTGTATGTCTATCTATGTGTGTCTCTGTCTGTCTGTCTGTCTGTCTGTCTGTCTGTCTATCTATATACCTACCTACCTATCTAGCTATCCATATGTCTATCTATATGATTATCTATCTGTCTGTCTGTTATGTCTGTCTGTCTGTCTGTCTGTCTGTCTGTCTGTCTGTCTATCTATCTTATCTAATCTCAATTCATCTGCCCATCCATCCATCCATACATCCATCCGTCTATATGATCTGTTCCTGTATAGTCTTATCTGTATGTATGTATGTATGTATGTATGTATGTATGTATGTATGTATGTATACATATATGCATTCATGCATGCACGCATGCATGTATGCATGTATGCATAGATGTATGCATGTATGCATAGATGTATGCATGTATGCATGCATGCATGTATGTACACATACATACATGCATGTATGTATGTGTGCATGTGTGCATGTGTGCATGTATGCATGTGTGCATGTATGCATGTGTGCATGTATGCATGTATGTATGTGTGCATGTATGCATGTATGCATGTGTGCATGTGTGCATGTATGCATGTATGCATGTATGTATGTATACACGCTCATCGTTAAAGTGTCTTCTTGAAACAAATTACGAGTTACATACATAATATTATAATTACATGTGTATAGGTAATTGTAAATGCGCCTAAATAATAGTGCATTTGCGTCCCTGCGGCGATTTTTTTTAGACGCGCTCTTCGTTAAAGTCAAGAGGAGTATTTTGGAGAAAATTCACTTGACCTACTTTCGACAGAACTGGCATCTAGCGTCGAAAACCATGGCTCCTCTCTGAATATACGTATAAATAGATACTCGTGTAATACGTCTGAGAGGCTGCTTTATAAGCTTACAATGCAATCAGGAGTCGATCGAATCAGACGAGAATTGGCGACGAAGGTTATTGACTTCACTTGAGTAGTATAGGCTACGGTGCAGTCGCCAACGTCTTTCAATTATGATGACGACGACAAATTGGATTCCACTTCGGCTGTCTGCTGTAGGGAGGAAAGGAAAGAGGGTGGGAAGGAGGGAGGAAGAAGGGAAGAAGTAAGGAAAGAGGGAGAGAAGAAGGGAGAGAGAAGGAAGGAGAGAAAGAGGGAGAGAAGAGGGGAGAGGAAAGGAGGAAGCGAGGGAAGGAAGGGAAGATGGGAGGGACATTGGTTCAACGAACTAGTCAATAGACTTAATCTTTTATGGAGTTAAATGATGAAAACAATAGCCTCAATGAATACATCGGTAGCAGTTGGCCAGTGGCACTTAAACTTATAAACAGCAAATGTTGCTACACGGCCTACTCATGCGTGAGCTCAAAACCAAATTGCTTTGAATTTGTATGTTATATCGTGTCATAACACCGTCGTCACATCGCGACGGTTGGCTACACGAATGAATTTTCACTGTCCAAAGTCTCGCCTGCGGTTGGGGGTTCTTCTGTAGTGACCGCTGTAGGCCTATACTAGTACTCCAGCGCTCGTGAATAAGCTGATGCCCTGTCTACATCTAGGTCTTCTAGGGCCTCTGCATTAGCCTGACGGGAGATAGAGGCACCGCTTCAGGGCTGCAGGTCACCTCTGAACTCTGGTGCCCGACGTCAGGTGTCCAGAGTCGATCTACTCTGCTATCGGCTGATCAGGATAGATAGATCACAGATAGACGGACTGACAGACAGACAGACAGACAGACAGACAGACAGACAGAGAGACAGACAGACAGGTAGATAGATAGATAGATAGATAGATAGAGGCATTGTGTAAATGAGTGATTGAGTAAGTCTGTGATTAACTTATTTGCCTCGTTGATAGATTCATTCATTGGTCAATTAGCTATTCAATAAATCAATCAATCAATCGGTCAATCAATCAACCAATCAATCGGTTAACGAACTTCATTCTAAATTAGATTCTTCCACGCAGCCAATCACGCTTTCATCTCATCCATTCACTTCTTGTCCCCGTTCCTCACCACATTATCATCCATTTCCACTTGTTATTGCTGCTCCTTTTTAATCCCACCACCCCATTCTACCCCCGAGGGCCATTCCATCCAGATTTACAATCTCTCTACCAATTCGAAGTGGGGTGGGGGGACACTGCTCCCTGCCGCAAGTCAGGACCCGTTCGCCACGCACCAACGGCAGTCCCTGAATAGAATCGAACTGAAATATAATTTACGAGCTGCATTTGTCATTGGCTTGATGGACTTCCGCTGTAGAAGTCTTTCCAGCGAAGCGAATATGACGTCTTCATCAACGAACGCAAATAGCCATATAGCGTAGAATATGCTGTAAATAACATTCAGAATGAATAGGGAGCCGAGAGGGAGAGGTGGATGGCCGAGATGGAGAGGTGGAAGGCGATGGAAATGTCAAAGTGGCACGCGATATGGTCGTCGTTGTTGTCGTTGTCTGAGGTGGTGCCCTCTGTCTTGCCATGTCGTCGAGCAGACGGACATGATAGCAACACTAGTGTTGTCGTTGTTGTCGTTGTTGTTGTTGTTGTTGTTGCTGCTGCTGTTGTTGTTGCTGTTGTTGCTACTTTTTGCCCCGGAGTAAACAAGATTCTCTCATGGTCTTCGGTTTTATTTGTAGACAGGAGAGAGAGAGAGAGAGAGAGAGAGAGAGAGAGAGAGAGAGAGAGAGAGAGAGAGAGAGAGAGAGAGGGAGAGAGAGAGAGAGAGGCAGACAGACAGAGACACACAGAGACAGACAGAGACAGACAGAGACAGACAGAGTAAGAGAGAGAGACAGAGACAGACAGACACAGACAGAGACAGACAGGCAGAAAAGACAGACAGACAGACAGACAGAAAGAGCGACAGACAGACAAGCAGACAGACAGAGACGAATAGAAAGAGAGTCAGAGAGAAAGAAACTGAGACAGAGAGACGTAGTCATGCAGGAACAGATAGATAGACTGAAAGAGAGACATGAAAACATGTCGAATTTTCACATAATCTGAATCTGCTTCTTCCTTATAAGGCGTTATCTAAATTTCCGATTGATAAAGATTGATAAAGAAATCACTCTTGAGTCCGATGTGACGATATCAAGTCTCCTCCCAAACAGAGTATTCCCTGCGGAATAGTGAAAAAATTATTATTTATTATTATTATTTTTTTATATTATTATTATTATTATTATTATTAATTGCTCAGCGCTTCGGCGTGAAATTCCGATACAGTATCCGCGCTGTGGTCGGGAGCGCTTCTGAGTAGGCATCTTGAAGGGCGCTATAGCAAGAGCACATACATACATACAAACAAACAAACAAACAAACATAGCATCTCAACGCCTCTAACCTCAAATGCAATAGCCGAGCAAGTATAGACCGCTACACTAATTGTCCAGCTGTACGCCACCAGTCCTGTCCATGAGATTACCCGCATGATCCGAATAATTATTCATAGTCTTATCTCCTGTCCTCCTCCTGTCCTCCTCCTCCTCCTCCTCCTCCTCCTCTTCCTCTACCTCCTCTTACTCTTCCTCCTCCTCCTGCTCTTCCTCTTCCTCCTCCTCATCCTCCTCTTCTTCCTCCTCCTCTTCTTCTTTCTCTTCTTCCTCCTCCTCCTCCTCCTCCTCTCATCCTCTTCCTTCTCTCCCTCGTCCTCCTCTTCCTCGCCCTCCTCCTCCTCCTTCTCCTCCTCCTCTTCCTCCTCCTCCTTTTCCTTCTCCTCTTCCTCCTCCTCTTCCTCCTCCTCCTTCCCCTCTTCCTCCTCCTTCTCCTCCTCCTCCTCCTCCTCCTCCTCCTCCTCCTCCTCCTCATCTTCCTCCTCTTCCTCCTCCTCCTTCCCCTCTTCCTCCTCCTCCTTCTCCTCCTCCTCCTCCTCCTCCTCTTCCTCCTCCTTCTCCTCCTCCTCCTCCTCCTCCTCCTCTTCCTCCTCCTCTTCCTCGTCACATGTAGCCTACTGATGGACTCTGCGTCCATTGGTCGTTTAGCGGACGGAGAGATTAGGGACGGATGTGCACTTGGACGCAGGGAGGACGATCGCCGCCGCCGTGCCGGGCGCACTGATATCTCTGATCGGAAATAGTCCGACGGCAAACGCTTTTGTACTCGCCAATCCGTACATTCGTCCATGTCATACGGACAGTGGAATTCTGGGAAGTGGAGGACGAGGAGGACGAGGAGGAGGTGTAGGGGAGAGGAAGAAGAGTAGGAAGAGGACGAGGACGAGGACTAGGAAGAAAAGTAGGAAGAAGATAGTGGAGAAGGAGGAAAAAGATTTTTTTAAAGGGAGGAAGAGAAGAGGGAAAAGGAAGAGGAGGAAGAGGAAGAGGAGGAAGAGGAAGAGGAGGAGGAAGAGGAGGAAGAGAAAGAAGAGGACGAGGAAGAAGAGGAGGAAGAATTGAGGGGAGAAGGAGGAAAAAGTTTTTTAAACGAGGAGGAGGAAGAGAAGGGGAAAAGAAAAAGGAGGAGGAGGAGGAGAAACAGGAGGAGGGGGAAGAGGAGGAGGACGAGGAAGAAGAGGAGGAAGAAGAAGAGAGGGATAAGGAGGAAATATATTTTTAAAAGAGGAGGAAGAAGAGGAGGAGGAGGAAGAGGAGGAAAAGGAAGAGGAGGAGGAAGTGGAGGAGGAAATGGAGGAGAAGGAGGAAGTGGAGGAGGAAGTGGAGGAGGACAAGTAAGAGGACGAGGAGGAGGACGAGGAAGAAGAGGAGGAAGAAGAGAGGGGAGGAGGAGGGAAAAGATTTTTAAAAAAGGAGGAGGAAGAGGAGAAGGAAGAGGAGGAGGAGTGGAAAGGTCGAGGTCAAAGACGATAAAATCGAGAAGGAATTTAAAGACGAGGAGAAGGATATAGGGGGAAGGAACACAGAAGAACAGGAGGAGGACGACTCGGAAAAGATATACGGATGTGAGAATAAGGAAGAGAGGAGGAGAAAGACTTAACGTGTAACATAGGAATGGAAAGCGGTTGAAGTTGCAAAGTTTACGTTACACGATGATGGGAGAAGAAAGATCAGTTGCGTCGCCCTCCCTCATCATCCAAGCTTGGGACTGGCAGTGCCTGGCAGTGGGGCACGGACGCACAGTTGCGGAGTTAAAACACGGTTCTGAAGGGGAAAGAGGGAAGGGTGTGCGGAGGGTGCATGGGAGAGAGAGGAGAGGACGATGAATGAATAGGAGGAGGAGGAGGAGGTGAAAGCAACGGTGTAGGTACAAGAAGGAAAGGTTTGGGAGATGGTGAGGAAAATAAGAGGTTATACCATGGAGAAAGAAGATGGAAAGACGGACGAAAGAAGAAAAGGTTGGTGGAAAAGATAGGAGGGAGGAAAAATACAGGTGGAGGAGGAAGGAGGAAGGAAGGACTGAAGGAAGGAAGGACTGAAGGAAGAGACTGAAGGAAGGAAGGACTGAAGGAAAGGAAGGAAGAGAAGGAAAGGACTGAAGAAAGGACAGGAAGGAAGGAAGGAAGGAAGGAAGGAAGGAAGGAAGGAAGGAAGGAAGGAAGGAAGAAGGAAGGAAGGAAGGAAGGAAGGAAGGAAGGAAGGAAGGAAGGAAGGAAGGAAGGAAGGAAGGAAGGAAAAAAAGGAAGGAAGGAAGGACTGTAGAAAGGTATGAAGGAAGGACTGAAGGAAGGAAGGACTGAAGGAAGGACTGAAGAAGAAAGGAAGGACTGAAGGAATGAAGGACTGATGGAAGGACAGAAGGAAGGAAGGACTGAAGGAAGAACTGAAGGAAGGACTGAAGGAAGGACTGAAGGAAGGAAGGAAGGACTGAAGGAAGGACTGAAGGAAGGCAGGAAGAAAGGAAGGAAGGAAGCAAGCAAGCAAGAAAGGAAGGAAGGAAGGAATGAAGAAAGGAAGGCATTTTACGAGTTAGTAAGAAG
>OX457053.1:27505996-27508496 GCA_949752735.1 Lumbricus terrestris
AACGACAACACACGACAATGATGGCTAAAAAGGAAAACAACGACAGACATACAGAAGCAGGTACACGGAAGAGTAGAAGCAGGTGCAGACGGCGACACTCTTCCACCGCTCACCACCCACCCGCAACCCGCTACAAAGAAAGCCAACCACGCCTGTCAACGCCACGCAACCGGCAACCAGCATCTCCATGACAAACCCACAACAACCTCGTCTCAACGTGTAGACCAACACACGGCATGCATCAGGCGCTTCCCTGTAGCCATGCAAGCATCCAGTTATAGTCGGTGAACGTCCGAAGGTGCATGTGTACTATTTTGCGACTCCCACTGTATCCACACGCGTTGAATCCGCACAGAGTGGCAATCGACTGACCGACTGGACATCGGAGAGCAGCTGCTGCAGACCGATGGATGTCTCGCGTGCGAGTTGCGCCACATCTCCAAATTGGATTTGATGAAATTTCGAGAGAGCTCTCCATCTTGCGTCGAACTACGAATACTAGGTATTCACGTTCACGTATAGGCTATTATACTCGAGAGTAGTTGGCTGTGGACGTTTCGACAATTTTTGGCGATTTGCGACCAGCGGAAATTGTTGCAAAATAATTGCTTAACCGTTTATCGCAAATGCGTCAAGGACTGTTGCCATTTATTATGACACAGTAAAAGGCCAACAAAACGTTTCTTAGCTACAATACTCTATTACTAAAACGTATCTTAACTACAATACTCGACTACTGAAAAGTTTCTGAACTAAAATACTCGATTGCTCGCTGCGTCTAGTATAACAATGCGAAGATCTGACTACGAGAAGTGAACATATTATTCAGTAATTCGTTTTAAGAATAATTATCGTGAATTTAATCGAGAAATGCGAATAGTTCAGCGGACTTTTCAACGTTCACAGACATCCCTGTCAACCAGAGAAAGGTAGGAGGAGGTTCTTTCGTCTGTTAATATTGCAAAGCCATTCGAACCGTGATCCGCTTATAAAGAATAATGTTTTCAGCAGTATACCATGTTTGTTTGTACATGTATGTGCACTTGTTATAGCGCCCCTTCAAGCTCACTACTCAGAGGCGCTCCCGACTACAGACGGACACTGCATCGGAGTTTTACGCCGAAGCGCTGAGCAATTGCGAGTGAAGGACTTGCCAAGGTCCTTACGCGGCGACTTGAATTGGAATCGAACCTGCAACTCTCCCTCTGCAAGGCAACGAACATAGCAACTATACACCACCGCGCCCCACAATTGTGATTGTGACGTCCTTCGATTATGATACAGGACTGCTATTACAAATGTTCGTTTTGAGAAAATAACTAGGCCTATCGTGTCATCTCTTGAACTATGATACATATCTACTTTTATGGAAGTTCATGTTGAGAATATAGAACTAGGTCCATTATGACGTCATTGCGATTATGATGCGGATATTCCATTGTGGAAGTTCACGTTAAAAATATAAGGCTAGGCCTATTGTGACGTCACTTCGATTATGATACAGATCTACTATTATAGAAGTTCATTTCGAGAATACAACTAGGGACTAGGGTTATTGTAACATCGGAGTTTTACCGAGAAGCGCTGAACAATTCCGAGGAAAGGACTTGCCCACGGTCCCTACGCAGCGACTTGAGGTGGATTCAAACCTGCAACCCTTCGGCTGCAAGGCGACGAACATACCCACTACACCAGCGCGCCCCATGTTGGACTTAACGAGGCACTCGCATCAAATTTTTCCCCTGCTTCGACGATGAATGGTATAGGTCTGTATACCTAAATTAAGACTCTGTGAAAATACAAGTGAAAGCTATATGCGTGTAAGTATGCATGTTTGTATGCATGTAGGTAGGTAGGCAAGTAGGCCTAAGTATAGCCTTTTAACAATGGAAGTCAGAAGCTCGCACTGACTTACAAAGGAGACAGAAATGAAGTCACATTAATTTTTTTAAATTTATTTCTCGCGTTTGCCATACCATGGCCCCTTCAAGCTCACTACTCAGAGCCGCTCCCGACAACTGCGCGAACACTGAATCGGAGTTTCACGCCGACAAGCAATCGCGAATGAAGGACTTGCTCAAGGTCCCTACGCGGCGATTTGAGGTGACTCGAACCTGGAACCCTTCGGCTACAAGGCATCGAACCCACCGCTACACCACCGCGTCCCACAATATATACATGTGCAGTTATGCTTTGGTATATACATGTATCATGATGTATGTATTTATCGGAAAATTTGCGTAGCGCCGTTTCAATAACTCACAAGGACTCCCAGGCACACTGCAGTTTTCTAGGAGCAGGGAGTCAACATGGACATAAGACTCTTTAACCCCCCATGGACCTTTCGGGGCCACGGCTAGACCTAGGTACCAGTCTATCTATCTATCTATGTAATTTATATAGCGCCCCTTCAAGGAGTCTACTCAGAGGTGCTCCCGACCCAAGCCCTGTCAAAAAGGAAAGTCTTGAGCAATCTATAGAAAGAGCCAGACATGTTTCG
>OX457053.1:27513496-27518496 GCA_949752735.1 Lumbricus terrestris
CTTTACTGTACGTACAGATTTTATGTTACTGCGATTTTTTCTTGGTTCACTGTTGAAATCGCATGATAATGAAAACTATTAACCGTCGCTTACAGGCCAAGTTATGAAGAAGCAACAGAAGTGGTTCGGAGTGGGAACCAATTGCTCACCGAAACACATTTTACACCACATCCCCGCTTTACGCGTACGTATCGTAGATGGGGGAGAGAGGGAGAGACAGGCAGACAGAGACAGACAGAGAGAACCAGAGACAGAGAGAGAGAGAGAGAGAGACAGAGACAGAGAGAGGGGGCGGCCATAGCCGGATGGGTCAGCGGTAACATACAACGTGGCTTTTACAACTCTCGTCTCCCATCTCAACTAACGATCGCTCTCTAATTAATGTTGTCGCCATTTTGCAGCGCATTCTTTCGGCGTCCGACCCGTTTTATAGGTTTGCCGTGATAAAGCGATCCGTTGTTGACCACCGGACACGCGATATTCTGCGACCGGAAGACAAAGCCCTTTACCAAAGACTATAAATCTTGGAGATAGGCTACGCCGTTGCGTGTTTCCTGTATGGCTTTTAATTACGCATATATTCTCTGCACATATTATGTATATAATATAATATTATTATGTATATATATAATATGTATATATATTCTGTATATATGTATATATATATTCTGTATATATGTATATATTATTATGGATATATATATATAATATTATTATGCCTATAAAACCTGGGGGTGTGGATTATTACAAAGGTGTCCGTCCGTTCGATATGAAGCAGAGCAACAATAGGAATGAATGTTATTGTTTATTGTCATCCTGATATTTTTTTGATCTGAAAGGAATGCTTTTTTTACCAAGCCGATGTTGATTGTAACGCATCGTTGTTAAAATGATGTATTGATTTCTGTTGTATTGTATTATAGACTATGGTATTGTATAATGATGTATTGTATTATATGGTATTGTATTATATGGTATTGTATAATAATGTATTGTATTATATTTTACTGTATTATATGGTATCGTAATTAATTATGGCATTGTATAATGATGCACTGCAATGCAATGGAAAGCAATACAATGGAAAGCAATACAATGGGAAAAAATACAATGGGAAAAAATACAATGCAATGGCAAACACAACAATGGAAAACAATACAATGGAAAGCAATACAACGAAAAGCAATGCAATGGCAAACACAACAATGGAAAGCAATACAATGGAAAGCAATACAACGAAATGCAATACAATAGAAAAAACAATACAATGCATGTCACACGACAATGTCTCAACGTTGATGCCCATCAACGCATACCGATAAAATTCAGTCCGACAACCGCTCACCGATTAACGCAAGTCACGATTCGCAACCGATACAGCAACGAAGATTGAACAAGACTTTAATCTGCTTGAGTCTAGCGTGACTGTATACCTGTCAATTTAATATAACCAAATCCTATATCCATGCATGATCAAGACAACGGCTGTGGAAGTGGATCAGATGCAAGTGCTTTTAAATATATTTCCTGGCAGTAACCGATAGACTTTCTTATTTCTTATTCATTTATTTATTTATCCATTTCTATAGCGCCCCTTTAAGCTCACTACTCAGAGACGGAAAAAGTGGCGAAGGCGTGTCGATGATGCGACCAGCCCTCGAATCGAGGAAGGTTAAAGACAAGACAAGACAAGACTCAGAGACGCTCCTGACTACAGCGCGGACACTGAATCGGAGTTTCACGCCGAAGCGCCCGAGCAATTGCAAGTCAAGGACTTGCTTAATATGGTCCCTACGCGACGGCTTGAGGTTGGATTCGAACCTGGAACCCTCCGGCTCCAAGGCACCGAACACCACGACTGCACCACTCCGCTTTGTTCTACTAGTGGCTAGCTCGGGTTCCTAAAGAATGTCGGCAAATTTCTGTATACAATTCGGTCCAGCCGAGCGCAGCAATATATACGACCTGCTCCTCATTCCAGCCCGATGTTCCGGAAAATCGTGCAGAATTGTTCTTACAACGGTGCGATAATAGCCAAGAGATTTATGCCAGATTTCCAAGGCGCTGCTTTATACCGCAGCGACACCGACAAGATCTACACATTTTACAGGACACAGCGAACACTGTAATAAGATGTTCAGCATAAGATACACTACAGTATAATCATGGCTCTAGTTTACGACCTTCAAGTTTCAACGGGTCGACGAAGATAAGCAGTAATCTGCAATGCGCACAGGCAAGCATATAATCCGTTAATTCGTGAACCCCACCTGGAATGGACTCCCCTTGACGCTCGCTATATTATAGCCTTCCTCTCCAGAACTCCTTCTCAACCATTTCTCTCTCTCATACTAAAAATAGTTTTTTGGGGCTACTCTGGGGTTGGGAATAGTCCCCTTGTAGGGCGCTATAAATTTTTTCGTAATGAATGAAAAAGGAATAAAATAGTCTATTTTTGAACAAAAAGAAAAGTATATATAGTGCATATATATATATATATATATATCGTCTGAAAACCTTACAATTTGAGGTGGATTCGAACCTGCAACCATCCGGCTGCAAGGCAACGAACATACCCACTACACCACCAGGCCCACATCAACAGAATTGGTGTAAATGTTATAAATATGTACTCCCCAAAAAAGTTGGACCTTTTTTTAGTCGTTTGGTTGAGATTTGTTAAAAATCGTTTAAAAAATTGAATTTTTTCCTCGCATATGTGTGGCCCCTAAAGTGTGGGGGCCCCTGTTCGGCCGAACATGTTGAACATGCCTTAATCCAGCCATGGTGCCATCGGTGTCACGTACGAACCTCCTTACTGGCAGAACAACACATGTGCAACATGATAAGGTCCTATATAGGCTACCGAAATGATTAAATACTTTCGTTTCAAAAATTATAATTAAGTGTTCGCTGTTCTCTAGAGTCTAGACTGAACGCGATCGGGGGCGAAGGATCTAACCCCCCCCCATCAATTCAATGAAAAACGAGAAGGGTCGAGACTGCAAAGGTCGAGGCCCCCATATAAAAAAAACCCGCGTGCAATAACATATCAACGATAAAGCGATTAAGGGATTACTGAGCAGGACTCATTCAAGCCTATACTAATCAAGTCCCCCGTTCTCGACGAAATCGAATTCCCAGATATGATGACCATAAAATATTATACAGGACAATCGATACGTCGGAAAATTGCAGATTACTATACACTGTTACACACGGCCAGGCATAATAATTACGTCGCTCAAAAAGCCGTTCTAAACTGTTCACCAGCACACACACAAAACAATCGCAGACATAGGCCTAATTACGTCGTCATATTTTATATTTTACATGATAGTGAAATTTTTGTACTTTAGCATAATCTAATAGCGCCAAGTGGGGGGGACTGGGGGCTGCTGTTCATATAGATCACGTATACGAATGCGTATAGGGAGAGAGAGGAGCCACCGGATTTAGACGATTTGCATAGGGGTGCGTACGGGAGGGAGGGAGGGTCAAGACAAAAAAAATGTGCGTAGGCTACTCAAAATAAATGTCCAACTATGACGCCCACATTATACCATTTATAACTCCTATTATAGACCCTATATTTTTGTCTGGTGGCCTTGATTATATTATAATTAAATTCGGTTCATATCTCAACAGTAAACCGTAATAGTTAAGAGATTCTCAGACAGCGCCGAGCCTTTTCTATTGTGGGTCCCACTATCTGGAATGGCCTCGCACCAACCTTGCGACTTACGCCTAGACTAAATTCACTTGCTTTTTATAAGTTGCTCAAATATTTTTAGCTGTGGCTAGGCTGGGAGTGCCTCTGAGGTTTCTTTGAAGAGGCGCTATATAAATTATCGAAATGAATGAATGAATGAAATATGATGCTTAGCAAATATAAATAGTATCCAACGGTAAAATAAACGGGGTAGGCTATACAATACTATACATAGAGCTTATTTGTACGTACGCGTGCATAGGCAGTATGAGAATTTTAGAAAAATAACGGGGCGGGTCAGACGTTGATTTATGTGGACTTGGGTTGTAATGAAGACTTTACTATGGCATCCTAAGAAAGACCATGTGGGGTTGAACCCCCAACCCCCGGCAATTCTCACCCTGCGCATAGAGGTCCGCAAAATAAATGAGTTGCAACAGAGAGCGGGCAAAAATACGATTTTTTGCGCAAGTAATAAAATACTGATGGGGCTCCATCAGTGGCGTAGCCAGGAATTTATTATGGGGGTTTGGGGTTTTATGCCCTTTCTGACACCAACTCAACAGTATTACAGACTTTACAGTAAATAAAAAGGGAATAAAACAAAGAAAATAAAGTAAGAAAAACAATTGCTACTACAAGCAATTGCTTTGTTTTTCCTATTTAAGTATATAAATAACCAATAAACAAACTTTTTCCTAGGCCAATGGGGAATTTTAACCCCCGATAACCCCCTTGTCTACGCCACTAGATATTATCCAGGTTATTTCCTAACGGTATAGCGTTGGCATGCAACACTAGCGCCCCCTGTCAGGACCTCTGTCGTCTGCGCCCGTCGTGACATTTAGACGTTTGTGACGTGTTGACCCGCCAGCGGATTAAGCAACGCGTTGACGAGTGACTAATATGCTACGTCACTCTTTCGACGCCATAATTATAATCGGCCGTCGCCAGAGTGCGCCACCACGATGTGACGTAGAGAGCAGACGACGATAATATAACGATGAATTAATTATTAGGTTTCTCGTCACCGACGGCAGGCGGCGGAATGGGTGTCCGGACAATTCGTCCCCGGACAATTCGGACCGGACAATTCGGACCGGACAATTCGTCCCGGACAATTCGTCCCCGGACAATTCGTCCCGGACAATTCGTCCCCGGACAATTCGTCCCGGACAATTCGTCCCCGGACAATTCGGACCGTATAGATCAAGTGGTATGCACGGACACAAACTGTCTCACACCCATCCACAGCAAGATTAGGGTTAGTTTTAGGGTTAGGGTCAGT
>OX457053.1:27520996-27793496 GCA_949752735.1 Lumbricus terrestris
GAAGAAAGCAAACGGCACAAACGACCTCTACGATGCCCTTCGGAGTAATTGGATCAGTGGGGTGGACTATAGTAGACTACATTCATGCAGAATGAGAATTGCCGATGGTTTGGCAATTCAACCCCTTCTCTTTTTACAACCCCCATAGTAAAGTCTTCATTGCACATGAAGCACCTTCGTGAGGTCATTGTGAGGCGCTATATAAATGTTCATATACATACATACAAACGTATACATACAAACGTATACATACAAACGTATACATACCGCAACTCCACATAAATCAACGTCTGACCACACATTTATTTTTCTACAATTCTCATAGTAGGCCTATATATAACAATAATAATAATATTATTTTTCGATATTTGATAATAATTACATAGAAATAATAATTGCGTTTACGTTCTACGCACATCAACTGTGTTTTAATTGCGAGTTTATCTGTTTCGATATGACTAATATAATTATGTGCTTTATAATAAAAATACATAACTTACATATATTACTATGAATATAATATATGAATTAGTGGCCCAGAGTTTTTGTAGCATGCATGCACGCAGTCCAATACAAATGCACCGTTACAAATGGATTTGTGCAGTTGCATAGAAGCATTTCTCTGCAGCAGATAAAAATAGTAAAAAGGTAATTTCATCCGATTGGAAGTAATTCACCATGGATGATGGAAAGGCAAGAAGGGGTTGTGCAGTTCTAAAAAAATCCTTTTAAAAAACCTCAAGGTGCCCATTAATCTGATATACAGCCGGCCAGTCCTTTCAGTTCTAAAAAAATTCCTTTTAAAAAACCTCTAGGTGCCCATTAATCTGATATACAGCCGGCCAGTCCTTAATCTACAATATTACCACAGAATAGATAAAGCGTAGCGATATTACCATATACAGGTAATTTTTGAGATCAATGGTCAATAAATCATAGAAATATAGCCAGTCCCTTATATGTTGTTATTGCCATGCTTTCGCTCCCTTCAAATAACTTATTTAAGTATTCCATTGCATAATATATATATATATATATATATATATATATATATATATATGTACTTTAACGAGAGGCAGTGTAGCAGTCTGATTTCAGGACTTATGGCAGTGACGCGGAGATGTGTGGATTAAATCGCGGTCACCATGGAAACTCATGGCGCTATATATACATGTATAATTATATATATATAATTCAAAAAAATTGTATTGCTCCCAAAGAAAATTAACCACGCTATGCGAGACACGATAAGATTAAATGATTAAACGCGTGATTAGCTGTGCAAAGCGGAGGAAGTGAGGAAGCAATAGACATGGGCGGCGTTTGGTTTCCGTTCTTGGAGGGCTAAAGCCTTCTTGGAGGAGGGGGGGGGCTAAGCCAGAGAAAAGATACCATTTACACGCTAATACAAATGAATCTGTGTCAAATGAATCTGTGTCTTCTTGGAGGGCTTAGGTGCCCCTAAAGGGAAGATTCCGCTGAGCCCTAAGTGAAGAATTGATGTAGCAAAGATGATGGATGCACATGTACTTCAATATTTTCTGAAAACGTTTGAAATCTGGGGGAGAATAAGACCAAGGTGAACATAGGTGTGCATGTAAAAGTAATTATTTACAAAACAAGACAAACACTTGAATAAAACCAACAGCAGATAAAGACTAGCTTATAAATTACAACATTTTTTTATTCATTCACTATATGCATTTATATAGCGCCTCTTCAAGGGGTTACTCAGAGGCGCTCCCAACCTCAGCGCGGCCAAATAAAACTGTTTTATAAGATGAGAGAGGAAAGCCTGAGAAGGATTTTTACAAAGAGAGCGGAGGGTCAGAGGAAGACCAATCCACGTTGAGGGTCCTACCACCATATATTATAACGTTGTATCCTACTTCACATGGATGACCCTGAATCAAGTGTGTCGTATACGTGTATATGTATGATCTTCAGGGCTTAAATGGTGCCTGGACGATCATGGACGGCGTCCATGCACATGTTTTAAAATCTGAACACCGTCCAGCCACTCACTGGCGAGCACAGACTGGAAAGGTAAGGGGCGTCCAGGCGTTTCTTTTGGAGAGGTAAAGGGCGTCCAGGCACTTATTTTCCACACTTTAGGCACTGAATTGATCTTAATGTGTTTACTGTATGTTTGTTTCTGGTAAATTAACGTTTCCAACAAGTGCCTAGCTTTGGCATGGCGAGTCACATAATATGATCTCAATGTGTTTTTACTGTAGGCACCTGCAATCGTCGTCAAACCTTGAAACAGATTTCTCTGTGCTGTCCAACCTCGAAGCATGAACTTCGACGCTCTTCGTCGGCGTCGGGCCACCTACCAGCGCAGCAAGACTCTCGGCAGCCTTCCCCTGCACCTCATCCACCAACCGCAGGGTCCACACGATCGCAGATCCACCGGTAGAGACTCGGACGACGGTCGAACGGCGATCGCAGAGGAGCTCAGCCTCCTCTCCCCAATCGACGACGATTCCCCGGTCCACGTTCGGGCGTCATCCGAGACCCTGCGACCTGCAGGGCTCGATGCCCCGCCCTACCCCACGCCGGGGGCTTTATCCCCGGCGGGCGACGGACCCGTCTTTCGACCGTCGACGAGCCCCAGGCGTCGCCCCTCGCCGTCGGACTTCGCGATGGCGCACGCGTCCATGACGGGCGGTCAGGGAGACGCCGGAGGAGGAGGAGCGACGAAGCGATCGAGCCTGGAAAGGTCGCGCAGCATATCAGCGCTTCTCTTCACGAAGGTCAAGGACCGGATCGTCGAGAAGATGTTCCAGACGGCCACCGAGGGACCGCAGTTGGCCGCCATCGTCCAGGAACGACGGCAGAGGGCGGCCGACGAGTACGAGGCGCGGCTCCAGACGAGCGCTCTGCTGAAGGGCAACCACCGGAAGGACATGCAGCTGGGATTCGCCGGCGGTGGCGGAGGAGGTCTCCACGTCGAGGATAAACTCCAGTTCTCCGGCGGAGGCGGTGGAGGCAACACATCTTCGAGAAGGGTCCGTGGCTCGTTGGGCTCGTCTCCCATCAAGGAGCTTCCGATAACGGAGGAGGGCAGCACGAGCGAGGAATCGGAGACGCACGAGAGGATACGAATGGCACGAGTCGCCTTCCGACGCCGATCAATCAGCCAGGACGCGGCGCAGATGGGAATGCTGCTGCTCCAGCCCGGTGGTGGTGGAGGCGTGGGAGTGGGAGGCGGTCAGGGCAAACCTCGAACGAGTGGAAGCCAGAACTTGACCGTTTCTGCCGGCGGTGGGAGCCAGAACTTCGAAGGGATCGTCTGTTCCAACGACGACTTCCAGGCGATCGTCAAGATGGGTCAACTGGCAATGCAGATCGGTCAGAAGCCGAGGCTGCTCAGCTCCCGCGCCCAGTCCTTCAACCAGGGCTCCTCATCCTCATGCTCCTCTCCCTTCGCCGCACACACAGCCACCAAACAACAGACGGGAGACGCGCAGCCATCGTCACGCGACGCTGAGCCAAACCCTAACATACCCCCTGCCGACGAATCGGAGGAAACCGAGTCGACGAAAACTCAACCGAGCAGGGCATCACCCACCACGACGACGACGGTGACCACGTCTCGCCCGTCTCTCACAGACGACTCCCTCAACAGAACTGCATCCCAGTCCTCCACCGAATCCACCACAACCACCGTGGCCACCGCCACAACCACAACAGGGATGGGCAACGATGTAAGGAGACAATCATCAAACGGCGGATGTGGTCCAGAGAGTCCTACAACGATGACGATACTCGCTACGGTTCCGGAAATCGAATACGACGAGAACGGACAGACGTGGGACGTGTACGGAGCGGAGTTCGACCCGGAGATCCTCGGCGATGCGATCCAGCTCCACCTGAAGCGACTCATCGAGCGCAACTTCTTCGACATGCAGCAGCAAATGTCCTCCGTCTCCTCAGGCCAGGAAAATCCACCGTCGCTGCCGCCGCCTGGACTCGCGGCGCCTGAACTGGCTTCCACGCGATGCCGGAACGACGAGTTGAAGATCGACCGAAAGCGAAGCTACCGACCGGATGTGAAGAAGAGGAGGGACGGCGACAATGACGATACGACGAACTCGATCTTCAGATATCTTTGCATCTTCACGAAACGAAGACACGCGTCCGACGATACGGTCTGATCGACAATGCGCGTGCACCAACCACATCATCATCATGTACTATGTTAACATACTCCTCGTGTTTCTGTTGTTGATGTTAAGCGGGAGCAACGTAATAATTATAGTACTTGACTATGGGACCATTCCCTTCCAGAGGAATGCACCCCCATCTGAAATGTGTCTTGAGACTGGCTCACAAAGCCCCAACTCTGCCCCAGACTTTTAAATAATATACATTCCATTGGTTGCATCTTAATCTGCCGGCGTCTGTCTGTAGAGGCCCAATTGTAACTCGTATGTTATTTTCTAGTCAATTTTCTTATAGGCTATACCAACAGGTATAGTCAATGGTTTGGATAAGTAGAATAACGATGGAACCTAAAGGCAGGGCTGAACTGGCAAAACAAGAGGTGAGTATGTGCTACAGTTGCCTAGACCAGTCTGCAGATCTGTCTGTAGACAGTGTAGAGGCCCAATTGTAACTCATAATTATGTTATGATATCTCGTGTTCATAATTATAAATATTTGTGAGGTGTCGTAAGCACACGCTGTATTATACCCGCGTGACCCTCGATTACAGCCCTGCCTGAATGGATCTGAAACTGCGGGAGACCGGGGGCACTTTACCGATAGGGAGCACTGAGATAATGCTCAGCCAGTTCCCAGGTGACGATTGGCATTAGTGCAATGTGCAGGAGACCTCAAATGTGAAATTTTAATTTACATTTCTGTACCTGATGAAATAAAATTCTTTTTATGAAACTGTTTGCATCGGTAATTCGGTACAAATTTACACAGCATCCTCATATAGTCTTTCCCGCACTTGTTTCATGCACATACGAGATCTCCGCAGAATCCGACCTATGCTTGACTTTAAAACTGCATCCACAATAGCCACATCCATAGTTCATGCGAAACTTGATTACTGCAACTCTCTCTTCCTAAACATTGATATAACCCAAATTAACCGCCTCCAAGCTATCCAGAATGCCCTCGCCCGTGCAGTGACGAAAACCCCCAAACGTCACCACATCACTCCTGTCCTGAAATCACTTCACTGGCTCAAAATACCTGAACGCATCGAATACAAAGTCCTCTCACTCACTTACAATACACTTCAATCATCCCAGCCGTTCTACCTTCGTCAGTTGTTCACCATCCAGCCACCTCGTTCAACACGCTCCTCATCCTCCATTACACTGCTTCGCCCTCCCATCACTTCTTCACTGAAATTTGCAAACCGCTCCATAGCCATTGCCGTTCCACCTCTCTGGAACAAACTTCCGCCAGCACTTCGACAAACTTCCGACCCATCATACGAACTCACCAAAACTCCACCTCTCGCTATCTCCCCACAGGTCTTTCACTCAAAACTGAAAACATTGCTCTTTCACAAATCCTATCCTGATTCCTCCTCTTCTCATCACATCCCTCGTCATTTCAATTCTAAACATCACCCACCTTAGTCGTCATAGGCGTACGAGGCGGGGGTCCAGGGGGGGCAAATGCCCCCCAAATTTCGGGCAAATGTGTTTTTCGGGCAAAAGAGGCATGGTCGGGCAAAAATTTGGGAATTTTTTTTCGGCCAAAACAGGTAATGGAGGAATTTTTCGGGCACGCAGGGGAAAAAAGTCGTCAGATTTTTCGGACGGGAAAATCCTAAGAAAATTTTGGGCGGATGACTAAAAAAAAGAAAAAAAGGTCGTCAGATTTTTCGGGCAAAAATTTTTTTTGGCCCCCCCGCTGCCGAAATATCCCGTACGCCTATGTTAGTCGTCCATCTATCTGCCTGCCTGACTCTCTGGACTTGACCCGCTGCCTATCGATTTTGTTTTGATTGAGCGCCTGTGAATAAGCTGGTTCCCGCGACTTGGCTTTTGTGGGCGCTGTAGAAGTTTCGAGATTACGATATCCGTTTACAGATGCTGCCACTGGCAGAATAAACATCATATTTACAATTATGGGCCGTATAGAATCCATAATCTTATATGGAACCCCCTCGTGGACCCAAATGCAAGGCCGTAGCTATAAATAGGCGTGATTTTGGGTGTCTGAAACCCTCCCCCAAGTGAAATAATGCGTTCACTAACACAATCATGATTTAAAGACTAAGGGGGTTTCATTTTGAAGCTCTTATTTTTGTATGTGACATTTCCAATCCAATTTCTCCTACGTCAAGCGCATGCTGACGATGAAGCCTTTACAAGACGTCTCCAATTAAGTTGCTCTGTCTCTGGTCTTATGACTCTTATCCGCCGCTCTTCGTATGTCCATGCCCTGCGCTTCTAGGTCCTCCATCACGTTCTTCATCCATGTCCTTTTTGTCTTCCTCTGCTTCTCTTCCCACCTGTTTGTCCATCCATATAGCACTGTCGCTGGTAGCCTTTTGTCCTCCATCCGTGTAACATGTCCGAACAAACTCAGTCTTCTCTTCCTGATTCTGACTTTTCCATCATATCCACTATTCCACTCCATCTAATGTATGTGGGCATTCTGCTGGGTATTTGCACCCGCTCAACTGCAAATTTGTTCGTATGACACGCTCTTTTCATCTCGAGTGCTAGGTAGGATTAAACCTTCAGCGCTATCATCAATCACCATCAAGCGTCATGTCCTCTAAGTATATCGCTGCATTCCTTTTGGCAGATACAGACGCAATTCTCCCTGCGCCTCAGCTTCTTAGACATCGCCATCTCTGTCATCGTACTTGGAATGCAACCGCATTGCATTGTATTGCATTGTATTGTATTGCGTTGTATTGCATTGTATTGCATTGCATTACTTTGTATTGCATTGTATTGTATTGCACTGTATTGCATTGTATTGTATTTTGTTTGTCAATTTGCATGGAGCCAGATAAATTGATCAGAGAATGATTCCCCCACCCCGAGGAATCAGCATGTTAAATAATACTATTGCAACGTATGTGGCGCGGTGGTGTGGTGGGTATGCTCGGTGGCTTGCAACCGGAGGGTCGCATGTTCGAATCCACCTCAAGCCGACGCTCAGGACCTTGAACAAATTCTTCACTTGCAATTGCTCGGACGCTTCGGCGTGAAACTCCGATGCAGTGTCCGCGCTGTAGTCGGGAGCGGCTCTGAGTAGAGAAATCTTGAAGAGGCGCCATAGAAATGGAGAAAAATAAAGTATAAAGTATAAAGAAAACGCTGAAGGAAATTACTAAAGTCTTAGCCGAAGCTCTAAAGAAGTGTGTTTACGCGTCTAGCTGTAAACCAGAATGTGTAATTTGCGTAAGCCACTATAATGTGGTGCTCTCTACACCTTTGATATCCCATCATCCTCTGCATATTTTATATCCCATGCCACGGATGTATCCTCATTAAGGATGGTCTCAAATCGCTTGATGCTAAAGTCTTCTAAGTCTAAGGCCAGTACACCTAGCTCGTTACTCGCAGTCAATTGGCGTCCATTGACCTGCACGTGGGTCTACTGGCGATAAATTTCCCCGTATATATATCGTTCTCTCTCACAGTACGAGACCACGGCGCTACTTGTGGATCAAGAGTTCAATTTCTTTCAGTATAGACCTGCCGCACATAAATAAATTTGATCAATCGAATAGTTGTTTTACTACCAGCATCGTCAACTCCCGAGTTGCCTCAAGATCCTTCTCTCTCATGATGCCACCGTGGTTTTTGTGCCTGCCTTTATCACTATTTAGTAGACAGGGCTTGTTTTAGCGTGCAGTTGTACACAATTTGCGTGCAGTTCTAAATGGATTTGATGGGAATTGTGTGAATGAAGTTAAATCAAGGCTAGCCATGGGGATGACTGTCATGACCAAATTGACGAAGATTTGGAAGAACAAATCAATCAGCATCGACACCAAATAGCGATTGATGAAGGTTTTGGTGTGGCCAGTAGCGACGTATGGATGCGAAGCATGGACTCTGAAGAAGGATGAAGAAAAGCGAATTCAAGCATTTGAGAACAAGTGTATCAGAAAGCTGATGAGAATTACATGGACAAAAATGATGACCAACGAACAGGTGTTTGTGACAGCGGGAGCCAGAAGAGGACTATTGGCCCACACCAACATTCGAAAACTTCGATATTTTGGTCATAGCATGAGACAACAAAACGATAGCATCGAAAGCAGCATCAATGCATCATGACGGGTTTTGTGGAAGGGAACCGAGGACGAGGAAGGCCGAGGATATCTTGGATCGACAACGTTCTGAACTGGACCGGACTTGTAGGCTCTGACTTAATGAGCGCGACAAGGGACAGAATACTCTGGGCATTAAAGATCCATTCATGTAGCCAGCCACCGCGATGCGACGATGGGGACATGGCAACTGGATTTGTGCTGCTGTAGAAGCACTTCTGCTCAGTTAAAAAATAGTATAAAAAAGGTAATTGTCCTCCGATTCGGAGTAATTTACCATGTGGAAATGCGAAGGAAAATAAGAGTTATGTAGCTATAGAAAATCCTTTTAAAAAGTCCTGCTAGTAGAATTTATGACTGCAGTTCGTTGCTCAATTGGTCTGCCACTTGGACTAATTGGACGCCTTGATCGATTTCTTCGTTCATCTGCTCGCCACATTGACCACCTTTCTAAGCATTGCCTGTTGCTGCGCAACGATGACTCTGTGTCAGGATGATTAGTGTCGCCCTCCTCCTGTCTCCCAACTCGGGACTGGCACTACCAAAATTTATGAACGGCGGCGAAGCTTCCTCCTAGAAATATGCTCCTGTCTCAGCCTATAATTATGCGTGATGTTCTTCACTGGCTCCCTGTTTCTCAGCGCATCTCCTATCGAGTTGTTTTGTGCTTGTTTGGCGGTGCCTTCTTGGCCGTGCTTCTTCTCGATTGCCTGATCTTGTCTGTCTGTCTCTGACGTTGCAGTCGCCGAAGTCTTCGTTAATTCTTCGGCAAGGGGAATCGTCTGGTTTCGCAGCTCACCATCTTATCAGACAGTGCAGAGTCTTTTCGATTGTGGGCCCGGTCTTCTGGAATTGGCTTCCATTAGATTCGCAATTGATGCCTATATACCATTTAGATAGTTGCACAGGACGTCCCCCCCTATTAGATTTCAAGAAACTTTCAATCAATGCAGCGGGAAAATGTGAAAGAGAAAGAAAGGGATAAAAGAAGCATTATAACTAAAAAGGTCATCAGCTTTCAAATAACCGGAGTTGCTACGGTTTTTAGAAACTTTGGGAAAAAGACTAAAAAAGGTCATCAGATTTTTCAGCGAATTACCCCAACTTTTTTATCAAGGACCCAACATTTTGGACCCTCTCTTAAAAAGTCTGTATCCGCCCTTGGAGGAGTCTTATGCGTAAAATTATTCCTATACAAAGAAATACAAAGTAGGTTATACCAACTGAACACCAGACATTCGGCCTCTGCCCTGTTAAAAATATAGGTTTTCGTACAATATTATACCAATGTGGCCAGCACTTCCACGTAGACCTATCGTATGATAAATACTTTTTGGTAAAGGTTAATGGCTGCTTTGACTGCCATGGTACGAAAAGCAAACGATAACGGTGTTATCATTACGTGCAAAGAATTGCCAAAGATAAAATACAATATACAATATAATACAATACAATACTACAATACAGCTGTATTTGATATTGAACTCCTTCCAAAGTTTATAAACGCAGCTGGACTAATTATAGCCAGCAGCGGCGCCAGGGGGCTAGGGAGCTAAGCTCCCCCCCCAAAAGCCATCGGGGTTTTTACATGTAAAAATGAAATATTTCCATGATTAGCCCCCTAAAAACAAAAACAAAAAAGGTCGTCAAAGAAATTTTGGCGGATGGAAATGGAAAATTTCGTCCGCAAGGATTCAGCCCCCCCCAAACACTGAAATCTTGGCGCCGCCACTGATTATAGTAACGAGAATAGAGGCTGGATTTTCAATATGAATGAAAATCGTAAGTGGACAGATGCTTAATATAAAAAGATTCGCTAAAATACACGTGTGTGTGTATAATATACATGTATAGTTGTATACAGGTGGCCTATCCATATTTTACTACCATATAGCTACGCTTATGCGACCCACAAACGACAAGCAAAGACACAGAAATCTTAAATAGAGTCTACCCAACAGGGTCCAACAGTCATCTCGCTCATTTGAATTTTATCGTATATCACTTGGTGATGGACTGTGGGAGTAAAAATAATATGTACATGTAGCTACAGCTGTCTGGGTATTGACCCGGTTCCGATGGATGAGGCTTAATACGAGAGAGGTCAGTGAAAAATGTAGGTTTCTTCAAGAGCAGATAAAGAAAGATATCCACAGACACTCACTTACTCACTTCTCGGGACAAATAACGACACATTTCCGATAGCAGTTCATGATAATCCGTGTTTTGAGAATACAATTAAGTTTGTGTAGGTTAAGCAATTTACAGGTTGATAAGCATGACAGCAATGCAATTCAATTGATTAACGATTCCAACATGTATATAATGCTTGCTCCCCATAATCATGATCAGCCGTTTCCATTATCGGCATAACTATAGTATCGGGGACCGACGTGTTGGTTATGGTCAGGTTAGGCATCGTGAGGGTCGGTTAAGCTCAGATAAGGGTTAGTGTCGTCGTTTGGTCCACGATATTATAATTTCGCCTCCATTATCTCTATTGCCCGTCATCTCCATGATCAATTCTCTTCCCAATCTATTATCTCCATCATCTATTAACACCCGCCGCATTCATTTTCCTCCTTTTTGCATTGTTTATTTGTTTGTTTGTATGCGCACTTGTTATAGCGCCTCTTCCAGCACTCAACCGCTACTCAGAGGCGCTCCCGACTACAGCGCGGACACTGCATCGGAGTTTCACGCCGAAGCGCTGAGCAATTGCGAGTGAAGGACTTGCCCAAGGTCCCTACGCGGCGACTTGAGGTGGATTCTAACCTCGAACCTTCCGGCTTCGAGGCAACGACGCCACCACTAGACCACCGCGCCCTACGCGTACCTTACTCTTCTCTTCACTCCGCGTTGCAAGAGACTTCAAATTCGAAAAATAGAGTCACCATGGCAAAACACCAAATAAGTTAGCCAAATGAATGCCTACCTAACAGTGAGCCTCCAGTCACTGACGAGCACTCAATGACACAGGAACATCTTCTGGTTAATCTCGAATAGAAAGCCTTTCAGTTCGTTCTTTAATTTTCTTACGACCGACAAATAATCCACTCTTTCTTTCCTCGATCGACAAGTTTAGTGATCCACGTTGTTCAAACATCCATCAACGGTTGCAGCTGAAAACGCCAATACATGATATCCACGTCATAATATCTACGTCATAAATATCTACGTCATAATGAAAGCTTTTAGACTAGATTCCGACAGTTACACAATACAAGACGAAACGTCATTTATAATGATGTAACGATGACGTAACATAACGACGGTTATACATTATGATTCGGTAAGTTTTTGAGAACAACGATATTATGCGTACAAGCCGTACATAATTATCATATCGCATTGTGGGGCGCGGTGATGTAGGGTATGCTCGTTGCCTTGCAGCTGGAGGGTTGCTGGTTAGAATCCACCTCAAACCGCCGTCGCGTAGGTACCTGATTAAGTCCTTCACTCGCAAATGCTCATGCGTTTCGGCGTGAAACCCCAATTCAGTGTCGGCGCTGTTACAGTATAGTCGGGAGCGCCTCTGAGTAGCAATGAAGGGGCGCTATAAAAGTGCTCATGCATACATTGTGTTACGACAATTCATAATTATAGCATAGTCATCGGCAAGTTACTTCTAGGATGCTTTACAAACATTAATATTGTCAATTGTGGGGCGCGGTGGTGTAGTGGTGGCGTCGTTGCCTTGAAGCCGGAAGGTTCGAGGTTCGAATCCACCTCAAGTCGCCGCGTAGGGACCCTGAGTTAGTCCTTCACTCGCAATTGCTCAGCGCTTCGGCGTGAAACTCCGATGCAGTGTTCGCGCTGTAGTCTGGAGCGCCTCTGAGTAGAGAGCTTGAAGGGGCGCTATAGGAAATGCGATAAATAAATAAATATATAAATAAATATAAATAAACTGTCAGCATAGACGCTATTAAGCTATAATTAGCAAGCACAGTTTTAACTGCTTTTTAAAAAGACACGTAACGTCGTTTTTGTTTTTTCCAGAATATAATTCCTGATTAAGGACTGTAAAAGGCATCACAATCCGAGTTTGTGGCACGTGTACACGTAGAAGAGCAACGTACCGTGACTCTTATAGCTAATATCACGGTCTAAAAGCGTTGCACGATGTAATGTCGATATAAACTTCTCTTCTTGTAAACAAGTCCATTACAGACATAAAGCTAAGCATAATAACAATATTGGCCGCAGCATTTACCCGATCCAATTTTCGGTCTAACATTGTCCGCGCAACGTTCCGCTCCAGCGAGGTAAATATACTCAACGGTGACGCGCCGGAAGAATTGGCACGCAACCGTGACGCAGCGCCATTAAGCAGCCACCGCCATATTTCACCGCGTGCCATATAGCCCCCCGTGGGAGAGAGCGTGGCAACGTGTCTCTCCAGACTTAAAGCAAGTGACCGCGTGTATAGTCAATATGCGATTACCTCTGGGCATTAATATGAGTTACGGCGTCCCATTTAAATCTCCATCGAATAAATCAGAATTCGTTCTCCACAGTGTTACACACACTCCTTTTCAAGAACTCTTGCCCTGTCTCATCTGATCCTCCACCCTCCAATTCCCGGCCCAGACAACACCCGCCTTAGTAGCTGGTCCGCCCCTCTGATCTTATGGTAACTCGACCCGGACCACCACGGACTACTCTCACGGACTCAACGCAGCGCTCGTGAATAAGCTGGTGCCCGCGCTTGGCTTTCAAGTAGCGCTTTAGAAATTTCGAGTTTACGATTACGATTGCGTATTTCCTTCGGCGTCGTTCGAGCAGTGGCGGCGCCAGGATTTCAGTTGGGGGGGGCTGAATCCTCGCGGAGGAAATTTTCCATTTTTATTCGCCAAAATTTCTGACGACCTTTTTTAGTCATTTGGTCGAAATCTCATGCATAATTGCATATATTTCAGTTTTTAGGAGGTGGGGCTAATCATGGAAATATTTAATTTTTACATGTAAAAACCGGATGGCCTATTTATGGGGACTTAGCCCCTAGCCTCCCCTGGCGCCGCTACAGCGTTCGAATCGTCCGTAACCTTGTTTGGTTAAGTCTTCGAACGAGTCTTTCCACCGCCGTTTTCTTTTCCGTTTTTTCTTCATTCATCTTGGCATGCAGTCTTTTCCATCGATCAATTTTGGTTCATTTGAGAACGGCGGCCAAGTGTAAATATTTCCGTGATTTTATCTCTTTTCATCACATGCGGCTTTTCCCGAACAGTCGTTCAGTTCACACTCGTCTCCAGTATATTCGTTCTCTGTATATTCGTTCTCTGTATATTCGTTCTCTGTATATTCGTTCTCTGTATATTCGTTCTCTGTATATTCGTTTTCCGTATATTCGTTCTCTGTATATTCGTTCTCAGTATATTCGTTCTCTGTATGTATATTCGTTCTCTGTATATTCGTTCTCTGTATATTCGTTCTTTGTATATTCGTTCTCTGTATATTCGTTCTCTGTATGTTCGTTCTATCTACATTCGTTCTCTGTATATTCGTCCGCTGTATATTCGTTCTCTGTATATTCGTTCTCAGTATATATTTGTTCTCTGTATATTAGTTCTCTATTTGTTCGTTCTCTGTATGTTCATTCTCTGTATATTCGTTTTCTGTATATTCGTTCTCTGTATATTCGTTCTCTGCATGTTCGTTATCTGTATATATTCGTTCTCTGTATGTTCGTTCTCTGTATATTCGTCCTCTGTGTATTCGTTCTCTGTATATTCGTTCTCAGTATATATTCGTTTTCTGTATATTCGTTCCCTGTATATTCGTTCTCTGTATATTCATTCCCTGTATATTCGTTCTCTGTATATTCGTTCTCAGTATATTCGTTCTCTGTATATTTGTCCTTTGTATATTCGTCCTCATCATTGCGTGGTCATTATAGAGCTGCTCGCTCTCTCATTTACTTTCGCTAACGTTCATGATTGATTCCTGTTTACCATCATTTCTTTGCTCTAACATCAATGGATATTCATTTCCTTCAAATCCCATCTGCAATTTATTCCGTCTTATCTATAGATGCACATGTAGCAAGGCAATGTGAACTGCACTGCTCTGCACAGCTGCTGCACATTTCTTTCTCAGTTCTCTCTCATTGTAGAATAGCATATACTACTCAATTATACACCACATCTCTAATAGTTTAATACTATACTCGGTATAGGCTACTTCATCCGCCACACCCTCTCCATCAGACTGGGGGTTGAAACCACCCAACCCCCGGCAATTATCACCCTGATATTGGGAGACAAACTCGAATAGTCGAGAAACTGGGTACAAAACGCGGTCTCAATGCATGACTAACAGCCAAAAATCAAGCCTCAGCACATAGGCCTATATTAACACCGTAACCTTTTCTGCTGTGGTCGGCCTTATATACTTGGTGGGCCAAAAAAGACCCACTAGGTTTCTTTCTTTTGGTCAAGATATTGGCAAAAAATCTAGGGGGGGGGATCTTTTTTGGCCCACCCTGTATACCCATAAAATGTGCAGGCGGTGTGCACCGACAGTGACAGTGAACAACTCACTGCAATATGGTTTAGTCTGCATGCAGCTCTAAAAGTTTATAAAACATTAAATATATTTTTTGCGTTTATAAATCTAACATATGTATATACACACTGCAAATAATAATCATATATAAATATATATGCAATATATTGTGTACATGTTAGCCTTTGTTAGGGCCTATATATCTGTCTACCTTATATATAGGCCATAAAACACATTGGATTTTGTTTATCTGAGCACTTTCTTTTCTTTGCAAACATATATTATAGTCTACATTGAGCGATGTACAATACATCTATATCTAGGTCATCTAATGTAAATCTTACAGTATAAGAATATATATCTCATATATATATATATACATATCGCATATATATATATCGCATATATATATATATTAACAGTCTATATATATAATTATATACCTATAGGTTTAATGAAGTCATAGATATACATATACATATAATATTGCATATAAATTATATACAAATATATTGCATAGATATATTAATAGTCTATGTACACACCTAAGCTTGATGAGGTCATAGATCTGGGTGATGAAAGAATAAGATGCTCTAAAAGAGAAATAACAGTCTCCGAGCTGCAGAGATAAAAAAGGTCCATGATGTACAATTACGTTGCTTCAAGCAGCAGCAGCAGCAGCAGCAGCAGCAGCAGCAGCAGCAGCAGCAGCAACAGCAACAGTGGCGGCAGGATGAAGAGAACAACGGCACAGCTCATCCACAAAAGGATGGATGGATGGATGGGTGGATTGATGGATGGGTGGATTTATGGATGGGTGGATGGATGGGTGGATGGATGGGTGGATGGGTGGATTGATGGATGGGTGGATGGATGGATGGGTGGATGGATGGATGGATGGATGGGTGGATGAATGGATGTATGAATGGATGAATGGATGGATGAATGAATGAATGAATGAATGGACGGATGGATGAAAGGATGGATAAATGGATGGATGGATGAATGGATGGCTGGATGGATGGGTGGATGGATGGGTGATTGGATGAATGGACAGATAGATGGATGGATGAAAGGAAGGATGGATGAAAGGATGGATGGATGAATGGATGGGTGGATGGAAGGATGGATGAATGGATGGATGAATGCATGGATGGATGAATGGATAAATGGATGGATGAATGAAAGGATGGATGGATGAAAGAATGGATGGATGAAAGAATGGATGGATGGATGAAAGGATGGATGGATGAAAGGATGGATGGATAGATGGATGGATGCATGGATGAACGACGATCACTAATCCTCAGACAAAGATAACAAAACAGTCTATGCACTTATTTGCACTTATATATAGGCAATATGTATAATTACATTGTGTGTGTATAATTATAGGCATATATATGTATAACGTATATGTACATGTATAATTTAAATATATGAGTCTATAGAGGTCTAAGTGATCTATATATCAAGTTCATCACAGCTGTCAAGAGCGTCCGCAGTCCGTCTTTCCATGTCCCAATGCCTATACATCATATCACACCGCATCTGTAAATATGGAGCGCGGTGGTGTAGTGGGTATGTTTGTTGCCTTGCAGCAGGGTTGCAGATTCGAATCCACCTCAAGCCGCCGCGTAGGGACCTTGGACAAGTCCTCCACCCGCAATTGCTCAGCGCTTCGGCGTGAAACTCCGATGCAGTGTCCGCGCTGTTAGTCGGGAGCGACTCTGAGTAGAGAGAGAGCTTGAAGCGGCGCTATAACAAGTGCACATACAAACAAAGAAACAAATATGAAAATTCCAAAGGAAATACGATTATTATCCTTCCCAGCATTTGGATTTTAAAAAATTATACATTCATCAGTGTTAGGTTAATACATATATATATATATATATATATATATACATATATATATATATATATTCATCAGTGTTAGGTCAATATATAGGCCTATAATATAATATTCGTGTTAGTTTAATATAAATAAATATATATATATATATGTACAGTCATTAGTGTTAGGTTAATTCGTTATATTAAATTCATACTATGACGACTTCCCTTTGTTATACAATTTTGTTGCGTCTTACAACTTTGGAGAGACCCATAAGGAGCGAGTAGGCCTATAACTATTATATACAACATAACATGCAATTGACTGCGTATTATGACGACATCTCCTTGGCCTACAGTAATTATTATTATACTACTGCACGTCATTAGCTATGCCTAGTGACAAGTTGTTAGGGCAATGGTAATTCCGTATTGTGGCGACATCTCTTTGTTCTACAAACACCATTGTGACGTCATTAGTTTGTTCTTACTGCTGTATAGGATGCCTTTGCTATACATGGACTTCTTATAATTTGTGACGACATATCTTTGTTCTACAAACACCATTGTAACGTCATTAGATTCTTCTTGCTGCTGTTAGAATGCCCTCCCTATGCATGGACTTCTGATCAATTGTGACGACATATCCTTGTTCTACAAACACCATTGTTACATCATTAGATTGTTCTTTCTGCTGCTAGGATGCCTTCGCTTTACATGGACTTCTTATCAATAATCGTGACGACATATCTCTTTTTTGCATAAAAATACATAAACAGACAAAAAAGGTTCCCAAGTGCTAATAAAACAAGACATGTCAAAGGACGGTTCAAAGGTCACTAGGGGGGGGGGGGCGGTTAAGGATCAGCAAGATGCCCACGCCTGGTATAGTACACAGATCATGTCGGAACACCTGCCATTGAATTAATATTCCATGTGAAACTCGTGGTAGCCTATTATGTCATCATGATTCACCATCTTCAATATCCACATACTTTTTCCGATGATTATTCTGGAACCTTTTCCCCAATTTTTTTGTACAATCAATGCATTCGCACACAGAGGGTCGACCATGTTCCAACTCGCATTCAGCTTACCCGATTGGTTCACAGTTTCCGGCAGGTCCAGTAGGCCTATACCCTGACTGATGAGTCGCGGGGATCTCAGGACATTCTAGTCATAGCCTACTCCAGTGTTTAATCTATATAGTTTCCTTGCTATGGGAAGGGGAAATTCGGGTTTCTGGTTTTCTGGAGGTGAGGGAGAAAAATCCGTTGTGGTCGGACATTTTGGGCGGACAGTTAGCTGACCCACCGACGACGTCACAATGATAATTTCCAAAATATACCATTTTCACAACTTTAAAAACTGTTTAAAAACTGATTACTCTTTTTAGTCATCCCCTCGCGGTGGTGTAGTGTGGTGGCGTCGTTGCATTGAAGCCGGAAGGTTCGAGGTTCGAATCCACCTCGCCGCGTAAGGACCTTGGGCAAGTTCTTCACTCACAATTGCTCAGCGCTTCGGCGTGAAACTCCGATGCAGTGTCTGCTCTGCATTCGGGAGCGCCTCTGAGTAGAGAGCTTGAAGGGGCGCTATAACAAGTGCACATATAAATACAAACAAATACAGCAAGGATGATGGATTGAATGTGTTCCCCCTCATTGTCAAAGATGTGGGGACTCGTCCCATCGTCCCCTCGCCGTGTCGCCTCCATTACTTGCTTGCCTGTCTGTCTGCCTGTCTGTCCCGTTCTCCGCGTCCACCTACAAGTCTCCACCCGCTGCAGGTTATGCGTTTGAGAGAAAATACCCGGCAATTGAAAGCATTCGTTCCATGACTCAGTCTTTGTAAATATCTTGTTTTGCCTAAATGTATGCATAATTTTTTTATGTTTATATGCCTCAGCAAGTGTCTGTTTGTCTGCCCGTTTGCATGTCCTTCTATCTGTCGGTATCTCTGCCTATCGGTATGTTTGTTTCTCTCTCTCTCTCTCTCTCTCTCTCTCTCTCTCTCTCTCTCTCTCTCTCTCTCTCTCTCTCTCTCTCTCTCTCTCTCTCTCTCTCTCTCTCTCTCTCTCTCTCTCTGACTGCCTTTTAGCCTGTCCATCTCTTTGTCTGCCTCTCCGTCCGTCTATCTGTCCATCTCTGCCTGCCTGCCTCTCTGCCTGTCCATCTATTTGTATGTCTGACTATCTGTCCGGCTGCCTACCTGCCTATCTGTCTGTTTGTCTGCCTGTGTGTCTGTCTGTTTGCCTGCCTGTCCGTCTATCTGTCTGTCTATCTATCTGTGTGTCTGTCTGTCTGCCTGCCTATCTTTCTGTCTGTCTGCCCATCTGTCTGTCTGTCCGTTTATCTGTTTGTGGCGACGACGCCTCGAAACAAACCGTCGCTGGATGAACCGCACACATCCGACGGATTAAAGACACTCCCTCCGGTTCAATAGAACATCCGTACAATTAGTCGCAGCCCCACGACAACTGCAGTCCTTTGCAGACCGCCATGCAGCAGGGGGCGACACTCTACTCGACGGTGGGTCGGTTTCCTCGACCACCCCCCCCCCAATACGCACCCCATTCCACCCACCCATCCAACTCCGCCCACCAACTCGGATGGGGAGACATTTGTTACGCAACAGTAATTGGCTCTGGAAGCGATGACCGAAGAATTGGGAAAAATATCAGGTGTAAAAAATGATCGTCGGCAGCAGAAGAGAAGTAGGCTATTCGAGCAGCCAGACTTAGATTAAGCTTAGTAGGCCTACGACAGATGAAAATAAATTGTGTTTTGACTGAGCGAAAAGAATTGTTTTTACTCTATCGCGGTGTTTACGTGCAAGGCGTGTAAGAACGTTCCAAGAACCATATGAGCGTGTTCTAGAATCTAGATTATAGTAAAAAGGTTTTGGTAAACGGCCGTATAAAGAACGCACGTACCGGTACGCAGCTTTGGCCTGCTGCTCTGATACAATACAATACAATACAATACAATGCAATGCAATACAATACAATACAGCAAAACACAATACAATAGTCCTACAATACAACTGAAATTTGACATTGCCCTCCTTACAAAGCTCAGAAGTGCACACACACACACACACACACACACACACACACACACACACACACACACACACACACACACACACACACACACACACACACACACACACACACACACACACACACACACACACACACACACACACACACACACACACACACACACACACGCCTCAACGGCGCGACTGCAATTGTATTGCTGAGCAATTGTGAGTGAATGACTTGCTCAAGGTCTCTACACGGTAATCGCTTCGGACAAGGATCAAACCCGTACTGTCCATGTTACAGGCTAATTGCCAATCCGCCACCTTGCCTCACTATATAGTTCCTTCTTATTTATACTTCGTGCATATCAAGTATAATAGGTCTAGTTACGGCTACGAACAGCAGTCTTCTTCTTCTTCTTCTTCAAATTCTCTTCCAACAGTATATAGCTCTAAATATGCCATAAATTTACGACATAGCTCAGCCACTGGTTGTTCTCTACCAGTGCCAGTCCCAGTCCTGAATAAAGAAGGAGGGCGACACTATCATCTTTTATATGGCAGTGTCGTTAAACATGTAACAAGCACGACATAGCTCACCTTGAGAAATCTATATAGACGCCGTAACAATCGTAACCTAAGGCTTATGGCGGCTTTACAACAGCAATAAACGGAACGCCGTTTCTATTGTTTGTCCATGGCTTCAAACTGCGAGAAAGCAAATCTGACAACATCGGATTCCTTATTAGATATTTTATGACTTTTTCCGCACTGATAAAAATATCAAATAACGTAGCAATTGCTCTTTTCAATACCTGTTAACTTTGTGTTGACCAAAAACCGCTTTTATAAACTTCCGATTTGATTAGCGCTTCCGATTTATTGGGCTACTATAATATAGGCCTCCAACACTGTGTGTGTGTTAAATGAAACCATTATGTAAATATTAAAATAAATAATAAATATTAATCGATTTTTAAAATTCAAACGCCGTATTAATCCTGACGCGTTTGTCTAATACTACTGAAAATATCATTAATGTCCAGTCATATACTATCCCGGTCACAGTGCAGCTATTACATTGGCACAGAACAAGTTTATAGCTCAAGTATTTCACAACTAAAGACAGTATGCGCAAGAACTGTAATTGAGAGACCGCTTCTACAAGAAAAAACGATTTTCGCTTCGGGATTGCTTCCATTAAGACAAGAAATTACCACGACTCCACGAGACCAACACCAAGATAATAGGTTCCAAGACAATCGGTTCCAAGAAAATAGGCTCCAAGACCGATACCTCAAAAAGCATATCTAGAGACGTCTTGAGCCCGAGACAGTCTCGAGACCATGCAACTCTGGGCTTAGGTTACAAATGCTGGATAACATTACGTTTTCATGGGTTAATTATTTCCCGAGTCTCCTGACTCACCCCAGAGAGAGACAGACAGGCAGGCAGACAGATGCAGAGAGATAGAGAGAGACACAGAGACAGACAGAGACAGACAGAGAAAGAAAGAAAAGAAAGAGATAAACGGAGAGAAGAGTGAGAGAAATAATGAGAGAGAGAGACAGACAGAGACAGACAGACAGAGAAAGAGAGAGAGACAGACATAGAGGGCCAGAGAGGGACAGAGAGGGACAGGCAGACAGACAGACAGACAGACACACACAGAGAAATAAATAACAGAAGAAAGATAGACGGAGAGAAGAGCGAGAGAAATAATGAGAGAGACAGTCAGACAGAGAGAAACACAGAGAGAAGGAGATAGAGACAGACAGAGAGGGACAGAGAGAGACAGGCAGACAGACAGACAGACAGACACACACAGAGAAAGAAATAACAGAAGAAAGATAGACGGAGAGAAGAGCGAGAGAAATAATGAGAGAGACAGACAGAGAGAGACAGAGAGAGAGACAAACAGACAGACACACACACAGAGAGAGAGGTACAGACAGACAGAGAGAGACAGAAAGGGACAGAGAGAGAGAGAGAGACAGAGAGGGACACAGAGAGAGACAGCTAGAGAGACAGAGACAAAGAGACAGACACTGAGACAGCAGGTACTCCGCAAAAGAAATCATTTCAATTACGTCAGATGGTTGGTTTATCCGTTTGCTCCAAGCTCTGCCAAAAAAAGGACACGTCGAGATTTCTTTAGTTTTACGCTCACCGTCGCCAGTCCTTCATCAAAAAAACTATTCACATTAAATCCCATATTGAGTCACCAGACTGTGAAATGAACGTTTCAGCCGAGTGACTTCGATTTCAATGAATTATGGACGTACACGAGGCGATAAATCGAGTACGCACAATGACGTTGCTACCAGACCTTGGTCCATGCAGCGCTCGTTATTAAGATGGTGCCCTGCGCTTGACTTCCGAGTGGCGCTTTTGAAATTTGGAGAGTATATTATAGGCCAATACGGTTACGGAAGCGATTTGCATTTCGTACGAAGTCGGTCGGCAGAAATATTTGGTCACGACGAATCAAGCGGTCGCGGATTCGACTTGTTGTTTTTGTTTGCATTTTTCGGAGGTCCACACTTTGATCCCACTAGCATGCTTACATATTGCTTAATACCGTTATATTGCTTCGAAATACTAAAATTCACAAGCATGCAACCTTATTGTGTTTGTGAATGAGGTTTTCAAGCATAAAGATGACAGTTAAGCTCTCGAGCAAGCCAAATATGTAAATCTGTCGTGCACTGGGATTGCGGGCTGCTACCTCTACATGACAATCATCACTGGAGTGGATATGGATAAGATGTTAAGATTGCCAGTCTGATTTCTTCACTAGTTGGTGGAAGTACTAACATTTTGGTGTGCCAAAGTTCACCTCTGGACCAGGACAGGAATCAACGGTTGCAGTTTGGAACCTTTGAAGTCGTGGCAGTATTATGCATTAATTATATTATTGGCAAATGCTTTGAGACAACGGCCTTGAATAACTGCAAATTAAATAGAGCTTGCAGTGCCTTGCACCCTTCTACATCAGCCATCAGTCGTAGCATCTTGTTGACATCACAGAAATCTTTTAAGTCCAGTTGCCTGGTGCATTCTTTGTGTCCTTGATAAAGTTTGTCCATCAATGGTCTTTAAGTAAGCTCTGCAAGCCATTTAAAGATGAATGCTCCAATCTGGTTCACCATCAACCAAACCATCGACCAATGCTACTGCAGTCTGCATCTAACAAATCATAGGAATTCGTTACTGAACAGCTTCAGCGTGGCCATCCTCCAATTATGAAATCAAGAATTTCCTCAGCTCTTGGTATCCATAGTTGGATTGAGCAATTCCGTAGCAGTTCGCAAGCCTGGTGCCCATCACAGAGCGAGTTGGATGGGTAAGGCAATATAGATCGAATTGCTCTTTATGATTGAAACGAATCACATATACAGTTGACGACTGTGAACTACAGGGCATACCCAACTCCAACAATTCTAAGATTTGTGGTTGACATCTACAGTCAGGCGGGGTTCTCATGTAGAGTCACTGCTCTCATTGAATTGATCCAAAGCTTTATAATTCTGACGATGCTGCTCTAGACGACAAGTCTGAAAATGATGCAACATCATTCTTGGTACCTAAGATAGCCTATAAGAGATAGCAATTCTCTCTGTTCGTTCAGTGATTTGTCTCGTCCATGTGGAATAACGGGGTTATCTCTTCCTAAAGTTTTCCCCGAACTATACTACGTTTCAGTGAAAGAGTGGCGAGATAAGCTTAGCCAATCGTATAAGACCACGTGTGATTTTTCATAACTTGATCTGTGTAAATGACCGTGTTGAACATGACGCAGCTCTGATACAGAATTTCAGTTCAACAATAATGAAGAACGAAGATCAGAGACAATGTCTCGTACAAGTTGTCAAAACATAGGCACATGTTTTCACAATCGTGACAATCTTGCTGACATGTATAGGTGTGTGCAGTGATGTAGAATAAGCAGATCAGTATGAGAATGGTGAAAAAAATAAAGGGCCAGACGTTGATTTGTGTGTAGCTGCATGGGGTGTGCAATTAAGACTTCACTGTGTAGTCCTAGGAAAAAATAGGGGTTGAACCCCTCAGCCCCCTCAGAATTTCGGACCCTGAAGCAGATGAAGGTATGGAGGAGTTAAGACTATGACTTGTTGCATTATCAAATGTTTGTAATGACAGCTCCCAACAATTAGTTGTGAGTACACTGATACTGTGAAAGCCCAAAAATCTCGAATTTTTCTCGATTGTTGCATTTTTTTAGCGTAATACTATACCAAAAATACCCATTGTATTCAATAAAGTTACTAAGTTAGATACCTGTAGATTCTACCATTTAAGAGCATTCCAATGGTATTAAATTTGTTGTAATAGGATCAAGGGTTGGGATCTAAAGGCATTTAGAAGTTGGACACATCAGGCGCAAATTATGTCAATATGGGTAAATTTTGGGTGGTTTGGGGGACCCCTAAATATTTTTGCAGTGTCATAAAATTTTACAGGTGTTATTATGGGACCATATGGAAACTTTTTAGGGGGACTGCACAGAAAATTTCGAAAAAAATATTTTTTGGGACACCCTAATATTCCTATCAAGAGAGGCAGCTGTGAATCGATCGAGCAGAAGAACCTCGATAAGATTGATTCTGTTATCGTGCATCACAGACTGGTTGGAGCTCGAATTGAGATCAGGATGTGCGGACTTTTCATCAAAGGGCTAATCATCAAAGCACTGTTCATCAAGAAAGGAGCGTATACATACATATGCATGCATGCATGCATGCATGCATACATACATACATACATACATACATACATACATACATACATACATACATACATACATACATACATACATACATACGATGCTATGCAGGCCTATTATGTATGTGTGTGTGTATGTGTGTATGTGTGTATGTATGTATGTATGTATGTATGTATGTATGTATGTATGTATGTATGTATGTATGTATGTATGTATGTATGTATGTATGTATGTATGTATGTATGTATGTATGTATGCAACTATGCATGTATGTACGTATGTATGAATGCGTTTATGTAATTTATGTATGTAGGATATATGTATGCATGCGCGTGTGCGCATGTATGTAGGTCCACGTTCGTTTCCTGATGAAAAGTCCTTACATCAATAGTCCTTTGATGAACAGTCCCTGCAGGGTTGAATCGTCCTTTGATGAACAGTCCTAAAACCGAGATCAGGCGTTTTAGAATTCCTTAAATCTTTTCGAAGGATGAAGACTGTGCATGTCGTTCACGCCACTGAATCTGTGAGCGGCGCTATATAAATGTTCAATTACTATTACTATTACTACTATTACGCAACATCGACTTACTGTACAAGAACCCGAAATCAGAACATGTAGGCCAAATTAAGGTCAACGAAGGAGTGTAGCTAGGCAGTGGCGGCGCTAGGGGGAGGCTAGGGGGGGCTAAACCCCCCATATAAGAGGCTAAGCCCTCCTAAAAAGTCCATCCGGGCTTTTAACATGGAAAACTGAAATATTTCTACGATTTTCGACCGGATGACTAAAAAAGGTCGTCAGAAATTTTTGCGAATGAAAATGGAAAATTTCCTCCGGGAGGGTTTCAGCCTCCCAATACTGAAATCCTGGCGCCGCCAATGTGGCTAGGGACCTAGATTAGATCCGAAACTGTGTTTCGATACTCGATATTAAATATTTCAGAAATATTTTGAGCATAAACTGATCAGTTTACACGTAGGCTATACGCATATATACGTATAGGCCTATTAGGTAACCATCCAATTTATGCAGTCGTGAATTTTGATGCATATTGAGAAGTAGCATATCATTAGTCAGTTGCCAGTCGTCAGCGTAATATATATATATATATATAATATATATATTATAATAACTTATTATATATATAATATATAGTTATAATATATGCCTTTAGTTGTGTGTGTGTGTGTGTGTGTATGTGTGTGTGTGTGTGTGTGTCTTGGTGTGTGTGGGAACGCGGGTGCGTGTGTGGATAATTATGTGTGTGTATATCGTCATCACTTCAGCTAAGACAACGCATCCGATGTTGGTGCAGGAACGTCAGTTGCACCACGTGATCATTTATCAAGCGCCTTTGTAGATTATCTCCAATACCAAGCAAATATTGGTCTTGCACAAACAGAGCGGAAGAAGCGATCGCAGTGAAATATTATTTCTATGAGGTTAAAGGATTACACGTCATGCCCTACAGTCCTACACTACAGCCTATCCACGGATTCCACACAGAACCGAAAATGTGGGCAATGGATAACGTAGAAATGTCATCAACTTTATTTATTTTTATCCTCGGCACAATATAATTATAACCAGGGTTTTTTAACGTGCAGTTGTACACAAAATGTGCAGTTGTAGAAGCAATTCTGTACAGTTAGAACTAGCAAAAAGAGGTCATTATCTTCCGATTGGAAGTAATTTACCATGGATGATGAGAAAGGAAAAAGGGAGTTGTGCAGTTCTAAAAATTACTTTAAAACAGCTCTGATTATAACTCAGTTATAATTATAACCCAGTTGCAATTATGACCCAGTTATAATTATGACCCAGTTATAATTATGACCCAGTTATAATTATGATCCAGTTATAATAATGACCCAGTTATAATTATGATCCAGTTATAATAATGACCCAGTTATAATAATGACCCAGTTACAATTATGACCCAGTTATAATTATGACCCAGTTATAATTATGACCCAGTTATAATTATGATCCAGTTATAATAATGACCCAGTTATAATAATGACCCAGTTATAATTATGACCCAGTTATAATTATGACCCAGTTATAATTATGACCCAGTTATAATTATGATCCAGTTATAATAATGACCCAGTTATAATTATGATCCAGTTATAATAATGACCCAGTTATAATAATGACCCAGTTATAATTATGACCCAGTTATAATTATGACCCAGTAATAATTATGACCCAGTTGCAATTATGACCCAGTTATAATTATGATCCAGTTATAATAATGACCCAGTTATAATAATGACCCAGTTATAATAATGACCCAGTTATAATTATGATCCAGTTATAATAATGACCCAGTTATAATTATGATCCAGTTATAATAATGACCCAGTTATAATTATGATCCAGTTATAATAATGACCCAGTTATAATTATGATCCAGTTATAATAATGACCCAGTTATAATTATGATCCAGTTATAATAATGACCCAGTTATAATAATGACCCAGTTATAATAATGACCCAGTTATAATAATGACCCAGTTATAATTATGACCCAGTAATAATTATGACCCAGTTGCAATTATGACCCAGTTATAATTATGATCCAGTTATAATAATGACCCAGTTATAATAATGACCCAGTTATAATAATGACCCAGTTATAATTATGATCCAGTTATAATAATGACCCAGTTATAATTATGATCCAGTTATAATAATGACCCAGTTATAATTATGATCCAGTTATAATAATGACCCAGTTATAATTATGATCCAGTTATAATAATGACCCAGTTATAATTATGATCCAGTTATAATAATGACCCAGTTATAATTATGATCCAGTTATAATAATGACCCAGTTATAATTATGACCCAGTAATAATTATGACCCAGTTATAATAATGACCCAGTTATAATAATGACCCAGTTATAATTATGATCCAGTTATAATAATGACCCAGTTATAATTATGATCCAGTAATAATTATGACCCAGTTATAATAATGACCCAGTTATAATTATGATCCAGTTATAATAATGACCGTTATAATAATGACCCAGTTATAATTATGACCCAGTAATAATTATGACCCAGTTGCAATTATGACCCAGTTATAATTATGATCCAGTTATAATAATGACCCAGTTATATTAATGACCCAGTTATAATAATGACCCAGTTATAATTATGATCCAGTTATAATAATGACCCAGTTATAATTATGATCCAGTTATAATAATGACCCAGTTATAATTATGATCCAGTTATAATAATGACCCAGTTATAATTATGATCCAGTTATAATAATGACCCAGTTATAATTATGATGCAGTTATAATAATGACCCAGTTATAATTATGACCCAGTAATAATTATGACCCAGTTATAATAATGACCCAGTTATAATAATGACCCAGTTATAATTATGATCCAGTTATAATAATGACCCAGTCATAATTATGATCCAGTTATAATTATGACCCAGTTATTATAATGACCCAGTTATAATTATGATCCAGTTATAATAATGACCCAGTTATAATTATGATCCAGTTATAATAATGACCCAGTTATAATTATGACCCAGTAATAATTATGACCCAGTTATAATTATGACCCAGTTATAATAATGACCCAGTTATAATTATGATCCAGTTATAATAATGACCCAGTTATAATTATGATCCAGTTATAATAATGACCTAGTTGTAATTGTGACCCAGTTGTAATTATGACCCAGTTGTAATTATGACCCAGCTATAATTATGACCCAGCTATATTCATGACCCAGTTATAATTATGACTCAGTTATATATATGACCAAGTTATAATAATGACCCAGTATGTGCCACTTTTCATTTACATATTATTCATTAATGGAGGTCGCAATAATCTAGTGGTTTGCGCATTCCAAAAAGGGATGATATTGGCTCAGGGCCTTCAAGAGGGGGGCACAGGAGCAAATGCCTAAGGGCCAAGGTCCCTGGTATAGGTGGTTGTATATACCAAGTTTACGATTTATGTTTTTCTAAATAATAATATTGGAGAGAATAAACTGCAATCAGTTTAAAATTAAATTTGACAATAATTGAATAAAATAATATTTTATTTTTAAAAGGTCAATAATAATTATATGATATCGTAGCACTTTTATTGTTTCAAATTGTTTACAAAAATTCTGTTGAATCGATAGTTTAGGTCCCCGCGACTGCTCAGACAAGGGCCAGGAAGTTCTGGTATAATTTCCAAATTTCTAAAGCGACTCTCGAAATTCAAGCGCTGAGCACCAGCTTATTCTCTCGTCAGTTGCAGAAAGATGCAGCCAAACCTAGAAATTGGCCCTAAACGCATTGTTGAACTACTGTTTATAATCAATCTGAGGATATGATTGCAGAAGGGAGGTCCTACGGTCGAGTCAGAATGATGGTCAAAAGATGTTTACGTTTCCATAAAGCGATCTCAAGCGATCACTTAAACATTGGGCAGTACGTTGCCTGGTCCTGCTGCTGATGCTGGCTGGGGTCGCTGAGTGTTTTGACAGGTGAGAGGTAGATAATTCGGAGTTTCTGAAGAGCCTGCAGCTTGCGTACTGAATGTATGTATACACTACCTACGCTAACTGGCCTGGTTGCTGCTGCTGCTGCTACAGGGCTGCTGCTAATGCTAATGCTACTGTTTGGTTTGGAGCTATTTTGATCGTAAGGAGGGAGCAATGTGGAGAGCTCATAAACCAAGTCATCCTTGGCCGAACGGAGTTTAGAGGCAATACGAGACTAGCCAACGGTCTGCGCGCCGCTTAGGCCTAGTCAGTCAGTTCGTCAGTCAGTCAGTCTGTCAGAGTTTTCCCGGAGAAATCTGGCCACCAGTGGCCGACCGTTTTGCATTTCGATTTTTTTGTGGGAGCAGATTATGGGGTTTGATGAGGAGATTAAATGCCGCTCAACCTTTTCCTCATCATCTTCACCGTGACTTCGCTTGCCTATTGGGTAAACTGAAGGATGTTTAAAAGACTCAGGCCAAAGGTAAGACATCTTCTGTTGGTTGTTTACTGGTAGATGAATGGATGGATGGAAGGAAGGAGAGACGGATGGATGGAAGGAAATATAGATGGATGGAAAAATGGATGAATGCAAAGATGGATGGGTGGAAATGTAGATGGATGGATGGATGGGTGGATGGATGGATGGGTGGATCGATGAATGCAAGGATGGATGAAAAGATGCATGAATGGAAAGACGGATGATAATATGGGTGGATGAATGCAAAGATGGATGGATGGATGGGTTGATAGATAGCTGGATGAATGAATGGATGAATTCAAATATGGCATTGGCTGCAAGTTTATACGAATAGATGGAAATATGGATGTAGTATGATAATATGGATGGATGGATGCAAAGATAGATGGGATGGATGAATGCAGAAATGGATGTATGAATGAATTCATAGATGTATCGGCAGACTCGTTGATGGGTTATGGTAAATAGACGTACTTATAAGGACGGATGCACTGATGTACGCATCGACGATCGCAGACATCAATGACGTACGGGAACGGATAGATGGATGGATGAATAGATGTTCGGATGGGTAGATGGATGGATGGATGGATGGATGGATGGATGGATGGATGGATAGATGTTTGGATGGGTAGATGGATGGATGGATGGATGGATGGATGGATGAACGAATGGATGGATGAACGGATGGGTATGTGGATGGCGAGATGGATGGATGGATGGTTGGATGGATGAATGGTTGGATGAATGGTTAGATGAATGGATGGATGGGTACGTGGATGGAGAGATGGGTGGATGGATGAACGAATAGGTGGCTGAATGGATGGATTGGTGGATGGGTACGTTGATGGATGGATAGATGGATAAATGTTTGGATGGATAGATGGATGAATGGATACGTGGATGGATGTTTGGATGGGTAGATGGATGGATGAATGTTTGGATGGGTAGATGTCTGGATGGATGGATGGATGGGTAGATGTCTGGATGGATGAATGGATGGATTGGTGGATGGTACCCATCCACCAATCCATCCATTCATCCATCGTACCGTTGATGGATGGATGGATGGATGGATCATGCACTATATGCGCTGATAGTTTAGTGAGTGTGGTTGAACACATGGGTGCATGAAAATGGGAAAATAATTGGGTCGTTCCATTCATTATAGCAATGTATTGGCAAAACGACGACCTATGTAGCGCTGTAAATCGAAAGCCAATTCCAGAAGGGATGGATATATTATTATGTCGTGCTGGACTTGGCGATTGATGACTGGAATTGCTGGACCATTGGACTCGATGACCAACGAGGATTGATGAGACGGCGTCTTCGTAATTGGCAGACTAGTGATGAATGATTGGACCAAGATCTATATATACACTGTGTCCCAATAAATCGGGCACCCTTTTTATAATGTGAATAAAACGGGTAAATATTCATCGATTGTCAAAATTTCAAAACAGGCTTGATCCTGAGATAATTATCTACAAATTGGTAATTTATGAACGGCCCTCACTAAAAAATTACGTCATAATGACTTCGTTAATTTACATATCGAAACCAAATGTCAACGAAAATCGTTAGAGAATGGCGTTCAGCCAAGAATTCTCTGATGCAAATGACGTAATTGTGACGTCAATATTCATGCAAGAAATTTCATATTTGAATCAGTGTAAGATAATTATCTCATGATAAAAACAGTTTTGAAATTTTGAAAATCGATTAAGATTTGCCTGTTTTATTCACATTATGAAAAGGGTGCCCGATTTATTGGGACACAGTGTATAATATATACGTAGGTGTAATTGAGAAGGGCGATGGTAAACACGGGATTAAATTCCTCTGTGGAGACCATTAGCCTGAAGCAAATGTATACAAAGGATTCGACGACGGTTTTTCCAAAACAACATTGAAATAAGTATATACGGCTATCGGACAGAAACAACGTTTTATCTGGGGAGTAGGACCAATTATTCTGAAGCCGCGATGTCGCAGAACCCGCGGATGGGTAGGGTATACAGCGTCAAATTAGCTTCATTAGTCTCTTGTGGTTTAGCAATGAAATCAGTTAGACCTTGGCCTAAAGGCGCCTAATTGCATTACTTGTAGGCTATTGCTGGTCGTCTGTTCTGTTAGTATTTAAGATTTGTGATTATTTTGAATTCTTTCAATTGCATTACTGTATGCATACACTGTAACCAGTTGTGGTCTGTCGATAGGATTGTTCTATTAAGGAAATTATTAGTCCCTACATTGTCCGAGGGGATAATGTCCGGGGGATAATGTCCAGGGGGATAATGTCCGTTTCCCTCGGGAGGGTAGCGGGACTCGATCCCGCATCCTTGTATTGATCGTCTGCTCTTTGTGCCAGAGTGCAACGATTACCCTAAACCAGACTTGTATAGAAGGCCGTAGCTATAGGGGGTGTTTTGGGTGTTTGAACACCCCCCGAAATGTAAAAAGTAAAAAAATAATAGAATGCATTTACTAGCACATGATGTGAAAGCCATGAAATAAAACCATAAAACACCCCCGAAATGTGAAAAAATAAAAAGGTCATAATTTTTTTTCGGACGGGAAACTGAAGAACACCCCCCGAAATCAAATCCTGGCTACGGCCTTGCTTGTATCAAGTTGTATGCGAGACTTAAATGTTGAGACCGAGACAGCGGGAGACCGAGATACAAGGTCCAATTAAGACAGAATCAATACGTGGATGTTCGGCATTAAATTTTATCGTCAACACTCGACAGGTTCGCACAGTTTACAGAATATAAGCAATAAAAGCAACCTTGACCCCAATCAGAAGCATTTTTCTATCTACTGTTCCAAGTCTGCCACCAGGGACAAAAGACTCAGTGAAGCCAGCCAATATCCTGAATAGTAGAGAGGAATTATATATGTCAGTATATATTGCAAAAACTTCTAAACGATTCTAACCTTTATGTATCTTATGTGCACTTGTTATAGCGCCCCAACAAATTTCTACTCAGAAGCGCTCCCGACTACAGCGCGGACACTGAATCGGAGTTTCACACCGAAGCGCTGAGCAATTCCGAGGAAAGGACTTGCCCACGGTCCCTACGAGGCGGCTTGAGGTGGATTCGAACCTGCAACCCTCCGGCTGCAAGGCAACGAACATACCCACTACACAACCGCGCCCGTGCACAACATCAACACTAAGCCTATATTTTCTAAATTCACGCAATTAGCCTATATAGCCTACTCACCTTGAGAGAATAGATGTATACATACTTCCAATCGTTTCGCTTGAGGCTTTAGGCTATAGTAGGTCTATAGCAGCGGCAAACGGCATATCTTTGATTGCCATAGTCCATGAAGTCCCTCAAGCTTTGTAAATGCAAATTTGACTATTTCAGGTTCTTTACGCAACATTTTATTACTTTTACACTGATAGAAAATCGAAATAATGTAGATGTTGCTCTTGTCAATATTCAGTTCTGCTAAGTTATTGTTTACCAGAAAGACCGCCATTCTAAGCTGCACGTGACCTTAATTGTCAACTCCCACTCACAGGTACCCTATTAGGCTATTACCGGTTCAGGACAATTTTATAGCGCAAGAATTTTCGGACTAAACCTATAACGACAGTTTGCGCGAGAACTACACCGTGGTTAAAAAAGTTGTATGCGAGACTTAAATGTATTCATATCTTTCCATCCGTTCAATTTTGACATGATATTTTGGAATCATATTCTTGGTTCAATTCTTTAAATATTGGGAAAATTTAGAATGATCAATAATCAGACTTTCGATGTATTATTATAAATTATAAGAAAAACAGTTTGGCTTACTTTTTATTGAACCACGGTGTATTATAGGCCTGTGTACCTTTTCTTCAAGGAAACAAGACTTTCGCTTCAACACGGTACATAGGCCTAATTTTCCAAACAGATATGAAATGAGGTCGATACCGAGATCGAGACAAAAAGTTCGGAAACCGCGACCCAGATATCAAAGTACCGGTAGCTAGGCTACCTGTCTCAAGACCGATTGTGACACTGTCTTGAGATCATAGATCCCTGGCCTAAACTCCTTTCCGGTTAGTGACTGACGCCTTGTAGTAGAAATTTGGTGTACGGTCATTTGAACGACGGTCCATTGAACGGACGACACTAGTGTAACGCCCGCCCCTATCGGCCTATCCGGACTCGCCACTTCCGGATCCTCGCTCAATGGGACCGCGTGCTGCTGTGGGTAGTACATGTAGTTCCTAGAGATGGAGGGAGGACAAGAGGAGGTGACCTCTGGATTCGAATCCCCGCGATGGAATGACGGCCAGTTGTTTCTGCTGCTTAATTCCCTATAGGAAATTGGAGTTTTGCTTGATAGTCGTTCAATAGGCCTACCGGGGTTAGGCGGGAGAGATGAGTCCTTGGGTCTAGCACCCGTACTTTCTGCCAGGCCGATGGTCAAATGGTAAGGTGCGTCCGCCATGATGAAAGCGGGGGACCTCAGTCCCGAGTTCAAACCCACAACAGATCTTATTATTGGCGATGATTTTAGCCTTTCTGGACGTGACACAACCTCTGTCAGTGCTTCTCTAACTTTTGACGGTATTGCAAAGATCGCTTCTTGTGTTTCCCTAGCGTGCATCTCCATAGCTTCTTGGAAGGACTTAGCGTGCATCTCCATAGCTTCTTGGAAGGACTTAGCGTTAGTTTGCATAGATGAATGCATGGAAGCAATAGCCTCTAAAACCATTTCCAGTGATGGGGGAGGTCTTGAATGCTGTGCGGGAGTCGCAGCTCGGGAGTCCTCCATAGTGTATTTTAGTTAAGCCTACTTGTTTTTCTAATACTAGCAATGAACAAAGTCGGTAATTTCAGTAATGTTTCTTATTATTGTCATTCGGTTAACTCCTCAAACAACAATAGTTACAACTTATACAATCATCAAGAACAACTTAAGCAATCAGAAATACTAGTATTGCAAACGACACATAGACCAGAGTATCATCTATTGTTATTCCCGTTTCTTCTCTAAGTCCCCCAGGCCAATTTCGTCAATAGCCCAAATTCCTATCATCGATCACTTTTAAACTAAACGTACCTCGATATCATTGGCTGGACATAAGGCTGAGAGAGGATGCGCGGAATCCGGAGACATACGTAGTTCCTGGATAGGCGTCGAGGAAGTATAGCGCCGAAAGGAGTCCGAAAAAGATTGACTTCCGTAGATTGGCGACGATATCCGCCGAACGAAAACAACCCGTCGAACTATATATTTATATCGATTAATTGACGCCTCATGGGCAAACAAACTTTCAGGCTATCGCCTAAGACACAACCGAACTTCAAGACGAAGATAAATTCGCTCAGCAGTAACGATTCGACGCAACACTGATACGTATTACATTCCTCCGATCGAGGACAGAATCCGAAAGACTTTCAATAAAAATCGCAACGGCGCCTTTTAACTTCAGCGTCGAATTTAAGCTACTCCACTGAACACTTCTCCACTCCGTCGACAAAGATCCACAATGTCATCTCCCCAATCGTCGACAGTGCGCATCTAACCTAACGTCGGACTCCCTCGGTCCGGATCTCCATTGTCTTACGTCGGACTCCCTCGGTCCGGATCTCCATTGTCTTCTCTCCCAACGTCGGATTCAAGCAACTCCACTGAGCGCTTCTCCACTCTGTCAAGATCTACATTGTCGTCTCTTCTGCGCACTCTGTCGACAATGCGCGGCTTTATATAGAGCCTTCTGACGTCACCAACTGCGCATTTAAAAATCTACGCATTTAGGTATACGTGGCAAGAACTGCGCAAAAGCATATACGCAGCAAAAATAGCTGCCAAGATCACGCCCACGTGTCTTTGTGTCTACCATCCTGTCTGTCGGACTGTATCGGTCTCTCTCTCTATGCCCATTAAAACGCGCTATCCGACGACACACTAGGTCCTCCCTTTCTATCTTCCTTTGTATCTCTCTTTGTGATAGCGACTTCGCCTGGTGCCATCGCGTATATATACAACTATAGTATCCGTCACAGCGGTGGATTATACCAGCATCCATGTCTGTTACTACAGAGCCTGTCTGTGTGACTATGTCTGGTGTCGCTCCCTTTCTCTCTCTGGCCGATTCCCGACTATAGTAAGCGTGGGAAAAAAATAGCGACTTATGACGACTGACTGCTGATCGCTCAGATACCGATTACCGCTATGTCGCGAACGATTAAGACGCGCTGGCCATGGTCCAATACGTATCAGTTGCCGACCGGAAGTAATTAAAACCCGATGGCAGAAACCCAATATATATTAGTCGCCGACCGCCGACGCATCGTCGCATATCGACACAAGATGGCGCATCGCGAGGCCATTAATTCGCGCTGGCCGCAATCCAATATATATAATAATATACCGATCACCCGAAGCGCAAATGGCGGATTCCAAAAATAACTATCGGAAGCCGTAACGTCACGTCATACGGGGCGTTACACTACCCCCAACCAAGACAATTGCGGAATATATTTATTTGGAAAAAACATATTCTGCAATGGGTAAATAAGGCGATACTCTGATTTGTACATCCAAAGTTCAAAATTAAATGCAAGGAATAAAATTATGCAAAGACAGTCAAAATAACGATAGCTCACAAGGTTTAAGCAATAAACGTCAAAGTCTAGCTGATCTTATATCAGCTCACAATTATCAATTCAAGCAAAAAGTTACGTAAAAGTTACTGAATTTATATAGCTCCTCTCTTCAAAAAGTCCAGATGAAGATGTAAACATTATTCATATATTATAAGCTTATTTCAGTTCAGTTACGCACTAGCAATGTTATAGCAAACAAGGACTCAAGCCGCAGACAGAAGTATAATAGATCACAGAAATTATTAACGTTGCCGCTAGGCTGCTACATACAATGGCTTCTTACACACGAGACTCTTCCAGGCATTAGTTGTGCATCAGGCCATCTTAAGGCATGCCAGCAACTTACCAAGTCTAAGCACACCGTCAACTACTGGCCACATTTACCCGAGACCCCTTAGGCTTATCCTGGTAGTATCAGGTCTACCTTAAAAGACATACCATACCATATAACCTAGGTCTCAATTTTAGCTCATATTATTATTATAACTCTGTCTGTCGGCTATCATCACGGTCTACCACAAAACAAACCCAGCGTAGCTTCAACCTAATAGGCCTAAGCCCACCCTTACCATATAGCATCTTTCAGTAGGCCCACTAGTATGGCTATGCAATCCTAAATTAAAATGCAGCCGTTTATTCACAGGATAATAGGAACTTATTTAGGGCACCGTAACAGCAGCAATTACATATTTACACACACCACGTAACCGTGTATAAACTTAGGCCTATATTCCTAAAAAGACGTGACTGATTCCAGTAAGCCGTTATTTAATAGGCTTCATTGTTCAATGCAAACTATAATATAACTACGATAACAAGGCTTAACTGAATCACCTAAATATACTGCAAAACGATCATTGGTTACACATGGTCTTGCGCTGTGTAACTGTCTGTAACAGTAGAGTACAGCTTGACGCATAAATCATGAATCATAGACCATTATAATAAGCGATCACCATGATTTTAATAGGAGATCTTAGCCTAAAGCAAATCAACAGTTTAGGCCACTTTAGTCTACTATTAGTCCTATGCATTAACTTAGCACCATTGCATCATCATTCATTCTTTCTTTCTTTTAATCCAACATTAATCCTCTGCACAGGAAAACCACACAGCCGATAACATAATATCCGGGAAACAATTTTTGCCAATGATCATTAGACGAGACCCTTTGCATGGGCTTCTCCCTCCCCTCTGTCCATCATATCTGAAGTCGGGAAGTGAGGTCTGCCAAGAACCTTTCGTACATGTACGCCCACGTGCAAGATAAGCGAAATCACAAAATAAATCGTAGCAAAACTTTACTAAGCTAATATTATTGATAAACCTTACATGGCACGTTTAGACTACATCCTCTGTAGTTAAAATGAAAAATAAAATAGCCAGTCTTATTCATCACACGCACAGAGATCCTAATTATTATTATTATTTCTAGCCCTAATTAATATTATTAGGCCACCAGTTTAATCATGGCCAACACTGCAAAATTATATTATCGCTTATGCCTTGCGTTAAGCTGCTAGCACAAGTAGTGTAGGCCTACGCGGCAAAACCTTATATAATATATAGTCCCGACAGAACCTAGAAAATACAATTAAGCGCCATATGGGTCTCAAAGCATTCATTTAGCGCCTCTTTTAAAACAATGAACAATATTATTATACTAAACGAAGCTTCTTATAACACTTATACCTTATTATTAAAGGGAGACAAATAATATTATATATATCCTGTCACTGATGAAACCAGCGCAGTAGCAGGACCTTAGTAATGCCTTAGAACATTATGGGGCCTACAATATATTTATTTAGCGCCTCGTTCAATAATTAATTGTGAGTCTATGTATTTAATATAAATGCTATACGGCCTCAACTAATATGCATCTATTCACTGCTGAATATTATATATCAGAAATGCGAACTGCTAATCATCTAAAACCTTTAGCATCAAAAATTAACTGCGTAAATCTCTTAATAATATTAAAGGACTGTAATAGTCAATAGGCATATATAGGGCGAAAACATGTTGATCTTGCCTCACCTTACATCAATTTAACCCAGCCTGAAATCTAGGTCTAAGATCACAAGGACACATAATCATGTTCAACGGCCTTAATGAAAATATGCAACCTTAATCATTCATCCTCAAGTCAGACCAACATTTATATAGCACCACTATGCAAAGACAGTCATTATATCTGTTTATAGCAAGGCAATACTAATATTGTCCATCACTACAATACAATCCAATTTTCAATCACAACTGCAACTATCAATCAGACAATCTGCAATGCAATACCAATATTAAACACCATATAACCAATCATCAGCGAGCATCATCAAGGCAAACATACAATAGTACACAGTTATTATACAGCACACAAACATGAGAGATTCTTTCACATGGAGAAATAAAAATGTATCATCAAAATCAAACCAGTGTTACAAGCGAGTTCCTGTCCTTCCAAATGACGTCCGCAACGATCCTTAAGGACAGTTACCCAGATGGCACTAAGTCCCAGATGGATGACTTCATGTACTTTAACTGTTACGACGATAGATTCCGGTTCTTTAATTGTTCCATCGGAGCAGGTCGCCGGTAGTGCCCAATCGCCAGTCGTTTCAATCCTCACCGGAAGTGTCGGCTTCAGTAGTGCTGAACGAGGTACTTCGATGTCACGGCCGAATCCGAAACTCTGCGCACCGAGGCAGGAGCTCATTCTCACCGATTCCGTTACGGCAGGCCACCGAGGAAAGTAGGCGTCGCATGGTCGACGCGGATCGAAGCCAACCCGGTTGTCGCTGTTGTCGTAGAACGCGCTCGGAGCAGGAGGTATCCACGAGACGTAAGGATAGTCGGGGCGAGAGCGCGGTTGCATCCAGTCGACCGTCGCCATCGCCGCTGATCCAGGATGACGGTCAGGTCGAGCATAGTCTCGACCAACCAAGGTCGAAGTTGCTCGGCCGTCGAAAGCGCCGTCGGCCATCGACAGGTAGGTCGGCCTTCCCGACGTTGATTGCAGAGTGTCGACCAGGTTCGTCGCCGTTCCCACTCTTTGTCGACCGACGTCTGCGAGCGACGCTTGCATCCTCCATTGCGGATTAGGCCGAGGATATTCGACATGAGGAAGCGACGAAAAGGCCAAAGGAACTGGATTAGCCTTATCACCCCCCTCCCGTGGCAATCTATTAGCGATCGGTTTGGTTGTTTCTACATGTCGAACCTCTGGTTGCTGTGCTGTTTGCATTTTGTTTTTATCCATTATTTTACTGACCTCAATGTCTACACTTCCATCATCAGACATAAACTCTATGTTATCATCAAATTTCGTTAGTTTCCTCACAGTTTCCTCCCTTCTTTCAAAAGAAATTGCCATTTCACCTCTTCCAACATAATCAGCTTCTTCCTCCAACCTATCATCACCAAAATCTCTAGAACCAATTTGTACCAGTACCCCACTTCTGGTACCAATTGTAACGCCCGCCCCTATCGGCCTATCCGGACTCGCCACTTCCGGATCCTCGCTCAATGGGACCGCGTGCTGCTGTGGGTAGTACATGTAGTTCCTAGAGATGGAGGGAGGACAAGAGGAGGTGACCTCTGGATTCGAATCCCCGCGATGGAATGACGGCCAGTTGTTTCTGCTGCTTAATTCCCTATAGGAAATTGGAGTTTTGCTTGATAGTCGTTCAATAGGCCTACCGGGGTTAGGCGGGAGAGATGAGTCCTTGGGTCTAGCACCCGTACTTTCTGCCAGGCCGATGGTCAAATGGTAAGGTGCGTCCGCCATGATGAAAGCGGGGGACCTCAGTCCCGAGTTCAAACCCACAACAGATCTTATTATTGGCGATGATTTTAGCCTTTCTGGACGTGACACAACCTCTGTCAGTGCTTCTCTAACTTTTGACGGTATTGCAAAGATCGCTTCTTGTGTTTCCCTAGCGTGCATCTCCATAGCTTCTTGGAAGGACTTAGCGTGCATCTCCATAGCTTCTTGGAAGGACTTAGCGTTAGTTTGCATAGATGAATGCATGGAAGCAATAGCCTCTAAAACCATTTCCAGTGATGGGGGAGGTCTTGAATGCTGTGCGGGAGTCGCAGCTCGGGAGTCCTCCATAGTGTATTTTAGTTAAGCCTACTTGTTTTTCTAATACTAGCAATGAACAAAGTCGGTAATTTCAGTAATGTTTCTTATTATTGTCATTCGGTTAACTCCTCAAACAACAATAGTTACAACTTATACAATCATCAAGAACAACTTAAGCAATCAGAAATACTAGTATTGCAAACGACACATAGACCAGAGTATCATCTATTGTTATTCCCGTTTCTTCTCTAAGTCCCCCAGGCCAATTTCGTCAATAGCCCAAATTCCTATCATCGATCACTTTTAAACTAAACGTACCTCGATATCATTGGCTGGACATAAGGCTGAGAGAGGATGCGCGGAATCCGGAGACATACGTAGTTCCTGGATAGGCGTCGAGGAAGTATAGCGCCGAAAGGAGTCCGAAAAAGATTGACTTCCGTAGATTGGCGACGATATCCGCCGAACGAAAACAACCCGTCGAACTATATATTTATATCGATTAATTGACGCCTCATGGGCAAACAAACTTTCAGGCTATCGCCTAAGACACAACCGAACTTCAAGACGAAGATAAATTCGCTCAGCAGTAACGATTCGACGCAACACTGATACGTATTACATTCCTCCGATCGAGGACAGAATCCGAAAGACTTTCAATAAAAATCGCAACGGCGCCTTTTAACTTCAGCGTCGAATTTAAGCTACTCCACTGAACACTTCTCCACTCCGTCGACAAAGATCCACAATGTCATCTCCCCAATCGTCGACAGTGCGCATCTAACCTAACGTCGGACTCCCTCGGTCCGGATCTCCATTGTCTTACGTCGGACTCCCTCGGTCCGGATCTCCATTGTCTTCTCTCCCAACGTCGGATTCAAGCAACTCCACTGAGCGCTTCTCCACTCTGTCAAGATCTACATTGTCGTCTCTTCTGCGCACTCTGTCGACAATGCGCGGCTTTATATAGAGCCTTCTGACGTCACCAACTGCGCATTTAAAAATCTACGCATTTAGGTATACGTGGCAAGAACTGCGCAAAAGCATATACGCAGCAAAAATAGCTGCCAAGATCACGCCCACGTGTCTTTGTGTCTACCATCCTGTCTGTCGGACTGTATCGGTCTCTCTCTCTATGCCCATTAAAACGCGCTATCCGACGACACACTAGGTCCTCCCTTTCTATCTTCCTTTGTATCTCTCTTTGTGATAGCGACTTCGCCTGGTGCCATCGCGTATATATACAACTATAGTATCCGTCACAGCGGTGGATTATACCAGCATCCATGTCTGTTACTACAGAGCCTGTCTGTGTGACTATGTCTGGTGTCGCTCCCTTTCTCTCTCTGGCCGATTCCCGACTATAGTAAGCGTGGGAAAAAAATAGCGACTTATGACGACTGACTGCTGATCGCTCAGATACCGATTACCGCTATGTCGCGAACGATTAAGACGCGCTGGCCATGGTCCAATACGTATCAGTTGCCGACCGGAAGTAATTAAAACCCGATGGCAGAAACCCAATATATATTAGTCGCCGACCGCCGACGCATCGTCGCATATCGACACAAGATGGCGCATCGCGAGGCCATTAATTCGCGCTGGCCGCAATCCAATATATATAATAATATACCGATCACCCGAAGCGCAAATGGCGGATTCCAAAAATAACTATCGGAAGCCGTAACGTCACGTCATACGGGGCGTTACACTAGTACACCGGCGACGCTTATAAGCTAAACAGACGATAATAGAAAAAGTGACACGTAACCGAGAGGTCGTATTACCGAATTGACTAGGCCTGATGAACAACTTACAGGGTGCGACGCTGTGCACTCTGTGACAGCGTTGTTGCTTTAGTGAGGCTAGATTTGAGAGAGACGTTTTAGGCTGTGAGATAGTTTTACTTCAGTGTTTAATCTAGACGTCTCTGGGGGGGAAGTTCCCCCCCAGGATTGACATTTCCCCCCCAGAAAAATTTGGCAAAATGATATTTTTTTTAGTTACTGTTTTCATCATTGTTTTACATGAAGTGTTATAATATACCGTGATATTATTTATTATTATATGACTTCAATGACAATATTTACTACCTGTAATATATGATACTATCATGTTAAGATGACACCTTGAAATTCAGCCATTGCAATGTGGAAATTCAAAAAGTTTCTAATGGGTCACTGAAGAAGTACAGCTATTGTGTTAAGATGACACCTTAAAATGCAGCCATTGCAATGTGAACATTCAGAAAGTTTTTAATGGGTCACTGAAAAACTACAGCTATTTTGTTAAGATGACCCCTTAAAATGCTGCCATTGCAATGTGGAAATTCAAAAAGTTTCTAATGGGTCACTGAAAAAGTACAGCTATTTTGTTAAGACGACACCTTAAAATGCTGCCATTGCAATGTGAGAATTCAAAAAAGTGTCTAATGGGTCACTGAAAAAGTACAGCTATTTTGTTAAGACAACACCTTAAAACGCTACCATTGCAATGTGGAAATTCAAAAAGTTTCTAATGGGCCACTGAAAAAGTACAGAGCTATTTTGTTAAGACGACACCTTAAAATGCTGCCATTGCAATGTGGAAATTCAAAAAGTTTCTAATGGGCCACTGAAAAAGTACAGCTAATTTGTTAAGATGACCCCTTAAAATGCTGCCATTGAAATGTGGAAATTCAAAAAGTTTCTAATGGGTCACTGAAAAAGTACAGCTAATTTGTTAAGATGACCCCTTAAAATGTTGCCATTGCAATGTGGAAATTCAAAAAGTTTCTAATGGGCCACTGAAAAAGTACAGCTATTTTGTTAAGACGACACCTTAAAATGCTGCCATTGCAATGTGGAAATTCAAAAAGTTTCTAATGGGTCACTGAAAAAGTACAGCTAATTTGTTAAGATGACCCCTTAAAATGTTGCCATTGCAATGTGGAAATTCAAAAAGTTTCTAATGGGTCACTGAAAAAGTACAGCTATTTTGTTAAGACAACACCTTAAAACGCTACCATTGCAATGTGGAAATTCAAAAAGTTTCTAATGGGCCACTGAAAAAGTACAGAGCTATTTTGTTAAGACGACACCTTAAAATGCTGCCATTGCAATGTGGAAATTCAAAAAATTTCTAATGGGCCACTGAAAAAGTACAGCTAATTTGTTAAGATGACCCCTTAAAATGCTGCCATTGCAATGTGGAAATTCAAAAAGTTTCTAATGGGTCACTGAAAAAGTACAGCTAATTTGTTAAGATGACCCCTTAAAATGTTGCCATTGCAATGTGGAAATTCAAAAAGTTTCTAATGGGCCACTGAAAAAGTACAGCTAATTTGTTAAGACGACACCTTAAAATGCTGCCATTGCAATGTGAAAATTCAAAAAGTTTCTAATGGGTCACTGAAAAAGTACAGCTAATTTGTTAAGATGACCCCTTAAAATGCTGCCATTGCAACGTGGAAATTCAAAAAGTTTCTAATGGGCCACAGAAAAAGTACAGCTAATTTGTTAAGACGACACCTTAAAATGCTGCCATTGCAATGTGGAAATTCAAAAAGTTTTTGATGGGGGGGCGCAGCTTCTCCCCATACCCCTTCGCCTCCCAGTTTACGTGCATCACGAGCGTCCTTCGGACGCTCAAAAAATTTCCCCCTCCAGAAACCTCAATTTCCCCCCCCAAAGGAGGGGGACTAGATTAAACACTGGTTTTACTTGTAGGGCCTACACCATGCAGCAGCGGCGCCAGGGGCTGGGGGCTAAGGCCCCTCTAAAAAGGCCATCCGAGGCTAAGCCCCTGAAATATTTCCACGATAAGCCACCTCTAAAAATTAAATAGATCCAACACCCCTCCCAAGGCCGTAGCCAGGATTTTATTTGGGGGGGGGTGTTTTCCAGAAAAATTTCTGACGACCTTTGTTTTAGTCGACCTTTTTTAGTCATCGGATGCTTTTTAGGATTTTTCTTCAGAAAAACCTTCAGCACGGCGTCAAACGACCTATAATTTCATGATTTTTTCTTCATAAATCACGATGTTGCCTTGTTTTTTGCGTAAATGCATTGTTAAATTTATTATTATTTTTATTTTGGGGGGTGTTCAAACACCCAAAACACCCCCTAGCTACGGCATTGACCCTTCCAGAGATTTCGATCGGATGACTAAAAAACAAAAAAAGATCCGTCGGAATAATTTTGGCGGATGAAAATGGAAAATTTCCGCTAGGATTCAGCTCCCCAAACCTGAAATCCTGGCGCTGACACCATGGAGTTTTTGTAGGCTACGGATGTAGCACGAAAGGTAAAACAGCAAATGCAATATGACCAGAATACTAGCTAACCCAGCCCTTTCCAGGACTTCCTGACATGGATATCGGGTTGGTTGCGCCGGTGTCGCGTGACAGAATCTTCCCCTAAAAGTCTCCCCCGGAGACTTTATTTCGAAACAGATTCACCGGCGGATCTGTTCCAGAACAGATTCACCCCCGGAGACTAGCCTATAGAAGTATAGATAGTCCTAGGCCCAGGGCCGGCGCCAGAGTATTTGGCACCCTAGGCGAACCTGTCGCACTGCGCCCCCCCCCCGCGCCCACGGCAACTAAGATTGAATTAATGCTAACTTTCACAAAGGAATGCTATGGAGCCTTTTGTTTTAATTCGTATTTGCATCAATAGAAAGAAGAAGAATAGAATAGAACATGTATAATCTATATAATGGTATATTCGTTTATACGGAATTATACCGGTAATGTAATTTCAAAACTTCATTTTTCGCGCTTTTGCTTTTGCAAATGTAGAAACGAGTTCCATCAGTTCAATGTCTTTGGCAATGTCATGTTCAATTGACAGAGTAGCTAGTCCAACAAGTCTTTCTTGTAGCATGGACGTTCGCAAATAATATTCTATAGTGTTTTTTATTCATTTTTTTTATTCATTTTTGTAAAATAAATAAAATACAAATAAAATAATTACAATTTACAAATACAAATTTAATTTATTTACATCAAATGATTTTAAATATAACGTTGTGAGATTCTGAGTGGCCGAGTGGGTTGGTAGCCCGCTCGCCACGCCGGCGGCCCGGGTTCGATTCCCGGTCGGTCGGTTTATCAGAGATTAATTTCTCGGATCTTTACTGCGGGTGGCTCGGTCGCAATATAAACGTGGAGTAGCGGTGGTGAAGGATCTCACCCTCAGGGTCGAGGCCATAAGACAGCCGCTGTATAAATATGCGATTACATTTACATTACATTACATTTACATTTATTTACATTTGTACAAAAGTAAAACTAAATATCTTACCTAAAGTATTTAAGTAGCCAGTCGACGACAATCGAATTTCAAATATTTAATTTATTTTCAATCTTAAAGTATAAAACTCAAAGTTTGTCCTTCTGTGTGTGGGATGCACCAATTTTGCCCGGAGGCCTACTCGGAAATTACAGCGATTCGTTTAAAAAAAAATTTTGCAATCGATTCTTACCCACATTTAGAGTTAAACGCCACTATTTTCGGCTGCCAATTCACTTTATAAGTCCCGAGATGTCAACATTTAAACTTGCACGCGATAAGCGATTCAAAATCCATTCACGTTGATCGCCTCCACAAGGCCTCCATTGACTACCAGAGAACTACAGCCAATGGCATGACGGTTTGAGGTCACGTGATATTTACTTCTATCGACAATATTTGCGGGGATTATTCTCGGCTTTTTTCTTCTGATCCACACGAGAAAATCATAAAGATCGCCATCCAAAAATCTTTCCATATTTTAAATTTCGCTGTTATAAAAACGATATATTAGACACGGCATAATTATGTTCACTAAACTCATGACGTCATTATTTTGAGCTCAAATCTTAACGTCACATCTCGCCAAACCGCGTAGCAAAAATGTTGTGGACGTAAATAATGCGAATATAACTGCAAATAATCGGAATAAAAAAGCGTAGATTTAAAAAACTTCCTTTATCTAAGTGGCAAAGAACAATTTATGAAAAAAGCACGTTGCGCTGAATGGTAGTATCTTTTCAGAAAAAGTCGTTTTTCTCAGTTACGTGTCGAATGGACTTAACGGGTTTTGCTCTTCGATTATCGACCAGACCTGTACACCTAGCGGAGAGGTTCGTTACTTCTCCTTAACGCGGGGGTCGATGGAAGGCGGGGTCAGAATGGTGAAGTCGGAACGGGGTCAGGCGTGGCTGGGGACAAAAACTTATATTTCCCGGGCAACGCCGGGTTATTCAGCTAGTTTTCAATATTTATGTTATATTTACACGCCAGATTTTGATTTCGAAATGACGTCACCGGATGTGGCGTTATTTCCTATAACGTAAGTAAGTAAACTAGTGATCAAATTTATACTATGCAATTCGTTTCATCTAGCGGGAAAAAATAAAATGTAATATATTGCAATAAAACTTTAAATATTAATATAAATTAGCTAAAAATTAAAAACTGTTAGTGCCGCCCCAGAAATTTGCCGCCCTAGGCGGCCGCCTAGTTCGCCTAGTGGTTAAACCGGGCCTGCCTAGGCCAATTCTGAAATAGAGTCTTCGGGGGAGAGAATATTACCTCCACCTACGAAATAAAGTCTTCCCCCGTTGAGCGTGTGAAATCGGCCACAGTGGCATAAAATTTATAGATGAGCTGGTTAAACCGTTAGTCTACGTTGATAAATTATTTCACACGAACATAATACTTTTACATCAGAAAACGTCTTCCAATACAGAGTTTCAGCCAGAGGAGACCCTGTTTCGGGGGGGGGGAGGACTTTGTATCGGGGGGAATACTTTATAATATTATATCGTGACACTGGGCTCATGCCCGTGGGCGAGACTGTATCGGGGGATACTTTATAATATTATATCGTGACACCGGGCTCACGCCCTCTGCTGTGTAGGATAGTTCGTCAAAATAATTATTTTATTATGCAACAGGATAGAGATATAGCATCGGTTGAAATCGTTGTTAAGGTGTCTAAAATGAGCAGCGCATTACTCCAGCTTTCACCGCCATCTTGTGGCCACCAATACAACTTTCCTCTACCTAAATAGAGAATTAGAGATTCCGTATTTGACCAGCGACAATAAAACGTTAGTTTTCAACGAATTTAATCAATTTCGAAGAACCTCAAGCCCACCGTGTGATCTATTTTTCGTCTGCTATACAACTATAGTCCCGATTTTGTTGACTTATTAAGCTCTACTTTCAATACTTTGTATTTCAGTCGAAAAAGGGATCCGTTGGACGCTTCCTGGAGGCAGCGCATGCCGGAAATCGAGACCGAGTATTGGATTTTATAAGAAAAGGCATCGACGTTAACGCAACTAACGAGGCGAGTATTATAACCTGTAATCTAATCATGCATTTAGCCTATAGATGCGGCGAGTATAACCTGTAATCTAATCATGCATTTATGCTGCGAGTATAAACCTGTAATCTAATCATGCATTTATGCGGCCAGTATAAATAGCCTGTAATCTAACCATGCATTTATATAGCGCTGTAACAAGAGGCACAGGTGGAAGTCGATGCGTAGGCCTATTCGTCGCTTCTCGGAATTTGGCAATTAAATCGGATGGTCGTCTACGAGGAAAGGTAATTTGTGTTGTTCTGGAATTCGGTCCAAATGAAGTTTTAAAAAAACCGGTTAAGCAGAAAACAGAAACAATACCTAAAATTCACGACTGGCATGGACTGTTGTGCTGTTTGAGTTTGACTAGTGCTCAGCAATGAGCCTCTAGAGCCTCCTCATTAAATAAATCAATTGTGAATAAGTCTTGGGGGCCACTGTATTTCATGTTTAGGTGCATGTTATAAATTTTGCTGTTTAAAGAAAGCCCACTATTATTATCATCATTAGCGGGGCTTAAAGTGTGCCTGGACGGTCATGGACGGCGTCCATGCACTTGTTTTAAAATCTGAACGCCATCCAGCCACTTATTGGCGATCACAGACTGGAAAGGTAAGAGGCGTCCAGGCACTTCTTTTAGAGAAGTAAGGGGCGTCCAGGCACTTGTTTTTCCACACTTTAGGCACTGATCATTAGCATAATTATGAGATAAATATATTTAACTTGTGATTTTAAGTTGCACATTTTTATTACCTATTATTACTTCGATGTATTATAATGATGTTCTATGTCCCATTGTGCGTCTGCAAGTGGATAACAAAGAAAATACTTACTTACTTACTTTAAAGCTGATAATTATGGCAGAGCCGCAGAGGGATTTGCTGACTAATACTCTTATATTTGAGATGCTGTGTTGTAAGCCAGACGAATCCCTCATTGCTGCTATCCTAAGCATCCCTGGCATGTCTTCCATGATCTTCTCCAGCCAGAATGAGTTACCGGATACTCCCTTAAGCCTCGATTACATAATCCAGAGATTCCACGCTGTGATTCGTTGGTTGCAAAGGGATTTATCACCAGAATGCTGTGTAGATGACTTGTTTGATGCTAATATTTTGTTCATTAATTCAACTTGTGATTTAATTTGTACCTTTAATTATTACCAATTATTACTTTGATGTATCAGGCCTACAGCAATGTTTTATGTCCCATCGTGTGCTTTCGCAAATGGAGTAAGAAGGAAAATACTTACTTAACAATAATAATAATAAATGTGGGCCTATATAGCTGATGTCAGTGGCGTAGCCAGGAATTTATGATGGGGTGTGTTTTTTGGGTTTATGGGCTACCCTTTCTGACGCCAACCCAACAGTATTACAGTAAATAAAAAGGGAATAAAGTAACAAAGGGAATAATGTAAGAAAAACAATTGTTACTACTAGCAATTGTTTTGTTTTTCTTATTTAAGTGGATAAATAACCTTTAAAAAAACTTTTTCCCCCGAGGCCGATGGGGGGTTTACCCCCCGAAGTCCCCCTTGTCTACGCCACTTGCTGATATGACGTTATACTGTGGGACAGATTTGTGCACCCACGTTTTTATCTTCAGTCATTGCACTCAACTTGAGCAGTTCATGATCTCGTTATCAGATGCATTTAACTGTTTCGCTTTTGGCTGCCTACATTGCATTTAAAACTTTTCCTGATACAAACATGAATATGTGCTGTATGTTTGACCTTATGCTTGTAGTCCCACCCTTCAAACGATCTTTTTCTTTTTACATGTAAACTGTAGTTCTGTATTATTAACAAGCAGTTATGGTAGAATATATTTTGAGGCTACATGTTGATTAGTAAAACTTTCCACTTCTGTATGTTCGTAGTCTCATGCTGTAATTTTTACCGTATTTGCGGGTTAAGGCGGAACCAGTCTCACCAAATGATGCAGTACCGTAGATACTTGAATATAACGCGAGTTTTTTAGGACGAATTTCCAAGCAGAAATTGGGGTAGTCGCGTTATATTCGAGATAAGTTTAAATTTAACTTTTATTACACAAGATATTTTACTTGTTGAAGTCATTTGGTGCTTTTAAACTGATATTGGATGGTCGCAGATCGCTATCGCATACCACTCTATAGTTTGTATACGCGGTAATTTGCATCAGTACGCTGGTTCCCCACAGTCCTTGCTGTGACATGACCAATAAATGCAACTTTAAATGCGCTGGCGTATGAGTAGCTTTACAGCTTAAAGCACACGGCTGTCTCCATCGGTTGTTCCAGCAGACATTAATTATTTGTTAGAGACTTGACCTTAAAAATATTTAGTCTTTGGTGCTAGCATTGCATTGGAAGGAACTACATTAATTATCGCTCACATGCTGTAAGAAAATTCAATTTAATCAAATAAGAACAAACTCTCAATTTCGTTGGATTTTATTTATTTATAATATTACAAACAAAATGTCAAATGTGCGTAGATATATTTTGTAGTATTTGGTTAGGTAGATCGAATTTTGCAACATTTGAACATGATTTGGTCGTATTTTACATAAGATTTAACAACAACTACTGAAGTTTTACCGTCTAATTTTCTGATAATTTCGGAAATATTAGCCCCCGCGTTATATTCGGGTCTTGCAATTTTTACCAATCTATCTGCCAAAATGTTAAACCTCGCGTTATATTCGGGTGACGTTATACTCGAGTATCTACGGTACTTAGGAAAAGATCTGTAAAAACTGTTGCTCCTCTAAGAGTTGTAAGAGCTATTAATCTCCCCCAGACCACCTCAGTTTTTATCAGGCGTGGCTTAAAAACTGAGGTGGTATTTGAGGACAATTGCCACATAGGGTCCAGGGCACAGACTCAGCTGATCCCTGTTCACTCAAGGAATAACTTTTTGTATGGGGCGCGGTGGTGTAGTGGTGGCGTTGTTGCCTTGAAATCGGAAGGTTCGAGGTTCGAATCCACCTCAAGTCGCCGCGTAGGGACCTTGGGCAAGTCCTTCACTCGCAATTGCTCAGCGCTTCGGCGTGAAACTCCGATGCAGTGTCCGCTCTGTAGTCGGGAGCGCCTCTGAGTAGGGAGCTTGAAGGGGCGCTATAACAAGTGAGCATACAAACAAACATACAACATATGATGTGTGCATATTTTCTTACTTGTTTGCCTAACATGTGCATTTTGCTTCTAAGTACAGCATTAGGCTATTGATAGTGTTGTCCATATATATTTTATTTATGATGTGCTATATTAGTTTATAATACTTTTTACATAGGCCCTAACACATTCTATATATTCTACATCCATTAATGTACTTTACATTGTACGCATACATGTATACATGATTGCATACTCCACCTTTTCATGCATAGTCTATACATGTGTATGGAGATACTTGAAATTCTCACTCCATGACATCTAGTTTGTGATGGATGTGATGAGCTCGTGAATATGAATAGTCAAACCTGTGGACGTGTGTGATGCCTGTGTTATTTTTTTTTATATAAATCGTATAAATTGCTGCAAAATGTGTCTCGGCTAATGCTGAGTTTATGTTGTGTTCAGATTAAGCCGTAATTCATGTACATGTACATATTCATATACATATATGCTTCATTGGGATTTTCACCAATGATTAGTTCACCGGATATTTATAGACGTGCGTGGAGATGCTTTCCGTGCTGTCGGAACTCTCTCCAGGTCTGTAGTGAATGTCTAGGGGAGGGAAAATCGTGTATGGATGCTGGATGTCAGCTCAGGCCTTGGCACTGAGGCCAGTTACACAGCAGGCTGCATGTGTTAAGAGTCTGGGAACTTTATTATGGAATTCCCCTTTTTTATAGCTCAGTATGCTCGTAGTTCATATCTGTTATTGTTATGCAACCTTTGTGCTGGTTTGGATGCTGTGGAAAATGTGGCAAAGTAGTAGCTTAGTTTTGCAATAAAATCCCCCTTCTTACCACCATAATAATAATGATAATGATAATAATAATAATAATAAATAATAATAATAATAATAATAATAATCATCATCATAATCATAATCATAATCATAATAATAATAATTTTTATTATAATAATTATAATAATTACAAGTAATAATAATAATAATAAATGTGAAAGTAATAATAATGCCATCTGCAAAGAGGAATATCTATATACGATATATATTGACGGGAATGCAATCTGACCTCCCGAACATTGCCACTGCTTCCTGAGCTGTGTTGAGATGACACTTCAGTGATTGAATGAAATGATAATAATAGTAAATAATAATGATTAAAAAATAATAGTAGTAATAATGCTACTGGTAATGATAATAATAACAATCATAGCTCGAGGATACGTATGGTACGTATTTTATTGTTTGACAGGTACGTACGTATTTTAACGTACCTTATTGAAGGGTACGTAAAAGGTGTAAAAGGTACGGTACAACACTTAACCGTGGCACATGCTATAAGTCATTGTGCATTTGTGCACGAAACATTACATATGGTGCTATCACAAAGTTTTTATTAAAATGTACAAAAAAACTACTTAACACTACTTTGGTCACTTGTCAAGTACTCAACTTATTGGTGATATTATGTGTCTTTGTATGCAATTATGCAAAAGTGAACAGTGCACAATAATAACAATAGAATAGTGACTCTGCGTTGTTAAGAGATAAGCGTAGGTGTTCAGAGATTAAAAAGCAAGCATTTTAGTAACGATGTTCATGGATTATTGATTAGTCATGGTGTAACATACTCATTTACAAGTATTAAAGCCTTAAAATGTTATATAATCACAAAAAATCACCTCAGGCCGTTCACAAGTCACAAACTTACAAATACTGAATGATATAGGCTAAAATTGCTAAATATCAATAACAGGTAACTTACAACAAACTTTTATGATAACGTAAATACGCTGGTGACGTCACTTTGTTTGCATGTGCCAATAAGTAAGTAATTTAATATCGGTGAAGCGTCAAAAACTGACATATAATAATACTCAGAAATAAAATACGCGTATGGTACGCGTATTTTATTCTTTGAAAGGTACGCACGTATGATACGCGTACCTTATATAAGGTACGCGTACGCATCGAGCTATGATAACAATAGCAATTTAATAACAATGGTAATAATAGCAGTAACAGTAATAAAGGTCACACGTAGTCATAATAATATTACTTGTTTACCATCGATAAATGTCTTTGTTTGGTTTCGGGTTTAAATTGGCTTCACTGGCATTTCGTCCTACTAACCCAAAAATAATTTAATCATAATATTTCTCTCTTGCAATATTTAGTGATGATGTAGAAATCGGTTGCATCAGGTCAGTTGCCCTGCAAGACAAGTTTTCATGTGGACCGAAATAACTAGACCGAGACACACCAAACCTAATGAACTTTTGATTTGAATGATCTTCACAGTGGCTCTGAGATCTAAAGGTTAGAACCCTAATCTAGAATTCCTTGGGCCAGTAATATATAATTATGTGAGCTGCACTTTGTGATGTACTGTTCTTTCAAGTGGTGTCTGACCAAGCTTTGTTGTACCACTCTGTCTCCAGGTTGGGTTACTGGCTGGCTTCCCAGGTCTTAGCTGGCACTGACAGCCCTAGTACCATAAGAAAACTCTGATCCACTTATCTGTAGTTAGATACTTTTAGAGTACTGTACTGATCATTGACATTGTCGTTAAGCAGCTACAAGCAAGTTCCAGAATGGTTAATCCACAGTGTTGTTAAGCAGCTGCAAGCAAGTGTCCAGAATGGTTAATACCAAAGACCACCACACAGGAGTAAAGATGATCCATCTATTCATAAGCTGATATATATATAAACACACACACACGCACGCACGCACGCACGCACGCACGCACACACACACACACACACACACACACACACACACACACCTACACTATACATGTGTGTGTAGTGTGTATACAATTATGTAATATGTAATTGTGGACCTTAATCCTTATATTTGTATATATTATGTTTGCTTATTTGATACAGTTCAAAATATGCTATTAATATCAACTCCACCTCTTCGTAAATATTTCTCCACAAGTCTTTCACTCGAAATTCAAAACACTGCTTTTCACAGATCCTATATATCCTGATTCTTCCACTTCACACATATACCTCCCACACCATATCAACTCTGAACGTCATCCACTCTAGGCGTCTGTCTAAATGCTCGGAGTTCTCGCCTGACTCCCCAGCTCTTGACCCCCTGCCCATCGATTTTGTTTTGATTGAGCATTTGTGAATAAACTGGTTAATCCCGCCACTTGGCTTTTGTGGGTGCTGTAGAAATTTCTAGTTTACGATTACAATTAATGGTGAGCTTAAAGTTTTTTAAAATATTTGTTACTTTAAGATGTGGAGACATTTGCAAGCGGGGGGTGGGATGAAAATCCGTTATGTGGGTTGGTGAAGAGATGGAAATGAAGGTTATCTATAGGGATAGTGAGGGGATGGGATGAGAGTTCTGTGGGGACGGGAATGTACTGGGTCACAACTGTGAATGCAGTTTATATATACATGTATGTATGTATATATGATGTTATATATGCATGCATGTGTAGTTTATATACGTTTATATATATGTTTGTTTGTTTGCGCACTTGTTATAGCGCCCCTTCAATCTCACTACTCAGAGGCGCTCCAGAATGCAGAGCGGACACTGCATCGGAGTTTCACGCCAAGCGCTGAGCAATTGCGAGTGAAGACTTGCCCAAGGTCCTTACGCGGTGAATTGAGGTGGATTCGAACCTCAAACCTTCCGGCTTCAAGGCAACGATGCCACCACTACACCACCGTGCCCCACAAATATGTGTATATATAATGTGTATAATAAAAAAAGTAAAAGTCCTATCCCGTTCCATGAGGAACATAGGGAGGCGCTCATCTCCTTTTCCATGGCCCTGAGCCAGCAATGGACGAATCCCAAGGTCCTGGATACGAGGCCAGTGTATCGCAGGACTTGCTGTTTACTTCCCAGCTTACGCCGGTACCAAATTATACTGCTTGGTGACAGAGGCACGTGTGCGTAAACAACTTGCCCAAGGTCGTTACCCGGAGTCGAACCCGCAACCTCCTGCTCCGTAAGCGGACGCGTTACCGGTCTGCCACCAGGTCGCACATGTGTATAATATTATTATTATATATACATGCACACACACACACACACACACACACATGCACCTACAGACCTGCCGTTACCTAAATACATGCATATCACTCCATCAATCGATTATTTTGTACTTTTTATTTTGGTTGCTGGATGGATGGTAGTCTCCTCATGTGAAATCAATCACAGAGAAGACAAAGACTCCAATTAGGGAGAAGCCTTGCTTAAATGCAGAGTGTCAGAGAGAGAGTTGGACAATTGCCCAGTTGATGATGGTGGCAGAGGCCTCGAAAGGTCCGTCCAATTAATTGTGAGAAATGTTCAGTGTGCAGAGGAAGTCAGGAGACCTCTGATCATTTCTGGGGGAGCCATTATTCATAGGGTCTGTGTCAGGACGGTGTGTGGGGGTGGGCGGCTAGTGGCAGAAGTGGGGGATGGTGGCGGGGGGCGGCGGTTAGTGGCAGAAGCCAGAAATGTCCAATTCATCTTGTCTTCATGAGGCCTTTTGGTTTTTCGAGCCAGAGGCAATCCTGTTAAGGTACTCCTGGGTCATCGACTATAATTCTGGTGTCCAGTGGCACTTTATTTAAATTTTATCTAATGCTGGCTAATATGCTAAGCTCTGCAGTAATGGACTCTGGTCTAGGGATGGAATCAGATGTAATGTAATGTGGTTCAATGTCATCTAATGTAATGTAGTTCAATGTCATCTAATGTAATGTGGTTCAATGTCATCTAAAGTAATGTGGTTCAATGTCATCTAATGTAATGTAGTTCAATGTCATCTAACGTAATGTGGTTCAATGTCATCTAATGTAGTGTATTTCAGTGTCATCTAATGTAATGTAGTTCAATGTCATCTAATGTAGTGTAGTTCAATGTCATCTAATGTAATGCAGTTCAATGTAATCTAATGTAATGTAGTTCAATGTCATCTAATGTAATGTAGTTCAATGTAATCTAATGTAATGTAGTTCAATGTCATCTAGTGTAATGTAGTTCAATGTCATCTAATGTAATGTAGTTCAATGTCATCTAACGTAATGTGGTTCAATGTCATCTAATGTAATGTAGTTCAATGTCATCTAATGTAATGTAGTTCAATGTCATCTAATGTAATGTAGTTCAATGTCATCCAATGTAATGTAGTTCAATGTCATCTAATGTAATGTAGTTCAATGTCATCTAATGTAATGTAGTTCAATGTCATCTAAAGTAATGTAGTTCAATGTCATCTAATGTAATGTGGTTCAATGTCATCTAATGTAGTGTATTTCAGTGTCATCTAATGTAATGTAGTTCAATGTCATCTAATGTAGTGTAGTTCAATGTCATCTAATGTAATGCAGTTCAATGTAATCTAATGTAATGTAGTTCAATGTCATCTAATGTAATGTAGTTCAATGTAATCTAATGTAATGTAGTTCAATGTCATCTAGTGTAATGTAGTTCAATGTCATCTAATGTAATGTAGTTCAATGTCATCTAACGTAATGTGGTTCAATGTCATCTAATGTAATGTAGTTCAATATCATCTAACGTAATGTAGTTCAATGTCATCTAACGTAATGTAGTTCAATGTCATCTAGTGTAATGTAGTTCAATGTCATCTAACGTAATGTGGTTCAATGTCATCTAATGTAACGTAGTTCATTGTCATCCAATTTAATGTAGTTCAATGTCATCTAACGTAATGTAGTTCAATGTCATCTAGTGTAATGTAGTTCAATGTCATCTAGTTTAATGTAGTTCAATGCCATCTAACGTAATGTAGTTCAATGTCATCTAACGTAATGTGGTTCAATGTCATCTAATGTAATGTAGTTCAATGTCATCTAATGTAATGTAGTTCAATGTCATCTAATGTAATGCAGTTCAATGTAATCTAATGTAATGTAGTTCATTGTCGTCTAAATTATTGTGGAATGTACTTGTGCAAACATGGGTGTCAGTAAGAGACTATCTAATTTGTTATAGAATGGTTGTAGAATATACTTGTGCATAATATATATATATTATATTGTATAATATATATATATATATAATATATATGACAGCAAATGTAATTATTAAAAGTTGCTGTATAAGTCACTGGATCAGAACTTGAAGTAGATATGTCTCTCCATTTAATGCCTTCTCTCCATGCATGTGGAATCAACCTTAAATAGACCAGGACTTTATTATTGATTATTCTTTAAGTCTGAGTCTCTGAAGTCTTTGCCAGCACAAAGCATCTTGAAACAGGATTGATGTGATGTTAGAAGGTATCAGTTTAGAGTTTATGTCAGCATTTCATATCAACATATAAGCGCCTTCATGAGACTATTGTAAGGCGCTATATAAATGTTCATATACATATATGCATACATGCATACATACATACATACATACATACATACATACATACATACATACATACGTACGTACGTACGTACGTACGTACGTACGTACGTACGTACATACATGCATGCATGCATGTATGTAAGAGATCATCAATGACAATGCAATGTTAGCGGGACTTCGTCCCTTTTAAGACTCTACCTTTGAGCCCACATTGCATTTTCTAACCTATTGCATGTACATATCTTTTTTACTTTTTGTATTCAATATAAAATAATATGTGTTATAAATGGTTCGTGTGATGCAGTGCTGCCTTCCCATGCAGGTACTCTCGTATCTTCACATTATTATGTTTGATGAACTTCATTATCTTCATCTCCTTGCTCGCAATTAATTTAAGATCCTCACTCTGATCTTCAAGGTCAGCAGTTCAGCGGTTTGTTGCCCATAAATATCGGGCTCATGTTATACTTTGGCCTCATTCAGTTTCCTCCCACAGTCCACTTCGTTCATCCAGCAGACTTGACCTCTTGGTGCCTCACTCTAGAATTGCTATTGCTCAGTCTTGATCATTATGCCTCCATTGGTCCTCCTTCTCTTTGTAATGCGCTTTCTTCCTCTGTTCGCCATATATAATTTTGTCTGGCAGTCTGTCTACTGCCATGTATCCTCTCAGAACCTGCTTCTTCTGGCTGCGTCTTGCACACTGGCAGGGCCCTTGAGGTGCTTTATAAATGATTACATACAATACAATACAATATAATACGATGTGAAAAATATCCTGATACATACGTAGAGTTGTTTCCAACTTGTTACAAGACCAAGTATACGTCTATATTTGCAGATTTCAGATTTTACCTCCCTTAACCCTTTAACGGCCTACATTATAGCTAAGATCTTCCATACCATTTACTACATCTTGATCGGTAAAGGGCAGGGCTTAAAGTGTGGCTGGACGCTCATAGATGGCATCCATGCACTTATTTTTTAATCTGGACACCATCCTGCCACTTATTGGCCAGCACAGCCTGGAAAGGTAAGGGGCGCCCAGGCACTTATTTCCCCACACTTTAAGCACTGGTAAAGGGCTAAAACTCTGCTCCGATTCCTTTACAGATTGGCGTGACTGGTCTCCATCTGGCGGCCAAAGAGGGTCATGTCGATGTGGTCGGTGAACTGGTGAAGCACGGTGCGAGGGTTGATGCAGCAACGAGGGTGAGCGCTGTTTATTAAAACATGTCTGCAATGAAATTTCTTGTTTACCATTGTTTTTAGAAATTGACTTTGCAGATAGACTGTGGTGGTAGCAGGAGCATCTGTGGCAAATGTGGATTTTGTTACCGGTAAAGCTTTAAATTTATGGGAATATGGCATGCTATCTTGGGAATATGGCACGCTATATTGCAGGCGGTCTGCTCAGTTAGTATAGTTAAGATTTGTGTATTCTGTGATCTCCGTTCTTGTGAATTGTTTAAATTGCATAAGTGTACATTGTAACCGGTTGCGGTGTGTCAACCGGATTGTTAATAAAGAGAATATTATTATTATCTCATCTGGGAGGCCATCTGGAAAGTTATCTGGAAAAGCCATCTGAGGAAGATCGTCTGGGAAAGTCATCCGAGGAAGGCCATATGGGAAAACCGATTTGGGAAAGCCAGCCAGGAAAACCATCCGTCCTAAAATCCATTCACGAAAGCCAGCTGGGAAAGCCATTTGGGAAGCCATCTGAGAATGCCATCTGAGAAAGCCACCTGGGCAAGCCATTGCTGTTATAAACGGAGTCAGTTTTCAAAATTGAAGTCAGTGGTGATCATGTGTCCGTTTATTATGGTATTAAAGGTGAGGCATGGGTTCCATTTCTGAATAGGTGAGTTGAAGAGGTGCTATATAAATTCCAGATGAATTTAATGAATCCTGGGTATTATGTTATTGTGGGTGTGGACACGTGCTGCTTAAGAGAAAGTGATTTCTTATTATTTGATCTATTTTGTTTTATGGATGGGCTTCCTGTTCCTAGTGAATGCTAAGATCTCTAGCCTGGAGTGGTTTGCAATTGACAAGTACCCGGTACTTAGATGCACTGCAAATGCTCGGTCATCACATCGCAAGACAATACATAGCAACATAGATTGCGTTACATGACAATACATAGCAACATAGATTGCATTACATGACAATACATAGCAACATAGATTGCATTACATGACAATACATAGCAGCATAGATTGCATTGCATGACAATGCATAGCAACATAGATTGCATTACATCACATTACCTGATATTGAATTGCACCATCCATCTCACATTGCGTCACGTTACCCAACGAATCATATCACATTACACGACATCAAATTACATTGCGCCAGTTGACATTGCGTCACACCACTTGACATTGCACCACGTTACATTACATGACATAACATTGACAGTGCATCACATCACCTGACACTGCTCCACGTTACATTACATGACATGACATTGACAATGCATCACATGACAATCCATTAAATCACGTGTATCCCATTGCGTCACATTGCACTGTATTGACTTGCATTGCATTCCAATATTGTACATTACATTGTACAGTGTACATTAGCCGACATACAATTAATTTTAGAATTTCTGTAGCACCTTTTTCAAGGGACTATCCAGAAGTGCTCCCGACTCTGGCACGAAAAAAGAGCACAGAACTTTTCAATTGAATAAGAAATGCTTCTGTGATAGAGCCCCAGAAAGCAGACGTAACTTCTGTGGAGCCCATCCGAGACCACTGGGCCCACCACGGAAAAGGCTCGATTCCTCATGTATATAGTTTTTTTCATCGCATAACATTCATTACAACACATTACATCCCATTGCATTATAATCAACTGAGACCGCATCACATTTCAGCACTTCATAACATTCCAGTATTCATTGCATTTCTTTTTCCACCTTCCCTGCGTGTGTGTGGTACATACTGGAAAACTGTTGCTCCAAGGGGAAACGCATACATGTAGGCTAAACAAACACACACACAATTGACTTTGTCAGCTTTGCTGGAGATAACAGGATTACTATCTGTTGGCTTCTTTGTTCCTACCTGGCAGTAATGGCTGTTTGAGAAGAGGTGCCATATTGTGCTGTTTCATATGGTGGGGTGGGGTGGGTAGGTGGTGGTGGGGAGTGCACCCTCACCCTGGATAGCCAGCCAGACTAGACAATCCGAGTGTACCATTATCTGGATGCTATGAAACATTTGCCTACAGCTGTACTGTAGTCGTAGGATGTCTGCCGTTATCACACAGGAGAATAGTACTGAAAAACTTAGAACTTTAGTCTTGTTTGGCTTGCAGAGCTTTTTCATTGCAGGTTGTTTACTAGCGGTTTGCATTAATTATTATCAGACATGAAGTTCTAAGGTCTGGGGTTTAGGTTGAGAGCCAGGTTTACAGGCTGAGGTTTAGACACTTGTGTTTCATTCACTGTGTTTTATTCATTCATTCATTTATCCATTCATTCATTCATTCATTCATCCATTCAATCATTCATTCATCCATCCATTCATTCGTCCATTCATTCATCCATTCATTCATTCATTCATCCATTCATTCATTCATTCATTCAAAGGACTTATGTAGCGCCCATTCAAGAAATCCACTCAGGACCGCTCCCAGACCAGCCACGGAAAATAAATAAAGACTTGAGAGATTTGTGAAACGAAGTTTGATTGGTCAGATGTAATAAATGCAGCTTTGAAGGGAGGTTATTCCAGATGAACGGCCCTAAAACCGAGAAAGCTCGGCGTTGCCTGGCAGCTAAGCGAGTTCTACGAACTAAGAGTCAGGGATGCCACTCTGATTTAAAAAAAGGTCAGATCCGGTTGAAAAAAGGCTATATTGGAAATTTTTGGAAAAATACATTGAATTTTCGGGCTTGAAATTTCTGACGACGTTTTTTAAAAAGTCTTTCAGGGTAAAAAAAATTTCTATTTCTGCTTTCAAATTTATTGATGCCCTGTTTTAGTCATTCGCTCTAAAATCAGAAATTTTTCTTAAATTTTCTGCCTTTTTACTGCTGTTTCGTACATTTTCCCCGAAAAATTTCTATATTTCGGGAAAATGTAAGAAAATTCACTGTCGAAAAAACCCTAGATCTCGACAAAAAAAGCTAGAAACCTAGATTAACTCGAAAAACCTAGATCTAGGTGGAAAAAGCTATGAGTGGCACCCTGCTAAGGCTTGCTCCTTCATAGCCGAACGAAGTGGGGGACGCACTTATGTGCTGAAGTTGATGAGCTCGGGCTTATTAGCACAGGTTTTTTATCGACTCATGTCTTCCGGGGACTGTCTGTTTCCCTGCTGGCAGGAGTCTAAGTTTGTGATTAAGATTGATGGTACGTGTTGCAGGTGGTCAGTTGGTTGGTTGGCAGGTGAGAGTGCAGACTTAATGCTGTCGCTGGCATTGATGCGATTACAGACTTTGTGTTTAGAAGTCAATGTAGGCTGCATCACGCTGTTATGTAACTACAGATGTTGGCCCGTGTGCTGACGACGTTTCGGCTGGAGTTCCTCAACAGGTTCAGCAGATGCTTCGGGTGTAGAGCGCATGTATCATCTGTAGAGCATTAAACAAACATGGGTTTCTTAATGGTTGTAAGTTTATAGACCTCGCCAGACTAGTATCTGTAGAGGACGAGTGTGTGTGTTTCTGTAGAATACTTTACTCTTTGCAGTTATGGCTCTGATGATGTCCCAGTTTTAAGCAAAGGCCGCAGAGTCTCCTCTCTTATAAATGTGGTGTTAATCGTGTTATTAAGTATACATTTTGATGTGGAGCTTGCAGGTTTCAATCCTAAGTGGGAGGGCATGATGGATGAATGGAGAGGTTGCTGGAGGGAGGAGTGATGAAGGGTGGATTAATGGAGGAAGAGAATGATGGAGTCAGAGAGAGAGACACAGAGAGAGAGAGAGAGAGAGAGAGAGAGAGAGAGAGAGAGAGAGAGAGAGAGAGAGAGAGAGAGAGAGAGAGAGACATACACAGAGACAGAGAGAGACAGAGACAGAGACAGAGAGAGACACAGAGAGAGACACACACATAGACAGAGAGAGACAGAGACAGAGGCAAAGTGAGAGACAGAGAGAGAGAAACAGAGAGAGAGAGAGACAGAGAGACAGAGAGAGAGAGACAGAGTGAGAGAGACAGAGTGAGAGAGAGAGAGAGAGCAAATGAAGGAGAGAGGGAATGATGGAAAAAGAGGTTAAAGAAGAGAGATCACTTGGTGCTAAAAAAAGAACTTCAGAAATTGGAATGGAATTTAACAGTTTTTAAAAATTCGTTCTGAGAAACACTGAACTTCGACTTGTAAACACTTCAGAACAGCATCAGGTTACTTGCAAGATTAAACCCAGATTAGGATCATCCTGACGTCAACTCACAGTGTATTGTATTGTATTTAAACATTTATTTCAATTGATGATTGAAATAAGTCTTTTTTATAATGATTGACTTCAGTGGCATAGACAAGGGGGTTTCGGGGTTAAAACCCCCATTGGCCTAGGTAAAAAGTTTTTTTAAAGGTTATTTATCCACTTAAATAAGAAATAACAAAACAATTGCTTGTAGTAACAATTCTTTTTCTTACTTTATTCCCGTTGTTACTTTATTTCCTTTTTATTTACTGTAATACTGTTGGGTTGGTGTCAGAAAGGGCATCCGGCCAGGCCATAAAAACCCCCAAACCCCATCATAAATTCCTGGCTACGCCACTGATTGACATGTCCCCATCTGTATTCCTTTTTTTAGCTGGGCTTTGGGATTAACCCTTCTAGACCCTTGCTTGTTGCTGTTTCACGACATTCTGTCACCCCTCCTTTTTCCAGGCTTAGGACTGGCAGTCTGGCACTGCCAAAAATACGAGCAGTGACGTAGTTTTCTAGACTCTTTGTTTTCTCTATTATATACCAACAGCATATACATATAACGACATAACTTTACCATGGGTAGTCTCTTTTTTTATCAGCACCTAATCATAATAACAAGGGTGATTTATAGAAACTGAGGCTGAATCTGAGGTCGAGGCTTTGCAGACAATTATTTAACTTATAAATCAACTCTGTGCTCGAGTAGCAGAGAATTGTGATTATGATGACAATATGATTACAATTCTGGTTCAGCGATGCTAGATTGGTGTTGCAATCGTGAGTCTGTTGCTTCACGGGTATCCAAGGCCACCGTCCCTCAGTTCTGCACAGAAAGGGGGGGTGCTCTCGGTTCCATTCACACGAACTGCAACTATGTAGAATCGAGCATTTTCCAAGGTGGGACCAGTGGTCTGGAATGGGCTCCCACAGGAACTGCCTCTGCTTACTGGGGTTCTTACTGATGTTTAAAAAAAATTCAACTGTGCCTTTTTGCCGTGCGAGTATCGGGAGCGCTTCTGAGTAGTCCTCATGAAGCGGTGCTACAGAAATTCTTGAATGAATGCATGAGTGAATGAATGAGTGAATGAGTGAGTGAATGAATGAATGAATATCAATCACATTTGTCAGTTGTAAAGCGTCCAAGAAGTTGCTTGCTAATTGTCTGGAACACCTCTTAGTAGTTTCTTTGAGGAGGTGCTATATGCTATATAAATACTTGAATGAATAAATTTAACCGTTATGGTTCTTCACATCGAGATGATACAACTACCGGTAGAAGTTATTATTTAGCCTTGGGAAATTGAGGGCAGCCTAGATAAATTTTATTTGCATCTGGCAGATTGTTGACGAATGTTGTAGCAGTAGCATAGGCAGCAGTAGTAGCAGAAGCAGCAGCCTCAGTAGCCGTATCTTTGCAGATTATATTCTCACGTTTATCCAACAGCAGTTGCGGTAGTAACAGCAGCAGCAGCAGCAGCAGCTGTAGCAGTAGCACAGGCAACGGTAGCAGTCGCAACAACAGCAGCAGTTGTAGCAGTAGCATAGGCAGCAGTAGTAGCAGCAGCAGCCTCAATAGCCGTATCTTTGATTTATTTCCCAACCCATGGACTCGTTGGACTGTTGTTGCGTCATTGCTTGCTACCTTGGCTTTCGTTTCGCGCACACTCTCACTCTCTCATGTTTTCAGGTTGTTGTTATGAAGACATTGACAGAACTCTGTTCATTAAATCATTCCACAGACATCAAACAATGCTCGCAATGCAGCTAACAAAGACCGGTGTTGCAGGCAGATACTTGTCCTTGGGTGTATACCATTATTCTTGGCACAGAATGTTAGAAGAAATAATTATAGGCAAGGCATGCGTGCGCATACATACATGTACATACAAATGCATCCACGCATGAATCAATCAATCAAGGCATACATGCGCATGCATACAATCACATGCACACCCATGCAATCAATCAAGATCAATCAGAATTTATATAATACCCCTTCAAGATTTCTACTCAGAGGTGCTCCCGACCAAGGCCTAGCGACAAAAGCAATCTTCAACAGATGATGAAACTGAGGACAGTTTGGGAGGTGTCCTGTGGCCAAGGAAAGAAACCCCTTCTAGGTTGTGGACAAATCACAGAGAAGGAACGGCTCTGTATTGTCACAGAGGTGTACAAGGACACACGCACACACACGCACACACACACACACACACATACACACATTGGCGCAGACACGCCCACAGGTGCACGCACACACACACACACGCACACACAGGCACACCCATACACACCCACACAGGCACACACACACACATACATGCATCCAGCATTGATTAATATTCCCTGTAATATTCACTGTCCAAACAGACTGCTGTAATGGTTTGTGTTTCTACGTAAACAGATCTTAATTGTTTTCAATAACCTTCTCATCTCTGAGATTGAACCATATAACTGCTCCCTGTTGAGAGTGATGCTTAGCTATACCAGTAGGGGGGGTAAGGGGGTCACCTGATCTACAACACTGTTTCAGGGTGACCTATATGAAACATGTGCAATCGTGCATCACTGCATGTTTAAAGTGGCATTTGCAACTCTCTTGTATCGTCATGGGGTGTGGTGGTGTAGGGGTATGTTCTGTGCTTGGAGCCGGAAGGTTTCGGGTTCAAATCCACCTCAAGTTGCCAGCTCGTAAGGACCCTGAGAAAGTCTTTCATTTGCAATTACTGCTTGTGCGTTTCGGAGTAAAACTCTGATTCAGTGTTCGTGCTGTAGTCTGGAGCGCCTCTGTGTAGTAATCTTGAAGAGGTGATATTATGTGTTCATACATACATACATACATGCGTACGTACGTACGCATGTACGTACGTACGCATGTACGTACGTACGTACGTACGTACATACATACATACATACATACATACATAATAATAAAAATAATAATCTTTTCTTTAATTGAGTGCCTGCAAACGCACTGCGCTTTACATTTACAAGTTATGCAGCAATCTTAATTAAACTTAACTACTAACTGAACAGACAGCTTTGCAATTACACGGCGCCAATGGCAGCCTACAAAGCAAATCCGCCCAACGGGGGCTCGAACTCACTACCTCTCGCACTCTTGGCCAGCGTGTTAACCACTCTACCGGGCCCCCCCCCCCCCCCCATACGCATGTGTACACACATACATAGGACATACATATTATACAAACATACACATACATACATACATGCATATATTCACACATATACACGCATATACGACGTGCATTATACTTAATTTCCTAAGCAAAGAGATTTACATTTACATTACTGCATCTGTGTTTCTGTGGATTATTATTTTCAGAAAGGTATAACTGCTCTTCACGTGGCCAGTCTGTCGGGCAGAGTGGACGTCATTCGATTGCTTTTGGATAACGGAACCAAAATCAACATTCAATCAAAGGTAAAATCAACATTCAATCAAAGGTAAAATCAACATTCAATCAAAGGTAAAATCAACATTCAATCAAAGGTAAAATCAACATTCAATCAAAGGTAAAATCAACATTCAATCAAAGGTATAACGATGATCACACAGGTCCAGGGCCGGATTTAAACAGAGTGAGGCCCTAAGCAATTTCAATTATGAGGCCCCACTTAAGGATAAAAACAGACAAAATGCATCTTGCTAGATCGAAGTAGCCTACATTCCTAATGCATATTGCACCAGTGATCCATGTTTGATCAACTACTGTTAGTCTTTATAACGAGTCGAATTGTAATTGATAGGCTACACTCGTTTCATTCCAGTTTTTTATGGTATAACTTATAAGCTTAAGTTTTACATAAACTTTCCCTGCTTTTCTGCATGACTGCATCGCATAATGATAATGCGATAATGTCATCAAAAGGAATTTTGCATAGCTGTTTGCATAGGCGCCGAGTTGAGCCGAAGAGTGTGAGTGCCCATAGGAACGTGAAAGAAATCCGCGCGCGAGCGCGGAAAATTTTTTTGAGCTTTTTTTCATAGGAGAGTTATTGAAATTCGGTACCTCTGTTCATAGGCGGAAACTTGTTCATGGTTTTACGGGACGAACTCGCGGTCAAAGGACTATCGCCGAGCAGGGACAGGCCGAAGGGGCTTGAGGGGGATGTGCTCCTAACCATTTTCGATTTTTTTCTTGCCACACTGCGATGGTAGCATCATAGGCTGTCATTTTTACGACTTGAAAAGCATCCTTGCTGTTGTTTAAAAATTTTCCGCACAACATGAAATAGTGACATTTTACGCTGTTATCCCATCAAGGTTTCTCATTATTTCATTGTCTAAAGATATGATTTAAAAAAGACTTCAATAAATGTTCTTCCTAACAAGTGCGGATACAGAAATTTTTCGAAGGGGGAGCCAAAACTTTCGGTGATCTTTGCCAGAACAATTCTGATGACCTTTTTTTAGTCATTTGATCGAAATCTCTGGAATATAGCATATACCCAATTTTCCACGCCAAAATAAATGATGACCTTTTAAGCCGTTGATTTTAATGCTTGTTGAATTGTTGAAACCAAATGAGGGGCTACGTCCCATGCACTTTTGAAATGGGGGGGGCATGGCCGGATTGGGTCCCCTCCTGGATTCGCCCCTGCTTCCTAATTGCTTAAAACATTTGATCCCTCTTTGGGTCAACATGTACTTCTCTTGGAATCCACACAGAAGAAAAGCACAATCTTCGTTAGCATGGGCATCTTGGAGCACTTTCCCTTAATTAGGTAAACACTCAACAGACTCAAATTTTGCACAAGAAATCAAAAAATTCTGTCTACATTAACCACTATTTAGTGAGCCATAATTAACACTATATATACAAGACAGTTTTTCAAATAGATTTCACAAACAATTTAGTCAAGGCTGATTTGTTAATTAACGCAGACAAAACATATCTAGCTTTCGTGATGCTGGGAGGTGATACTCGCGCAGTGAGGATCATTATATAGCCTAACATGTACAGTAAAAAGAAACAGTAATTAAAATCGTCGACTTCGTCTGTGATAAAAAAAAATGACTGAAGCAGATCGAATGAGCAGGATGTCGAGGTTTTCCTCGTATTCCAAATGATAGTATGGAGTTCAGACTACTGAAGGGGTAAAACTGGAATAATAGTAAGGTGGACTAACTGAGATAAAAGAAAATATGTAAAAGACGCAATGATTTTTATAGAAAGGCAATGCCAACAGAGAAATAATATCATAAAAAGCACATCTTGTTGGCTGATTTCTGGCGGTGCCCATGCATAGGCGGGCCTCGCATGGCCAATTTCTGGTGGTGCTGAGCACTCACGGGCCTCGCAGAGTCGGCGCCCATGGCTGTTTGCATTCGATGAAAAGCAAGCTCAATGAGCAGATTGAGTTTATTCTGGTGCATCGTGGAGCGAAGTTCGCTTTCGCTAGTGCAATTTGTTAGACCTAGCCTTCGATTAGACTCAGAAACATTCGAAGCACCACTTATAGGTTAGGAAAAGCGCTTTTGATGCCGCCTCTGACAATGATATCATACAAATCTTGATGACTGTATATCCTTATATTCACCATTTCTCCAGTTGGATTGGAAGCTTTTGTTTAGCAGGAATTATTTTTCATCAATATCACTTCTGTTTAATTAGAAATTATTTATTTATGAATCCAACTTCGATTTCAGCGAGATTGTTTTAATTAATCCCATTTCTATTTCAGTAAAAATTATTTTTATGAATCCGACTTCTATGTTGCAAGAATTAGGCCTATTTTCGTCAATCCGACTTGTATAAGCACTGAAACGGTGAAAACCGTGAAACCCATGCATCGAATAATTAAATACGCTAAAATGCACTTTTACCATCGATCAAACATTTTTAAAAAGGTGTTCTTCCTCACTTTCCGCATTAAGCAATAATGTATCGGTTGTCGCAGGTTCTTAGCTTACCAGACGATTGAGACGAAATATAAATATCGATGAGACGCAAGCATTCAACTTAGTTATTAAAGAACTGAGACTAAGAGCAAGTGTGTTCGATCTTACGCATTAGCCGCATCAATTCCTACTAAAAAAGTAAGATAAAATGATTGATTATAATCAAACGTGAACTAAAGAAAAAATCAGTGGCTTATAATTTATAAGTTATAATTTATAAGCCACTGAGGTTTTTTCTTTAGTTCACTTTTGGAGGCCCCCAGATCCGGAGGCCCTATAAGCACTTGCTTAGTTGGAATACATGTAAATCCGGCCCTGCACAGGTCAAACGCTTAACACTAGCTGCTACTGTAATTACTTCCGCTTAGGGGACGTCCATAAATGACATCATACAATTCTGAACGTTTTCTGAAATTCATAGCAATGTTCTGGTGGGGAATTCACCTGCATCTTTTCGCTGCTTGAAGACATTTCTCTTTTCATGGGCCTGTCACGCTGAGAGCGCTTCTGAACGGCTCTGCTGTGAGAAGCGCTTTACAAATACATTACAATACTTGCTTGCTTACTACTTACTAACTTGCTGTTTGTTTGACTGCTCAAAGCAGCCCTCTACTGTTCTATCAGTGTCAGTGGTGGCCAACTATGAACCCGATCTTTACCCATGGATCTTGTCTGTCCTGCTACCTAACGTTTACATCTGCTAGACAACAGTTTTTGTGGCTAACAGTGGAGCGATATATCAAAAACGTGTAAAAAAACCGTTATGGGTAACTGATATCATGGTCTGCATGTCTAATACACTCTCTATATCGAGTGAGGTACATATGTATCTATACAGACATTCGCATACATGTGTATTGTTTCGAGTGATATACATATGTATCTATATATCTATACAGACATTCGCATACATGCATATTGTTTGTTTGTATGTGCACTTGCTGTAGCGCCCCTTCAAGGTTCATGCTCAGAGGCGCTCCCGACTACAGAGCGGACACAGTATTGGAGTTACACGCCGAAGTGCCGAGCAATTGCGAGTGAAGGACTTGCCCAAGGTCCATATACGCGGCGACTTGAGGTGGATTCGAACGTGCAACCCTTCGGCTGCAAGGCGACGAACATACCCACTACACCACCGTGCCCCACAAATATATCATATATCATGAACTGACTATTGGTGATGGTAGTAGTAATGGTAATTGCAAAATTATGGTTCGACTTCATTAGAGACTCAAGAGGGGGCACACTGATGAGTGTCTATAATGTCCAAGGCCCTTTTATGTGGAATGACCTCCCTCCCACTATCCGTAGTAAGATCTTATTGGGGTGTCATCTTCAGCTCTTCGCTACTTGAAGTCTCTTTTACTTCCTCGGAACTGACACGCTCAGAGCGCCTCTGAATAGCTAGTCTGTAAGAGGTGCTTTATAAATACTTATATACAATACAATAATGTATTCTGCATGTACTTCTTGCAATTCAACCGTTTATTGAAATGGTGCATGACAGATGCTCAAATACAGCAGCACCCTAGTTAAAACGTGCAGCACCAGTGGCGTAACTACGGGGGGGGAAGGGGGGCAGCCGCCCCCCCAAATGAAAGGGCTGCCCCCCCAGCTGCTTCCCCAATCCCTGCGTTTGTTTTACTTTTTACTCTTACGAGTGATAAAGAATTAAACAATGTTATATAATTTCTGACTTATTTTATTTTTTATACAACTTCCTGTACAACTTCTTATAGGGTGGGTGATGGGAAAGTGGGACAGGCCACTATAGTGCACTGTGGGACAGACAAGCTAGTGAGGCTTGCTTGCGTATTATGTCCAATACTGTTATACATCCAAAATCTAAAAATACATAGTCTATGGCAATATACCGATGCCGATGCACGCTTTAATTGCCAACGGTAGCCACCCCATCATTTTAAGCTGCCACCCCACTGCCCCCCCATGAAAAAATAGCTGGCTACGCCACTGTGCAGCACGTTCTTTGTCTCCGGTATTATATACCAAACCTGTTGCTTATTTACAAGTGATAGACGACTCTGTTATGATTTGTGTGGGCTTTGCACTTTCAGCGGGAAGAGCATCAAGGAACTGACTGCTGACCATCTGCCCTACATAATCAATGGCAAAGAAAAACGAAGTCTTTGCCGCTTAATACCCGTGGCTGTTTCTTGGGCTGGCTTAAGGGATTAGCCTCTAACCCCACTTAGAATGGGACAACAAGCCCCCGTTTTCTCGGCCGACTTATTGGCCAGTATTAGAGACTCGGAAGTCAACAACCCTTCAGTTCATTTGTTCATTCATTCATTCATTCGTTCGTTCATTCATTAATTCATTTATTCAATGGACTTATATAACAATCCAGATCATTTGCCTGCATTGAACCCTGTGGAATGGCCTTCCCCCATTGGTTTGCTATGTCGTCCTCTCTGGTTGTCTTTTCTCCTCTTTCTCTCGTCTAAAAACCTGCGTTTTCTCTGGGGGTTACACGCATTGGGAGCGCTTCTGAAAGGCTCTTGCTGTGAGAAGCGCTTTAAGAATCGTCAGATACAATGGCAATATAGCCCTCCTTCAGGAAGCCACTCAGGAGTGCTCTCATCATGTTGCGTTAAAATTCCCCCCCACTTCTGTAGCCGTGGGAAATTGTTCTCCCAACCCGCTCCACCCAATTGAATTGGTATACATGTCACAATGTGGGTTTGTTCCTTTTCTTCTGCGCTTTGGACAGTCGGAACTGACATAAGTAAGTAAGTAAGTATAGCCTTTAAAACTCCACTTGCAAACGCACAATGGGACATTGAAAAAGAATGTAAAATAACACACAGAAGTAATAATAAAGTATAGAAATAATTATGCAATAAAGTAATGAGTACTTGTGTTAATAATTTCTATGGAGCATGCCACGGAGTTCACCCGCATAGCAGCATCTCACTAAGGAGATCATCCACAGGGTTGGCAACAGACGGTGTACTTTGCAATCTCGTGCACTGAATGCCTACACTTTTTTTGCCAGTTGTTCCGATCATTACAGAGCAGATATTTTACTTGATTTGTCTCTGACCAGACAACAGGGAAAGGTTATATGGTGTGGACTGCGGAGTTAATGGATTCGATATCGGATATACTTTGCAGAAACGATCATGGAATAGATTGTGCTTCGACGGCAGGCACATTCGATGAAACGTCAAGAGATATCTCGATTTTCGTGCAAAGATTGCGACATGCTGTGTTGTTGGTCTTGGCAAACGTTGCCAGCAAGGAAGATGGATGACATGGCATATTATGTGATAGCGGTTCCCGTGTCCTTGGCTTTTAGCCATTGTGGCCTTGGTCTGGCATTTAGCCATACTGGCCTTGGTCTGCAATGTATCTAGATGTCTATGGTCTGTGGCATCTTGGACATTAGCGTGGTTGGCATTAACCATGGTTGAGTTCAGGGTAGCTGCATTGGTATGGCGATGTTGTCAGGGCCTCGCCCCAATTTACCACCACGAGATATGTGCAGCTTTACATTGGGTATCCAAGGACGTCGTCAGCTACGCTCTGCTGATAGGGATTCCTCTTAGTTCCTTTTGCTCGTACTACTACCATGAAGAATCAAGCCTTTTCTGTGGTTGGACCAGTGGTCTGGAATGGCCTTCCTTTTGAGCTATGCCTACACCCTGGGACTCTGCCAGGATCCAGAGTTTTAATTGTTTCTTAAAGGCACAAAAGTTTTTTGTTGTCTGCCGTTTTGTTGATGGAAGGCTGTTCCATACGCATGCATGTAGTGTTAATACAACAGTTTCTATAGCATTACACAGACACACACAAGTCACCGCGTAGAAACCTTGGGCAAGTCCTTCACTCGCAATTGCTCAGTGCTTCGGCGTGAAACTCCACTGCAGTGTCCGCTCTGCAGTCGGGAGCGCCTCTGAGTAGAGAGCTTGAATGGGCGCTATAACAAGTGCACATGCAAACAAAAACAATACAAACACACACACACACACAAACGCACTGTCAATTGCGACTGTCCCTTGTCACATATGGTTCCCCAGATGATGTCTTTGCATTCAGTGGTCATGTCAACCACGTTATTGTTGATGTGTTTGACACCTGTGGCTTTAAATAACGATGTTCACTCTGATAGGCGTTAGCCATGGTGCCTGATTTCTTCATGATATCATTAGCGGTACAATAATGGCTCAGATTTCTAATATCTTTACAATTATTAAACCATAGTGGCTTTGATATCTTTATATCTTTGGCACGAGCCATATTGGTCATGATCTGTTTGGTGTCTATGGATATGGCTGATTTTTATGCATCATGTTTTAATGAATATCCGGGGTAGAGGGGGGCGGTGACTCATTGAATAGCACAGTCTTGTTATCAGCGATTCCCAAAGCCCCCGTAGGTTGAATGTGTTTTGTAAGCTGCTATTAGCGCTGTTGTACCGGTATTACATGCTGTCTGTTCTGTTAGTAGATAAGATTGATGTTATTTAAGATAACTGTATACTGTGATCGGTTGTGATCTGTCAGCGGGATTGTTGAATACGCGAAAATAATTATAAGTTGTATTATCACCGCTGACGAAAAAGAAGCAGGTCCTAAAATAAAGTCAGATGTTTTCTGCCACTTTCCTTAACTAACTTAGTCCACTTCGTTCATCCAACAGACTTCACCTATTGGTCCATTGCGCTAGAACTAGGCTACTATGGCTCGGTGTCAATCATTTGTCTCCATTGGTTCTTCTTTCGTTGTTGAATGCACTTTCTCCTTCTGTTCACTCTACAATTCTTCTGTCTGGTAGTCTCTCCTTGTCCTTTTTTCTTCTCAAAGCCTGTTTCTTCTCGCAGGGGGGGGGCCTTGCGCGCTGGGAGCACCTATGAACGGTTCACCATACTAGAGATGCTTTATATTAAATTGTAATGACTATAATTATACAATACAACAACTGTGCGTTCGCATAATTATATCTGAAGCCATAAATACGAGTTTAATAGGCTTTTCTATAACAGTCTTACGTGGATCAAGGGCATGAGGCTCAGTTCGTTCATTCACTTCCAGTGGATTAGCGGTATTTTGGCGATAACTATGGTCCATCTGTCAGTCTCTTTCCCCTGTTCCGGATGCCTAGATTTTAATCTCCCCTATTTGTCCTATTCTGCGTGATCTTTGAGGCTGTTCGATCAATCTGTTATAGAAGTTGTAACCGTAATTTGGCAGTTGATGTGATTTTCATGTCATGTGGGTATCGCATAAATACCACAGCAGTTTACAATTTGTTGTTGCATCTGTTGGTGAGACTTTGTTGCAAGGTGAGCTTAAGAATGGTGGTGCTCATCATAAGGGATGTATAGGCGAGGGTACGGTAGACGTGGTTGTACACATGGTTGTAGACGTAGTTGTACACGTGTGTGTACAGCGTGTATTGTACTCATCTCACAAATATTTGTGTGTAGGCTAGTCATCCGGAAATAATTACCTGCAGACGGGCTAAGGCAACTGTGGTGTCTACTCAACTCTAAATTTGTCAGCGTTTAAATTAGAGGTCTCTGGAAGGGGGAAAGTCCCCCCGGAATGACATTCTCCATAAAAATATGCAAGGTCTTGTATACAGGTAAATACGTACCACGTTCCCCTCAGAAAAGTAAATGTGTAGCAATTCCATGCCCCCCCCAAAAAAAAATCGGCAGGTCGATATTTATCTGAAAATTTGAGAGGATGACTAAAACGGAGGTTTTTCCGCCCCCTCACTCCCGCAGAAACCCGAATTCCCCCTCCCTCAAAGCAGGGGGGCTATATAATTGAACACTGCTCATCATGTTTCATCAACTAGAAGAGGAAGAGCACAGTCCCTTTAACGGCCAGGTCCAAGGCAGCATGTGGGTTTATAGTGTTAGCGACTTTATTTTCTTAGCCTCAGCATATGAGGATGGGGGGCAGGCCTCTCCCTCACCATCCCATCTTCCCACCCACAGTGTACGGCCAGTGTACACATTATGGATGAATTGGCTAGGGAGAGCACAAGTGGAGCATAAATCCCGGACCAAATTTCTGCCCTGCCAGGGATTTTAACCCCTCCCCAAGCTCTTTATTGACAGATTGTCCTGAATGCCACTACACTATACACTAGTCATGATTTTAACTTCCCACCAAGGCAGAATGAGGTTGTGAGTCTTCTATTGTACTTGCACTCCCAACAAGCTCAGCTGTAAAATGTGAGCACAGCATCTTCACACTGTCGGGGTGGGGGTGGGGGGGGGGGGGTGAGGATCAGGTGGCAAAAAGAAGAAGTCAAGCCAAGACATCCACTCTTATGTGCCAAAGCATTGCAAGACAGTCATATTGGTAACACTTTGTGTTCATGGGTATACCTCTCAAGATGAGCTAAAAATACTCTGCTCTTTGCTATCTATCGAGATTCAGTGTGAAATAAATTGTAATTTATACTTGAAGTGTTTCTACATTATTGAAATGCATACATAGTTGCAAAAGTACACATGAAATGCATACATAGTTGCAAACATGTCACATGAAATGCATACGTAGTTGCAGACGTACACAACACGCATGCAAAAATATTTACACTTGAAATGCATATGTAGTTGCACAAACGTACATAAATATTCTATTCCTATACCATGCCAACAGTGAATGAAAATGGCTGCCACTTTCTCTCTCTCTTTGTAGCTCAAATCCTCTTCCTTCCATCAAAGAGTGATTCAAAATTTACTATTTTCCATGAACCTTAGACCACTTGAATATCTAGCTGCATTTTCTTCTGGCGGCTTACTATCCATGCCTCAGATTCACAATTCAGTGTCACCTTGCAAGCATTAAAAATTTATTTAATAATTCTACCGGTAATAATGATTATTTACTTTACAAGCTGGAGTATGATTCTTCTTTTCCAGGATGGCTTCACTCCACTTTACATGGCAGCTCAGGAGAACCATGTGGAAGCAGTTAGATGCCTTCTGTCATCTGGAGCCAGTCAGTCACTCACCACTGAGGTTTGTGTCTGCACATGTGTAATATTTTGTGTCTGCACATGTGTAATGTTTATCTAACCTTCGCCTACAGGTATTTACGCTTCAAAGGCAGGTGTTTAAACTTCACATGCAGGTGTTTAAACTTCACATACAGGTATTTACACTTCACATGCAGGTGTTTAAACTTCACATACAGGTATTTAGGATTTACATACAGGTATTTAAACTTCACATACAGGTATTTAAAGTAAATTTGATATACATCATTATTTAGACTTCAAATACAGGTATTTCAACTTGAGGTGGATTCGAACCTGCAACCCTTTGGCTGCAAGCCGACGAACATACCCACTACACCACCACACCCCACGAATTATAGTACAGAAATTAAGTAATGTTTCAGTAATTGCTGATAATCCACGCTTTTAACGTTAAAAAGCCTCTGTGGAAAAAGACCAACTCTTGAAAAAAGCACCTAGAAAACTAAATAAGAGCCAAAAACCTAGATCCAGGTGGAAAACTACGAGTTGCATAATCTGAATGTAAACACTTCGTTGATTGGTCAAAATCATCACAAAGCTGCACCTCGCTAAGGATATAGCATCGGCTGAAATCGTTGTAAAGGTGTCTAAAATGAACAGCGCACTACTCTAGCTTTTACCGACATCTTAATTGTGACGGCCAATATAACTTTTCCTGCCTAATCAGGTAAAGTAAATTTGGCATGCATCATTATTTAAACTTCAAGTACAGGTATTTCAACTTAACATACAGGTATTTCAACTTAGCATACAGGTATTTGAACTTCACATACAGGTATTTCAACTTAACATATAGGTATTTCAACTTCACATACAGGTATTTCAACTTAACATACAGGTATTTCAACTTCACATACAGGTATTTCAACTTCACCTACAGGTATTACAACTTCACATACAGGTATTTCAATTTCACATTCAGGTATTTCAACTTAACATGGAGGTATTTCAACTTCACATACAGGTATTTCAACTTAACATGGAGGTATTTCAACTTCACATACAGCTATTTCAACTTCACATACAGGTATTTCAACTTCACATACAGGTATTTCAACTTCACATTCAGATATTTCAACTTCACAGAAAGGTATTTCAACGTACCCTACAGGTATTTCAACTTCACAGAAAGGTATTTCAACTTCACATACCTGTATTTCAACTTCACATACAGATATTTCAATTCACATTATAGATATTTCAACGTCACCTACAGGTATTTCAACTTGCAATGGCCTTGGAGATGAAGTTGCAGTAATTGTTGCAAATTCTGAAAACAATGCTGTTGCTACTGTTCCTCTGCTCTGGGTGCCTTCAGGTGCAAACTTAATTGACTTCCGATAATTTCTTTCCATGTTCTCGATTAGCCTTAGAGCACGCTCAGAGCCTGCTCGGTGCAAACGTACAACTTCCTGTCAGTTAATCATTCATAATGTTCCTGTTTCCTGACTTCAAAGTCCCCCCTGAGACATTATCCAATTCCATTTGTAATGCATATCGCAATTGTAACTGCATTTTTTTGTAGCACGGCGTAAGTAAACTAATTACAGTTTCTACATAACTGACAATAGAGAACCATGATTGAAAAGAATAGTTTCCATGCACTTACAAAAAGAGGCAGGAATTACAATAGAATTATTTTTGAATTCATAGTAATGCATTTTGCATTATGTTGTAATGTATTGAATTGTGTTGTGATGTATTGGATTGTGTTGTAATGTATTGGATTGTGTTGTAATGTATTGAATTGTGTTGTGATGTATTGAATTGTGTTGTAATATATTGAATTGTGTAAATGTCAAGGTTTGCAGAAGACACCTGTGAGAGTCTGTTGTTTTTCTGTCAAAGCAATGGTCCGTTCATGTGAATGCCATGGTAAATAAACAGAGCTGGTCTTGTTGGAGGTCATTAGGAATCAAGGATGTTCTGGAATCCAACCGTCTGGAAATCATTCCACTGACCTAACGAGACGATGTATGATTGTACGCTGATGTATGATTGTACGCTGATGTATGATTGTACACCATGTATGATTGTACACCATGTATGATTGTACACCATGTATGATTGTACGTGATGTAATATTGTACGCTGATGCTGCATATACATGTCCAGCAAGACTGAATATTCTGTGCGAATGTGTATATATGTGTTAGCTGGATCATGGCTTGGCAGTTGACCTGATCATTGTTGGCTGTTGACCTGGTTTTTTGTTGGCTGTTGACATGATCTTTGTTGTATCTTGACTCGATCATGGCTGGCTGTTGACCTGATCATTTCTTGGCTGATGACTTGATCATGGCTTGGCTGTTGACCTAATTGTGGCTTGACTCTTGACTTGATCATGCCTTGGCTGTTGACCTGATCATGGTTGTTTATAATGCCAACTTTCACAGCCTCCAATCCATTTGTGATCTGAAATCTGGAAATGCAATTCCTCCATCACTTATAAATGTCTGATGTGCTGCTGCTACTGTAGGATGGCTTCACGGCCCTTTCGGTGGCCCTCCAGCAGGGCCACGATGACGTGGCCAGGGTCTTGCTTGGACATGGAACAAGTTCGAAGCTGAAACTGCCGCAGATCCACATTGCGACGAAGAAGGGCGATCTGCGAGCTGTGGCTCTACTGCTTAGACGCGATGAGGACAACATCAACACAACGTCAAAGGTGATCATTTTTTTATACGCTGGAATATCATTTTATTATTATTATTGTTATTATTACTATTATTATTATTATTATTATTATTATTATTATTATTATTATTATTATTATTATTATTATTGTGATTATTTTTAATTTCTCACATTTGCCTTAGCTCCCTTTCACTCTCTCTGCTCAGAGGTGCTGCCGACTGTACAGCGCGAACACCGCATGGTAGTCTCTATATGGAGAAACTACCGGTATATGCAAAGATGGAAGAGGTACTTCTGTGGAATGGCTTAATTATTTTTATTATTTTTATTGTTGCTATTGTTACTGTTTTTACCCAGTATTTTATTAGCATTATCGCTACTATTATTATAATTTAGTTCAAAGTGCATAATTACGATTGCTCAAGATTTCAAAAATTACAGATAGCATTTTTCTGGAATGGCTACTAAGCTTTGGTTGTGTGCTCAGTGGCAGAAGAGCTGTGAAAGCGAAAGCAGGTGGTAGGCAGCCTTAGAAGTCTGGAGATTATGATTACGATTAGGCTGTGGTAATCATGGCAATTGTGGTAGTTTTGGTGATAGTCTTGGTGGTAGTGGTGGTAGTAGTGATATGTGATGGTGATGTTGGCGATAGTGGTGGTGATGATGATGGTGGTGGTGATGATAGTTTTGGTGATGATGGTGGTGGTGATCATGGTGCAATTGATAGTGGTGGTGGTGATCATGGTGGTAATGATGATGGTGATGTTGGTGTTCACAAAGGTGATCATTGGCTATCTATTCAATTGCAGAGTGGCTTTACACCTCTGCACATCGCAGCTCACTATGGCAACACTGACATGGGTCGTCTGCTAATTGGTAAAGGAGCTGACGTCAACTTCAGAGCAAGGGTAGGAGTATATTTACGCAGCCAGAAGATGTCATTTGTCTGACAATTTTACTGTAGCTTTATTTTTAATTCTACGCTACGTTGTGGGGAGGCAATTTTGTATTTAATTTCTCATTTTCTCAATCCATCACTGAGAATTTTCTTGTAGAGCCCTTCTAGAAAAAGTGACTTAATTTGTTTACCGCTACTCTCTGAAATTGCTGTTTTTAAATTGAAATTTCGGTAAATTAATTCAGAACTTGGAACTCAAATTCTTATAAGTGCTAGTGCTCATCAGTGCTTAATACAGTGATTCCCAACCTTTTTTGGCTTGCGGCACACTAAGAAATAATAAAAAAAAATCGCGGCACACTTAGTAATAATTACCATTTTTTATGTATAATAATTACCAATTTTTATGTATAATAATTACCAATTTTTATGTATTGCCACTATTATTTAATAATATTCTAATTTTAGTGTTCTTGCTGTCTTATGATACTCTAGCGAGTCTAGTCAGTCAGCAGATCAAATTGAAACGAGGCTCCAGAGACGACACTCATTGCTTACTCGCATTTCACCGTCGATTCTAAGAACTTGATTTCAGTTCAGGCTGAAAATGAAAATTCACAAAACCTTTCCCTTCAGGCTAGAATTATTCCCTCTGGCGAGGGGTCAGCCACTCGGATCCTTCTCTTCCACTTGTAAAAAAAATTCACAAAACCACGAAGATGCAAATGGCAGAATACTGCTCTTGAACTGATCAAAGGATACAATTTCTGAATGGAAAGCCAAAACTCATCCCAACTCTTTTCGGAAATCGTTGACTGATAAAATTTGTCATTTCGTAAATCAATGAGCTGTTCTTCTTCGTCGGTTGTAAGATTTCTTGTTTCGCCGATGACGAATATATTAATCACTCAGTCAAAATTGCCGATTGCAAGCAAAGCGAAGTAATGTTGTACTGCTGGTTGTAGCCTACGTCTACCAATGTGTTTAGTAAGCTTATTTCAGGTGCAATTTTTGTTTTTAACTGAGATTCATTGACCATGGTAAAACAATCAAGATTTCCCTTGGAGATCTTAACCTGCTACAGTGTATGTAAGAGATTAAGACTTAAGTTTCGATGTTGCAGTGATGATATTTTCGGATGTTTTGTTTGGAATCATTATTAATTAATAACATATTAGAATTTTTCCCGCGGCACACTTGCAAAGTTCTCGCGGCACACTGGTGTGCCGCGGCACACAGGTTGGGAATCACTGGCTTAATAGTTTCCTTGAAGACTTGGCAGGACTTCATGCTGTCAAATTGCTACTAAAGAAGACATTTATCCTGCACTGTGATAGACCTCATGATGTGCAATATAAAATTCAGTTTTAGTAATTGGCAATAATTCAACTGTGTAGTTTGGTGGAGAGGGGATTGAACGAAAGAAGTTATCAAGTGAACCTCACAAGCAACAAAACTAGATTGTACTTGATTACATTGAATCATAGTAAGTGAGTGAGTGAGTGAGTGAGTGAGGAGTGAGTGAGTGAGTGCGTGAGTGTGTGAGTGAGTGAGTGAGTGAGTGTGTGAGTGAGTGAGTGCGTGAGTGAGTGTGAGTGAGTGAGTGTGAGTGAGTGTGTGAGTGAGTGAGTGAGTGCATGAGTGAGTGTGAGTGAGTGAGTGTGAGTGAGTGTGTGAGTGAGTGAGTGCATGAGTGAGTGTGAGTGAGTGAGTGAGTGAGTGAGTGAGTGTGTGAGTGAGTGAGTGTGTGAGTGAGTGAGTGAGTGAGTGCGTGAGTGTGTGAGTGAGTGAGTGCGTGAGTGAGTGCGTGAGTGTGTGAGTGAGTGAGTGAGTGAGTGAGTGAGTGAGCAAGCAAGTAAGTAAGTAGGTAAGTATAAGTATATACTTTATTAACCAGTTGCATGTCCACATTCTGGTGTACATACATGTCACAACAATCAACTGTTTATATGAGTACAACATCTTTAAACATTTTTGCACTGTAAATTATCAGGCAGCAGTCGTGCAATCTTGGACGAATGGGGCATATTATCGTTGGGACATTTTGGGTAGAAGTAACCCATCTAGTAAACCCATGCATTGCCGAGGCTGATTAGGGAAGCAGATTAACTGAGTAAGAATGGATTTGATTGGCCTGGATTCGATAAGAGAATGTTAAGTTTCTGTTTCAGAATGGGATTTCCCCTCTGCACGTCGCCAGCAAGCGAGGACGATTGAGTCTCGTTTCACTCCTCATTGACAGTGGAGCAGACGTCAACAACCAGACGAAGGTATTTGATCTTATCTAGGTAAATCTACAGGGTGGGCCAAAAAAAGACCACCCCAGGTTTTTTGCCAATATCTTGGCCAAAACTAAGAATTTCGAAATGAAATTTTACAGGCTTAATAAAATCGTGTTTTTAATACTTTTTGTTGTGTTACTTTTTGAATCGTCAAAAAACGGTGGGTGGCCTTACTAAAAGTGATATAGCTTTTGTTCTGTTTTAAATATTTTGATGAAATCTGGCCATCATGTGTAAATATGAATTGTCTATAAGCCTGTAAAATTTCATTTCGAAATTCTTACTTTTTGTCAAGATATTGGCCAAAAGCCTAGGGGTGGTCTTTTTTTGGCCCACCCTGTAAATCTAGTGACATCCAGACCAAGGTATCTAAATCTAGCGACATCCTTTCGTTGGACCTGCCTAACTCTTTTTTATGAACTACTCAGACTTTCCTGTTTAGCCGTGCGTGGGTCAGGAGCGCCTCTGAGTAGTTATCTTGAAGGGACGCCATATAAATTCCATGTCTCGTATATCGTCATTGTCTCGTAACGCATAAGATATCCTTGATCCATATCGGTGAAAACGTCTAGTCAAAGCTAACAACCTGCCGTGGAAACCCAGTTGGAGTCTGCTATTGGTAATATGACACGTCTAGAAATATCCACGGCATTTTTTCCAGCCATGATCCCTGCATTAGCCAGAGAGGCAACGATTTTATCTCACTCATATTTCTCTCTCTGCTCACACACTAGCCTAATGTTTGGCTCAACCCTGTCAAATAAATCCTGGCAGTTACTGTAAGTTATTCATGGATATAATTGCAGTTTGTATGGAGGGGCTCTCATAATTGCAGGAACAGCGCCGTGATGTTGATTACGCACATATTTCATGCGTGTGTGGGCTTGAACACTTGTGGGTTTTTACAAGGACAGAAGTAAGTAAGTAATGCACGTGTTGGCGTACTATATATGTCCATGAACTTAACAATGGAGCGTAGGCAATGGCTGTCTGGCTCACTATCTCGACCCATTTGTCTGCGAGAATATCTAATTATTCTTTGAGTGAAATTGAATACAGGTTATATTACTTCGAGCAATTATCTTCAAAGGCAAACTTCCATGCAATACTAACATTGGGAGCTATAAAAATTATGAGAATGCACATTAAAACTTGAAAGTGACATTCCAAGGCGTAATTCAATCATTCATTCAAGTATTTATATAGCGCCTCTTCAAGGAAACTGCTCAGAGGCGCTCCAATTCAATTCCTACTGCACGACCTTGGCTATGTATGGTTTGTTGTGATTAAATTTTCTGTTCTAATGATGAATCCCTGACACCTTAACGAATGTCTAGCAGCACAAATGTCTAGCAAAGTTCTGCAAGGAAGCTTTTGGCCACAGGAATATCTGCTGCCACCAGACTTTGGCTTGATAGCCATGCTCATTGAACCGGCATTCGAACCCAATTAGATTCTAATATAATCCAATGGCCTCTCGAGGGCAGTTATTATGATGCCAAAAATTTCAATCAGTGATCTCTTAGAGATAAATAAAACCATAAACTCATAGTCACTATTGTGATGTGCACCCAATGTGGTAATGAAAGTGGTTTTAATATTCATTCATTCATTCATTCATCCATTCATTCATTCATTCTTTCGTTCATTATTTCATTCATTCATCCATCTATCCATTCCTTCATTCATTATTTCATTCATTCATCCATTCATCCATCTATCCATTCCTTCATTCATTATTTCATTCATTCACCCATTCATTCATCCGTTCGTTCATTCGTCCATTCATTCAAGTATTTATGCAGCATGCACCCCTTCCATTCATCCATTCATTTGTTCGTTCATTCGTCCATTCATTCGTTCGTTCATTCATCCATTCATTCGTTCGTTCGTTCATTCGTCCATTCGTTCAAGTATTTATGCAGCATGCACCCCTTCCATTCATCCATTCATTTGTTCGTTCATTCGTCCATTCATTCGTTCGTTCATTCATCCATTCATTCGTTCGTTCGTTCATTCGTCCATTCATCCATTCATTCATTCGTTCGTTCGTTCGTCCATTCATCCATTCATTTCTTTGTTCATTATTTTATTCATTCATCCATTTGTTCGTTCGTTCATTCGTCCATTCATTCGTTCATCCATTCATTCCTTTGTTCATTATTTCATTCATCCATTCATTCATCCATTCATTCATCAATCCATTCATCTATTCATTCAGTCATCCATTTGTCCATTCATTCATTCATTCAACTATTTCTACAGCACCTATTCAAGGAAACTAAATAAATAAAGGACATACTAACTTCATTGAAGAAGAAGTCAAGTCAGAATTGGTTTAATCACAAAGCCAAGAAGCCAGGCTCAGCTACATGTGGTCAATCTGCAAGTTGAATGAGAGAAGGCGTCTTAACCCTTTGCATGCGAATGGTGTAGTATTGCGAAATTTATGACATTGCTTTCTGTGCTGGAGGTGCAGAATTGCTGCATTATAGGTCCATTCACCAGAGCGGATGATGTTGGAAACTAGTCGCCTCCAGATGTAGGATGTAAATGAGGTCACCGTTAATTATTTCTGGCATGCAATGGGTTAAGTTTCGAATGTCATAAAGGAATTGACGGAACGAAATAATGGACAGGAAGTTCCTTTGTATTGCAACCAGTGTCAAACTGCAAGGACGTCTATTGGCATTGGTTTTATTGCTTGATGTATGTTTGGTTATATTTGGTTATTTGTGTCCCATTGATCTTGTTTTCCTGTGGTAATTCATTTGTGATATATTGAACTATTCTATTGTAGATAATGTATTGTATTTGTAATCATTTATAAAGCGCCCCTAGTATGGTGGATGTTCAGAGGCATTCCCTGCGAGAGGAAAAAGGTTTTGAGAAGAGAGAAGGAGGAAGAGAGACTGCCAGACAGAAGTTTAGAGCGAACAGAAGGAGAAAGTGCATTCCAAAGAGAAGGACCAATTGAGCCACAGCAGTTCTAGAGCGAGGAACCAAGAGGTCAAGTCTCTTGTCTGTATAAATCGTTCTATGCTGTGTGATGCAAATAAGCATTACCTGGTACATACTTTCTATAAAAAAATATAGCTGTATGGTTTGCTTGTTTTTGTTTTTGCACTTGTTATATAGCGCCCCTTCAAGCTCAGGCGATCCTGACGGCAGCGCATACACTGCATAGTTTCACGCTGAGCAATTACAAGTGAAGGACTTGCCCAAGGTCCCTACGCGGCGACTTGAGGTGTATTCGAACCTGCAACCCTCCGGCTGCAAGGAAACAAACATACCCACTATACCACCTTTCCCAGTCGATTTTGGTACATGCTCACTGCTCGTCTTTAAAGGGTTAAAGGATACTTGAAAAATTCTGGGATGAAAGTGGAATTTCTGCATGACTGGAACTCAGTCCTCAGCTAATTTAGGAACTGATGATCTGCTGGATGAAAACTGGTCAGATTGTAGAGCTATGTTCGTTCGTTCCCTCCCATGGGGTTCAGTTCCCTTATGACTTGCGCCCCTGCCACACTATTTTTTAAACTCCCTGGTAAAGATGACCCTAACTATAGGCTATAGCTACATGTAGGTTACTTTATATAGGCCTATAGACGATAATTTCTGGAATTTCTGGAATTCTGGCTAACTCTCATTTTTATGCATATTATTTATCTTTATTGTCACTGATTGCGGTTTATCGCTCAAGTTTTTAACAAATAAAGATATATATACATGTATATATATATATTATGTTATATATGCAGGGTGGGCCAAAAAGACCCCCCTGCAGTTTTTTGTCAATATCTTGACCAAAAGTAGGAATTTCGAAATGAAATTTTACAGGCTTATAGACAATTTACATTTACACGTCATAGCCAGATTTCATCAAAATATTTCAAACAGAACAAAGTTATATCACTTTTAGTGAGGCCACCCGCCGTTTTTAACGATTCAAAAACGTAGCGCACCCTGTATATATCTAGAGAGAAACAGACAAACAGAGAGACAGAGAGAGTGAAGAGAAATAGAATGAATAAGAAACAGGACTGTTTTAAAGTAATTTTTAGAACTGCACAACCCCTTCTTTTCTTTCCAATCCTCCATGGTAAATTACCTCCAATCGGAGGACAACGACCTTTTTTGCTAGTTTTAACTGTACAGAAGTGCTTCTACAACTGCACAAATCCGTTTGGAACAGCACATTTTGTGTACAACTGCACGTTAGAAAAAGCCCTGATAAGATTGTTGGAGATTGTTTTTTTTGCTGTTGTCTAGGATGGAATTTCACCCCTCCACTGTGCTGTGATCAACGGAGGCAGCAAAGTGGTTGGGTGCCTCCTGCAGAGAGGTGCATCATTCGACGCGAAGACACGCAACGGTTTTTCTGCATTGCACCTTGCCGTTCAGGGCGATCACGTCAACTGTGTTAAACAACTGCTTCAACATGGTGCTCCAATTAACGATGTCTCAACAGTAAGAAATTATTAATATTCATTCAATCTACGATTTTGTAATTGTAATTGTAGTCATACATTTATATAGCGCCACTTCAAGAGAATTCCTCAGAGGCGCTTCCGACCTGACATCAAACCACAATCGAAGAGAATGGTTTTCAAACCCTTGCGGAAAAGGGGCAAAGAAAGACAAAGAAGTCATTACGGAGACTAATAGGTAACTTATTCCAGAAAGACGGACCGACCATAGCAAAGCTTGTATGTAGCACTGTGGAAGATCAAGCCATAGGGACAACCAGGTCACCATGCGTAGCAGAGCGGAGGAATCTACAAGCTGGAATGGATAGCACAGGTACACAGAGTTCCATAATTATGATATCCCGAAGGTACAGAAATATACGGATTCTGTTCCTTGGTATGACGATGCCAGTTAGGTCTTGCATCAACTTACCTACTTGATCTTTGCCTGTTTTGGGTGCTCGGACTAGTTGATCCCTATGCTCGGCTGGTAGTGGAGTGCTCTTGGTCCCTTTTGCTCGTACCTCCATCATGCGAAGTTGTGCTTTTCTGTGGTTTGCCTGGGGGTTTGGAATGGCCTTCCTCTTGAGCTGCGCCTGTTCACTATCTGACACATTCTGTTAGCGCATGAAAACTGCTCTTTTTGGCCGTGCTGGAGTCGGGAGCACCTCCGAGTAGTTTACTTAAAGAGATGCTATATGAATAATTTAAATGAAAATACTTGAATGAAATGAATGAATATCCAAATAATTACTTCATTACCCCTTTACAGCTCATTGTTTACCTAATTACAATCCAGCCACATTCGAAGTTCTTACAAACTTGAAAGTTTCCTATAAATTAGCCAAAAAAGTTCTTGTTGTAGTTACTTATCAGCCTGAAAGTTTGCCGAGTGGTTCCGAGAGTGCAGAGCTAACCTAAGAAATCACTTGGGTCGCTAGAAACTCATTCTAAGGCTGTCTTTTGCGAGGCATGTCAATAGCAACCTTTTATTGAGGCTTAAAACTAAGACTATTTTCCATAGGTGAATTAATTTTTGGATCAATTTTTCTTGCTCTGATCACATAAAATGGGTCTCTAGTTTATTATTATTATTTATTTACCCAAGGTGGGTAAGGCAATCCCTCAGGAGCAAAGCTATTGTTATTATTTATTTATTTATTTATTTATTTATTATTAGTAGCTGTTCTGCCCCTCTGATCTTATGGTAACTCGACCCGGACCACCATGGACTACTCTCACGGACAACCCTTCTGACTCAACGCAGCGCTCGTGAATAAGCTGGTGCCCCGCGTTTGGCCTTCGAGTGACGCTTTAGAAATTTCGAGATTATGATTATTTATTTTCCAAGTTTATAAGAAAATTGTAAAGCAAAAATAATATACTTGTGGTAAAATACACTGATAATGCACAGAATTTAGGCACTCAACTAGTTTCTAGATTTGTTTTGTCGACTTTTTTGTGTCTTTTGCGACTGTTTTGCTAGATTGAATTGTAAATGGTTTAATAACAAAATTCATAGGAGCAGCTCACTCCTCTTCACGTTGCGGCTCACTGTGGAAACGTTCGCTCAGTTCGTCTTCTTCTGGAGAAGAAATGCGAGATTAATCCGACGGCCATGGTAATCAGAAAGTAGTATTCATTCACTCACTCACTCACTCACTCACTCATTCATTCATTCATTCATTCATTCACTCACTCATTCATTTTAATTCATTCATTCATTCATTCACTCACTCATTCATTTTCATTCATTCATTTATTTGTTCATTCACTCACTCATTCATTTTTCACTAATTCATTTTTTATTCACTCATTCACTCATGCACTCATGGGCTCCCATAGTAGCTACGACTGCTTCCTTTTTTACTCAAAACTTTACTTTTCGCTTTGCTAGACTCGATTCTACGTTGAGTATCACATTTGCCATTTAATTTTAATCAGAAAATAGTATTCATTCATTCACTCACTCACTCATTCATCTTTCACTCATTCATTTTTTCATTGACTTCACTCGTGCACTCATTTTTCATTCATTCATCCATTCATACACTCACTCACTCATTAGTAGTTCCATGAAAAGAAAAGATTGCCTTTTCTTGGCATAAAGTCTGGAATACCTATGATGCTTCAAGCAATGGATATACAATGTATAGTAGATACGTATAATATATCACACATATATTTATGCAATTTATACATGCATGCGTATTTGCATTATACATCCTACATAAATATATATACGACGTATATGTTTTTAGAACGGCTTCACTCCGCTTCATATTGCTGCAAAGCGAAACCACCGGGAGATTGTTGAGCTTCTGATAAAGCACGGTGCGAAAGTTGATGCCCGCACTCAGGTATCAATCCGCTTTTAATTATTCCTTTGATGACAACTGCATAAGAAATGTACGGAAACCAATTACCAAGACGCGGTGGTGGAGGATTGTCTTTGAGTCGGAGGGTTGTGGGTTCGAATCCACCTCAAGCCGCAGCGCAGTGACCCTGAGCAAGTCCTTCACTCGCAATTGCTCATGTGCTTCGGCGTGAAACGCGTGAAACTCCGATTCAGTGTCCACGCTGTAGTCGGGAGCGCCTCTGAGTAGATATCTTGAAGGGGCGCTATAACAAGTGCTCGTACATACATGGATACAATGCAGCTTGTCGTCAAAGGGTTAATTGTAATTGTAAGTGATCAATTGCAAGATTTCTACACCATCTAGTAACAGCCCAAGTCCCCGGCTTATTTACCATTGCTCAGTCAAAACAAATCTGATAGGCAGGTAAAGTCAAATTTAATTCCAGGTACAAGGGTCTAGGATAGGCTTCGTTTTCTAGGTATATATCAAGTATCCCGATGAAGAGAATTTGTTATCATCATGCTCAGCAGTCCGAGTGTCTGTAATGATTGATGGATATCCAATTAGTTTAAAAACCGGCTTTCACCTAAATGCTTTGGGCACTGAAGATTCATTCATTCATTCATTTACTCAAGAACTTCTATAGCGCCTATTCAAAGAGACTACTTAGAGGTGCTCCCGACTCTAGTTATGGCAAAAAAGTACATTTTTGAGTTTAATAAACAATGCTTCAGTAAGAGCTCCGGAAAACTGATATTGCTCCTTAAGGAGCCCATTCCAGACCACTGTGCCCATCATGGAAAAGACTCAATTCTGCATAGTTGCAGTCCATGTGAATGGAACCAAGAGCATGTCTTGTGCTCAGAACGAAGGGGGCAGTAAGTTTACAATGATGACCATTTCTCATCTAGACTGATTTGATTTGGTTGCATGTGACTTTGTTCGTGGGCCAAAAGCTGCGTCATAATTATTTGCTGGTATATATATTTCGAGTATGTTTTTGAGGGGTCATTAATTGCCTGAACCACATTGCAGGTCCAGGCTCATGAGTAACTATAAAATAAATATTTTCTTCTTCTTCTGGTTCTCTACCCCTGGGCAGGTTCGGCTGTCCAATGTCGCTACTCTTCCCTCCGCTGGGCATTCTCCTTTAGTCTTTGGTAACCAATCCTCGTCATCATCGTGTCCAACATCATCTGTCGTGGTCTTCCTCTTGTTCTTTTCCCCTCCATTATTCCTTCTAGTAGAAATAACTCTGGTTAATTTATATAGGAAACTGGAAAGTTACAAGTAAGAACTTAGATGTTAACTGAATAGTGTTATCTGTTGTACTTTTTCACTTAGACCGGTTTGACTCCATTGCACGTGGCAGCATTCATGGGTCATTCAAGCGTTGTGTCATCTCTCCTTCGACTTGCTTCCAACCCAGACTGTACAACATTCAACGGCGACACGGCCCTTCACTTTGCAACAAGGAACCAACATGTTGAGGTCATTGATCAACTGCTGCACAGCGGGTCGCAGGTTGACAGCCGGGCCGCAGTAAGTCAGATATCTTGACCATGCCTTATCGAACACACAAGACGATCTTTGTGGTGCTGTCTACCAGTTAGGCCTGTTTAGAATTCTTTATTAAACCAGCAGAAATTACTCGAGTAGACAAAAAATGCACGCGCATCTATGTTCTACTCTGGTGAACACATGTTGAACATAGATTTGTGTACATTTTTTATTTACTCAGGTAATTTCTAAGGTGCTGTCCTTAAATGTTCCTTCTACAATTTAATGTTGTTGACATTGTTTAACCCTCATCCGAACAAGCGAGAATCCAACGTAATTCGAACAAATGGGGGGTTCTGGCCAGACCCCCGTTTTGATGTGTTTTTTTTCTTCATAGGTAATAGTGCTTTTTGTATGCCAATTTTGTAAGACAATATCAGAATAACTAAAAACAACAATGTATCAGTCTCTCTATACAACATAAATCATTGTTATGATGAATTTGAAAGTAAATGTTTAGTCAGATTAATTGTGACTTTCTCATACATGTTTGATCGACTCAGTAATTGTCTATCTATCAAATTTTAAAATCAAACAAATAAATCATCATTCTAGTAATATTAGTATTGAATGCTGTTATATTCAAAATCAGCATTATAACTATTTTCTAGAACATCACCTTGTGCTGTCAGCTCGCAGAGCTCTAGGGATCATCCTGACACACATTCTCCATTCTTTGGATTGCTGTGTATCATATGATTCTCTTGGCATGTTAACAGGGGTGGTTTGCCATTGCCTTCCCCTGGTTTTGCCTGCCGTGCCCGTTCGCTCGCCTTCCTAAGGAAGGGTACTAACAGTCCGCACCTCGAGAAGGTGGGCACGGAGGTCTTTGGTTCATCAGCCCAGGTCGGGTCCGAGTCTACGCTCGTCAGAGACGTCGGTCAGATCACCTTCCTGCTTTACTCTGTCCCAGAGTGGCTGACAAACCTTTGCGGACCTATACAAAATTAACTGAATGTGCCTATACACCTAAATTATAAGCATATAATTATCATAGTCCGTTAGCTGTTGCTTTCAGCTTTGTATGTTCGGATGAGGGTTAAGGAGTAGTATAATCAGAGCTTCACGTTTTTGACGTTCAAGGAATAATCGGAACTTTGTGAAATTCTTTCCAGGATGAGGTGACACCTTTGCACATTGCCATACAGAACAGTGACCTTGAAAGTGCTGCACTTCTGTTGCACCATGGCGCGACACCAAGTGCCAAGACGTCTGATCTCAACACACCATTGCACTTCACAGCTGCTGCAAGCGGCAAAGATGATGTGACACAGCTGCTTCTTGAACATGGCGCCAGTCCAGCCGTAGCAAACAAGGCTAGTATTGGTGTTGAGTTTTTAGGGATGTATCCTGCATATGTACATGTTTGTCTGTCTGTTTGTTTGTCTGTCTGTCTGTCTGTATGTATGTCTGTCTGTCTGTCCATCTTCTATCCACCTTCTCTCTGTCTATCTAATCTATCTAGCTATCTATCTATCTGTCTGTCTGTCTGTCTGTCTGTCTGTCTGTCTGTCTGTCTGTCTGTCCATCTTCTATCCACCTTCTCTCTGTCTATCTAATCTATCTATCTATCTGTCTGTCTGTCTGTTTGTCTGTCTGTCTGTTTGTCTGTCTGTCTGTCTATCTGTCTGGCTGGCTGTCTGTCTGTCTGTCCATCCATTCATCTTCTATCTGCCTTCTCTCTATCTATCTAATTTATATTGCTAAGGTAAACTACTCAGTAGTGCTCTCAACCAGGGCCCTTCCAAAGAGGAAAGTCTGAAGTGGTTGTTTAAAAAGCCATACAGGTTGCACGATGAAGAATGCTAGGCAGATATATGCATCTATATTATATTTTTATGTGTTATTCTGTATATATAAACACACGCACACGCACACACACACACACACAAGCACACACACACACACACAAACACACACACACACAAACACACACAAACGCACACGCACACACACACGAATGCACACACACGCACATAAAATAAATGCTTATCTCATAGTGGTACATATATTCTGGACTGCTGTGACTGCATGCAGCTACATTTCAGCTGTATTGCTGGCAAAATGAAGCGAAGATATGATGTCGATTTAAAACTCAAAACTATCCAAATTAATATGCAGCGTCATATGTATATGAACTGTATACATGTGTAACTTTTGTAGGGTGCATTGAACAGTGCTTTTCTGGTTTATGTATATGTTTGTATGTGCACTTGTTATAGCGCCCCTTCAAGCTCTCACTACTCAGAGGCGCTCCCGAATGCAGAGCGGACACTGCATCGGAGTTTCACGCCGAAGCGCTGAGCAATTGCGAGTGAAGGACTTGCCCAAGGTCCTTACGCGGCGAGGTGGATTCGAACCTCGAACCTTCCAGCTTCAAGGCAACGACGCCACCACTACACCACCGCGCCTCACATAACACTCTGTTATTCACACTTCAACACTCCAACACTTCATTGTTGACAGGATAAATAATAAACAATTGCCTGGTATTGTAAGTCATTGTTTAAAAACAATGGCCTCTATTGTATATATTTGATGTTCGCCTTTTTAAAACCCACTTGTCCGCAGTCGGATACAAATTACTTGTATAAATAAATGAGCACTGTTTATAAAGAAGTTGTAGGCTATAGGTTATGCGATATGCGTTTGTATGTATTTTGCATGTATGCAATGCATATGGTTAAGCATATATGCATGTAGGCATGTATGGTTGTTTCAATGTGTACATGCACATTCGTGTGTTAATGCGTAGATCTTGATTCTGTAATCTCAACGTACAATGTACGATTTGTACGTAGAATATTTGTTTTGTTATCTTTTGCTGTTTTCTACAATCAGAAAGGGCTTCTGCCACTTCACGTAGCGGCAAAGCATGGTAACGTTCGTGTCGCCCAACTTCTCATGGCAAGGAGTGGCGTTGACCCAAGCGTGGCATGTGGCAATGGGGACCTAACCCCGCTACACATGGCCGTTCACTGCAACCAGATTAACACAGCCCTGCTGCTTCTTGAGAGAGGTGCCAAGCCAAACTGCCAGGCCAAGGTGAGGTGCCCTGGTCTTTACCAGTTTTCTTTATTAATAGTAATAATAATAATAATAATAAAATACATGACCTGGGACGCAACCAGCATCCATACCTGCGCCGTATCATACATAGATAAGACAGCGACGACACCTGGGAGTGCGGCCGAACTGGCCGCCTCGCGTAAATTGGCTAAATATGCAGAACTCCCTGCATCCCACAACTTCGTTCCGATTGCGTTGGAAACATTGGGACCAATTAACATTTCAGGTCGCGAGTTTATTGTGGAATTAGGTCACCGGCTGAGTGCCGTCACGGGTGACCCTCAGGAGTCTACACATCTTTTTCAGCGCCTGTCCATTTGCACTCAGCGCTACAACGCGATAGCGTTTAGAGGGTCCTTCATGCATGACACCGGGGACCAGGTCCAAGAACCATAGTTGCAATTATTTCTCTTCGGAATTGATGTTAGAATAGGAACTTGTCTGTTTTGCAATAAAGGAAGTTGTTTATAATAATAATAATAATAATAATAATAATAATAATAATAATAATAATAATAATAATAATAATAATAATAATAATAATATTTGTTTGTTAATTCAACCTGACAAGTGCGAATTAAGATTACATTACATATAAAATTATTAGTAACAGATGAGAACTTCATGGCATCTTGCAAGGCGTCCATCCATCTGTCCAACTGCATTATTTTTTTGGGGGGAGGGAGAGGGAAGGATTGGGGGGATTATTTGTCAACACCAGTTTGGGTAGCAAATTTACGCCCTTGGTTGTATGGTTGTCTATGCACTTCTGCATTTTGTAGGGAGGGCAGTATCAAAGACATGGAATGCAGTACAGGCAGAGGATGAGGGGGGTTTCTATCCCTCCCGAACAACCAGGCTCAATCAGTCTCCTTCCCTGATCTCGGGCTGGCCTTCCACTCCCAACGTGATTTTTAGCTCATTTCCAGGGCTTTTTTTACCGTGCAGTTGTACACAAAATGTGCAGTTCTAAATGGAAGGATTTGTGCAGTTGTAGAAGCACTTCTGTACAGCTAAAACTGGCAAAAGAGGTAATTGTCCTCCGATTGGAAGTAATTTACCATGGAGGATGGGACTGGAAAGAAGGGGCTGTGCACTGTGTGCAGTTCTAAACATTCCTTAAAAACAGCCCTGCTGATTTCTGATTCCAACATTTTTAACTGGGCTCAAGTTATCCCCTCCAACCCCAGTATAGGGATAGAAGCTTCTGAGTAGAGATAGTCATAAAAACTGCCATTGTAATGAATCAATAGGCATTGTTAAATTAATTAATTATCGAGTGCATTGTTTTCAGAATGGCTACACTGCTCTGCACGTTGCTGCTGCTGAGAACCGAATGAACCTCGTTCCACATCTGCTTGAACATGGTGCTAACATCAATGCAGAGTCTCAGGTATACGAGTCGAGCTCATCAGAATAATTGGAATATATATATAATAATAATAATTTAATTATATAGAATATTCAGAATAAATTGATTATATATATATAATTATCGAAAGAAAATAAATGGTGCTAACATCAATGCAGAGTCTCAGGTATACGAGTCGAGCTCATCAGAATAATTGGAATATATATATAATAATAATAATTTAATTATATAGAATATTCAGAATAAATTGATTATATATATATAATTATCGAAAGAAAATAAATGGTGCTAACATCAATGCAGAGTCTCAGGTATACGAGTCGAGCTCATCAGAATAATTGGAATATATATATAATAATTTAATTATACAGAATATTCAGAATAAATTGATTATATATATATAATTATCGAAAGAAAATAAATGGTGCTAACATCAATGCAGAGTCTCAGGTATACGAGTCGAGCTCATCAGAATAATTGGAATATATATATAATAATAATAATTTAATTATATAGAATATTCAGAATAAATTGATTATATATATATAATTATCGAAAGAAAATAAATGGTGCTAACATCAATGCAGAGTCTCAGGTATACGAGTCGAGCTCATCAGAATAATTGGAATATATATATAATAATTTAATTATACAGAATATTCAGAATAAATTGATTATATATATATATAATTATCGAAAGAAAATAAATGGTGCTAACATCAATGCAGAGTCTCAGGTATAATTATGAGTCTTTCGCATCAGAATTATTGGAATATATGTAATAATAATTTAATTATATAGAATATACTGAATAAATCGATTATATATAATTATTGAAAGAAAATAAATGGTGCCAACATCAATGCGGAGTCTCAGGTATATGGGTCTTTCTCATCGGAATATTTAATCATATTCTTCATTTTATTTTATAGTTATTGAAAGAAAATAAATGATACCAGCTACGTGTGCTATTGATGTACAGGGTGGGCCAACTTTTCACGTGTGCAATAAGAGCTTTATATAAATCTAACAAGTGGTCAAACCATTTACCTACAGGGTGGGCCAAAAAGACCTTAGGTTTTTTGGCCCATCCTGTAGGTAAATGGTTTGACCATTTGCTAGATTTATCATATTGCACACGTGAAAGTTGGTTAAACTGAATATGACGCACAAGTTATTCCGATATTAGACAATTTCCTACGCTATAAACTAGGAAATTGTCTACGATTTGCCTATAAATAAATGAAAAAATATGAGCCGAAATGGATTTCTTGCGTGACACAGAACGGCTGAATGTTTGCCTTTTGTTGGTTCATGCCACCACACTCCACCACAATCTTACTCCTGTTGTCACTGTTTTGGTCCCATTCTGTGCATTTCAACCATGGAACTAAGACTGACATAATTATCTGCCTTTATCGTAGCAGTTGAATGAGCTTCTCTGCCAGATGCATCTATTGTGTGTTGCTGAGAGATGTTGTTGATTGGCGCTTTATGCTTAGCTACAGCAGTTATGATGCACATATATAGTTCAGTGCCTCAAAGCCGGAAGGTTGTGGGTTCATATCCACCTCAATCCACTGCTTAGCAAGTTCTTCACTCGCAATTTCTCATGTGCTTCGGCGTGAAACTCCAATTCAGTGTCCACGCTGTAGTCGGGAGAGCCTCCGAGTAGATAGAGCTGAAGGAGTGCCATAGCAAGTGCTCATACATACATATGTATGTACGTACGTACGTATGATGTACGTATGATGTACGTATGATGTACGTACGTACGTACATACGTATGATGTACGTACGTACACACGTACATCACCAGCGTACATACGTACGTATGTACATACGTACGTATAGGTACTACCTCTGTGCATGCAAATGCTGGTTGACATATCAATGATGGCTTATTTCATGAATCTCATTTGAAGATTCAAGGCTTGCATGTTCCATGCGTGGGACCGCCGTGGGTGCTTTCAATGGTATGGCTCCCATTCAAGCGGGTGGTCCTGGTGAAAGATAAATGCATTGAAATGTTAGCATCAGTTGAGACCATGTGATTGATACAGAAAAATCATCTACATTTACGTGATATCATGCTTCATATAAAAAGTGTGAAATCGAACGTTCCATTATCCCACTCAGTGGCACTCACATATGACTGACGGTCTGCATATAAAACCATGCACTAATCCTTTCCTCGCAAACCTTCTTTTAACCATCAGTTTATGCTTATCCGTCATGAGCTCTCTCTGTATCTGTCTGTATCTGTCTGTTTGTCTCTATCCCTCTCTATCTCTGTCTGTCTCTCTCACTGCCTAAGCTGACCGATCTCAACCTTATTACGGCTTGGCTTAGGAACGATGATGATGATGATGATGATGATGATGATGATGATGGTGGTGGTGGTGGTGGTGGTGGTGGTGGTGGTGGTGGTGGTGATGATGATGATGATGATGATGATGATAGCGATAATGATAGGGATAATAGTGATAATAACGATAATAATAATGATAATGGTAATGATGCTACTTTTGTAACTGCTATGTATAAGTAACCTGTGTGCTTTTTAAGAACTTTTTTTCACGTTCATCCTTTAAGCATCCATCTTGTTTTGTCCAGACTGGCTTTACACCACTCCATCTATCTTCGAAAGCCGGACATCTGATGATGACCGCTCTGCTGCTGGAACGTGGGGCCAACGTTGACCATGCCTCAAAGGACGGTCTGACCCCGATGCACCTCGTGGCACTGGGCAATCGGGTGCCACTCGCTGAAATCCTTCTACAGTTTGGCGCGAACATCAATGCTGAAACAAACGTGAGTCAGCATTTATTTCAATTAATCAATTAAACAATCAATGGTTTTCATGTAGTCAACTGATGGTACAAAAGGAAGTAATGACAACATAGTTTCTGTCTATACAAAAAGAGGATCCTGATATTCAGGGACACCTTGATATCAAATCGATGCAAACATTCTGTGGTGGCATTGGATTAAAAATGAGATTATTTGATCAAAATCGAAGAGTATGTGATTTATCTGACTGGAATTTCGACAGTGCATTTTTAAAAATCTGTTTCCGTCCGAGAAAGAGAATCGCAAATGTCTTTTCCGTGCTTGTTCTTTCTTGTCTTTCTTCCCCAATAAATCGCAATATTGGGTGGAAAGCAGAGAAATTGCTTATTTCTGTGCAATTTTGTGTCAGAGTTAAGATGGATAGGAGTATATAAGTGGTCACTGGTCAGAGTGGTTGGAATGCAGTTCTTTCTCCTCCGCCCTTTGGTCAGAGATTCTATCCAGACCAGTACAGATATATATTTTGAGATCTCATTTTCATTCATTTATTAATTTCAGTTTCAGTTTAAGTTTCAATTTCAGTTTCAGTTTCAGTTAATTTCCTGAATGCACCACATAAACAATCATGGCAGTGAACAATGAGATTGCGCATCATTATTAGTGGTTTATCAAGGGGAGACCCCGACAGGATGGATAATCCCGCTAATAGTAGTGAAATGAATTTGTATAGCGCCATTTCAAGGGGACTGCTCAGAAATGCTCCTAACCCTAGGACAGCGGTATAAAAAAATGTCTTGAGATGAGAGAGGAATACCTGAGAAGTATTTCTAGAAAGGGTGCAGAGGAGTGTCAAAGGGAGGCCATTCCAGGTTGAGGGTCCTACTACCACCAAGAAGGGGCACGGATCGGCAGGGTGGTGGTACGAGCAGAAGAGACTGAGAGCAGACTTTGTTCAGCCCAGTGGGGTAGTGGAAGTGGCGAGCACTGAGTGTAGTTCCCCTTACAAAAGTCAGCAAGCACTGAGATAAGGCCCCTTACAAAGTTGCGGTTCAAATCACTGCCAGGGTAGAAATTTCCTTCGTGATTTCAATCCACTTGCGCCAGCCAGTCAACTCGGCTATAAAAATATTGTTGCTAATCTAATTTTGCTTGCTTTGTGTTTGACTGGCTGTAGTTGCCATAGTAACCGGTTGATTGCCATAGTAACCGGTTGATTTTCTGTTGTTCCGTTGATGTTCTAGTCTGGCCTTCGTCCCGTCCATCTTGCCAGTCAGCTGGAGCACTCCGCCATGGTGGAGTTTCTGCTTGGAAGAGATGCAGAGATTGGCCGAGTGTCACCGGTAAAGTCCAACTGGCATTCAACCTGTTCGTCCATAGGTGCACACTCATAGGCCAAAAGGGCACTTGGCCCCCGGCCACCCCCCCTCCCCGAAAATTGACACCTTTTTTATAACTACTCCTTTTTTGATTTTAACAAATTTCTTTTTGCATTTAAATTACTAATGATACTAATGGTGCACGCAGAAATTTAAATGTATAAACCTCTATTAAAAAATATGCATGTTCATAATTTCCTGATTTACATTTTCAAGCTCTTGCTCAGAAATTCAAACATTTCCAAGGTTGTGTTTTACCCCTCCTGCAAACATTTATGCGTGCGCCAATGTATTTGTCTAATGTCTTTGTTACTGTACAGTCATCTTTTATAAAGATTAATTAAAGTTTGGTTTGTGTGCTTTTTGGCTCTGTGAAGATGCATTGGCTCCATGTAGAACTTTTTGGAGGTGCAGAGGAACCGCAATGTATGACCATCTCTGATCCCATTTCACTTGTGGTGTAGTGGTGGCATCGTTGCCTTGAAGCCGGAAGGTTCGAGGTTCGAATCCACCTCAAGTCGCCGCGTAGGGACCTTGGGCAAGTCCTTCACTCGCAATTGCTTAGCGCTTCGGCGTGAAACTTCGATGCAGTGTCCGCTCTGCAGTCGGGAGCGCCTCTGAGTAGAGTGCTTGAAGGGGCGCTATAACAATTGCACATACAAACAAACTTGTAGTATAATTTATTATGCATAGGATCAACATATACGAGGTAGTTAAGGTCATAACAGTCTTCAGCAAAGGTCTTCATCTTACGAAATATTACAGTTTGAATTATATACTGAGTATCTATGGACGGAGAAGAGAACTAACGAATCGGTGCGCGGGGAGCTCGGAATAGAGAGGGAGGAGACACTGCAGCAAACAGCAACTTGAAGGAAATTGAGCTACTTCGGCCATGTGATGAGATCTAACGGTTTGGAAAAGGAGATGATGAATCTCATTGCTCTCCAAGAAACCTGGCTATCCAATACCTCTTCAACCGCCCATTTAGCCGATTGCATACCACCTGGCTACTCTCTTCAAAGCTTCCCTCGAATAACCGCCTCCTCTAAATCCTCAAAAATATCTGGTGGCGGCACTGCCTTCCTGGTTCGTGAGCCGGCTGTCGTCCTAAATTCTTCTCGCCACACATTCAGTTCTTTCGAATGCTCGTCCACAACACTTCGACTTTCCTCAGACCTACTCACAGTTTTTAACATCTACCGTCCTCCCACCTCGTCTAATTACTCCTCTAAAAACTCAGTCTTTCTTGATGAATTTATCTCTCTCCTCTCACTTGCTGCTACTACTCCCAACGAATTCTTACTCACTGGCGATTTCAACGTCCATGTTGACGATCCATCTAACTCTCATGCAACTGACTTTCTGAACCTCCTCTCATCAGTCAATCTCGTCCAACATGTCAACTTCCCGACCCACATCAAGAATCACACCCTCGACCTTGTCATAACTGCCAACACCTCCCTTTTATCTCCAAAGCTATCACACTCTATGCTCAACATAACTGACCATTACCTTATCATGGCTGACCTTGAAATTAAGCCCTTTGCTCGGCTTCCTCCTTCCACTCACTCTTTCCGTCACACAGGTTCTATTGACTCTCAGGCCTTCATCAAAGATATTCGCAGTTCTCAACTTGTTCTTAATCCTCCTTCTTCCCTTGATGACCTACTGTCCTGCTACAATTCCACTCTTTCCGACCTCCTTGACATTCACGCACCACTTATCACCAAACCCAGCTCACATGCCATTAATCCTTGGTTCACCTCCTACCTCCAGGCTTTTAAAACCTTTCGTAGGCGACTTCAGCACATCTACAAGAGCACCACTGACGCTCTATCCCGAGAAAAAGCCCTTTCCAACCTTAAATCAGCCACAAACAGATATCATAAACTCATTGCTGCTACAAAAAGGAAATACTACTCTTCCCTCATTCACTCCAGCTCCTCCAACCCTCGCCACCTCTGGAGAGCTGTCAACTCTCTTCTTCATCGCAAATCGCCCTCCCCACTACCGAGCTCCATTCCACCCCCCTCTATGGCCGATACATTCTGTTCATTCTTCTCGGACAAAATCTCATCCCTTCGCTTCACATTGCAGTCCCTTCTTGATTCGCAATCCTCCAACACTGATCCACCTCCATTTTCAAACCCTACTCCTCCTGTCTCTCAGTCATCCCTTCCAATACTCCATCCCGCCTCTGAAGCTGAAGTGTCACTCCTGCTAAACTCTCTTCCCAACAAACAGTGTGAATTAGATCCTATCCCAACTGCTCTCCTAAAAGACTGCGCTTCCGTCCTCATTCCTATAATCACTAAAATTATCAATCTTTCACTCTCCACTGGCAATTTCCCAATGGTCTTCAAGCAATCTCTTGTCACTCCTCTTCTGAAAAAAGCAAATCTTGACAAGGAAAACCTATCAAATTACCGACCCATCTCCAACCTTTCTTTTCTATCGAAATTAACTGAACGAATTGTCCTTGCCCGCCTAAACGATTACCTCTCTTCTAACTCACTCCTCAATCCCCACCAATCTGGCTTTACTAAACACCACTCCACAGAAACTCTACTCGTCTCTCTCTACAATAAACTGGTCTCGGCCGTCAGTCATCAGCAAGTCTCCTGCCTCTGTCTCCTTGACATCTCCGCTGCATTCGACACCATCGATCACAGTCTCCTTCTTAATCGACTCTCTTCTTCCTTTGGCGTCTCTGGCACTGCTCTACTCTGGTTTGAGTCCTACTTGTCTTCCAGATCTTTCTCTGTTAAAGCCTCCAGTCACTGTTCGAAACCTCTTCCACTATCTTGCGGCGTTCCTCAAGGCTCCGTCCTGGGTCCACTCCTCTTCATTCTCTACACCACTCCTTTAAGTCATCTCATAAAATCCTCGTCTGTTGACCACCATCTCTATGCAGACGACACCCAACTCTTCATATCCTTTTCCCCAGGCTCTTTCTCCACCTCCATTGCTAAACTTCTCAATGTGGTCAATCTGATCTCTCAATGGATGTCGTCCAACCTCCTCTGCCTCAACCCCTCCAAAACAGAGTTCATTATTCTAGGCCTTCCTGACCAAATCAAGAAAATCCCTGACCCTTCAATACACCTATCGACTAACTCTTCATCTCTTACCTTCACCTCTGATGCTCCGGTCCGCAATCTTGGTGTAATGTTTGATTCACACCTCTCCTTCTCTAACCACATCTCTAATCTATCGCGCTCCTGCTTCATGCACATCCGGGACCTCCGACGCATCCGACCCATGCTTGATTTCAAAACTGCTTCCACCATTGCTACGTCCATCGTCCACTCAAAGCTTGACTATTGCAATTCCCTGTTCTTAAACCTTGATTCCACACAACTTAAGCGCCTCCAACTCATACAAAATTCTCTTGCTAGAGCCGTCACCAGAACACCCAGACATCATCACATCACCCTCATCCTCAAGTCTCTTCACTGGTTGAAAATCCCAGAGCGAATTCACTACAAAGTTCTCTCCTTAACATACAACTCCTTACAATGCTCCCAGCCCAGATATCTTCGCGAACTGTTCACCATCCAGCCTACCCGTTCTACCCGATCATCCGCCTGCCTTACACTCTCTCGACCGCCGGTCACAAGTCATCTCAAGTTCTCCAACCGAGCCATATCCAACTCAGCACCACACCTTTGGAATGATCTGCCTGCTGAGTTCCGATCCTTTTCAGTTCCTACTCCATCATTACTAATCACACACCATCACCTTCCTCAGGCTCCTCTATCCATCACACCTCGGGCCTTTCACTCGAAACTAAAGACACTCCTGTTCAAGAACTCTTATCCTGTTTCACCTGATCCCCCACCCTCCAATTCCCGGCTCAGACGACACCCACCTTAGTAGCTGTTCCACCCCTCTGATCCTACGGTACCTCGACCCGGACCACCATGGACTACTCTTACGGACAACCCTTTTAACTCAACGCATCTGATCCTGATCCTATGGAAACTCGACCCGGACCACCACGGACTACTCTCACGGACAACCCTCCTAACTCAACGCAGCGCTCGTGAATAAGCCGGTGCCCCGCGCTTGGCTTTCCAGTGGCGCTTTAGAAATTAGGAGATTACGATTACGATTACGATTACGGTTACGATGATGACGGCATGCGGTGAGGGAAGGAAGAGACGCAGAAGACCAAGGAAGAGATGGTTGGATGAGGTACAGGAAAGGTCTGGTATGAGCCTGGAGCAGCTAAGAGAGGCGACAAGAGAGAGGAGACACTGGAGAGGAGGAGACACTGGAGAGGATACATCAAGACTGTCGCCAGAGTTCCAAGAGCTGACGGCACCAGGTGATCCATATACTGAGTATTTAGCAGGTTGGGAGCTCTCCTCTCCGACGAGTCTCTCTCTTCTGAAAAGGTACTAATTGAATCTGTATTTATAGTCATTGTTTTCTTGTTCTTGTTCTTGTAGAGCGGCCAGGTTTCCATTTCCTCGTCTGCAGAACGGCTAAGCAACGACTCTGCTGTTGACTTGCAAGCGGTCAGCTCGGATGTGCTCGCAAGACCGTTCCTATCAACAGGGGAATCGAACGAGGATCAATGGAGGATTTTGAGCGAAGATGATCAACACAGTGAGTCAGCTACTTCAATTCAGATTCCTATCATCGGCACCATTTTTTTCTCCACTCATTCAGACTGGCTGAGTTTGTCAATCTCCATTTGTAGACTTCTAATATATAATACAATACAATTGGTATGCTTTTATGAGCAGTTGTTGTGGTGCCCTTTTAAGATGCTACTCAGAGGCGCTCCCGACTAGAGCGCGGAGCCGTGGACACTGAATCGGAGTTTCACGCTGAAGCACATGAGCAATTGTGAATGAAGGACTTGCTCAGGGTCCCTACACGGCGGCTTGTGGTAGATTCGAGCACTTTACCTTCCGGCTCCAAGGCACCGAGCATACCCCTACACCATTGTGCCCCAATACAACTGCATTTTTATATTGCCCTAGTTTCAAAGCTAGTGCACAAACGCCTCAATGGCGTAACTGCAATTATATTGCTGAGCAATTGTGAGTGAAGGACTTGTTTATCACTTTGGACAAGAATCAAACTCATACTCTCCATGTTACATGTCAACCGCTCAAACCAGTTGGCCACCACGTTCAAATGCAATGCTGGCCTTCTCCACTGCTGGACCTGCAATCTGGATGTGATCTCTATGCAGTAAGAGAATTGTAGAAAAATAACTGGGTAGGGAGGGGATCAGACGTTGATTTATGTGTACTTGGGATGTGCAATGAGGACTTTTCTATGGCATCATAAAAAGGACTGGAGGAGGGTGGTTGAACCCTGCAACCCCCGGCATCCTAAAAAAAATTGGAGGAGGGTAGTTGAACCCTGCAACCCCCCGGCAATTCTCACTCTGTCCCTGTGTCACTACTACTACTGGTTTCCAGAGCCCATTTGGCTCGATTCTTGTCCATTTGGCCACGTTTTACTCTAACCGGAGACTGTTCTCTTTAGCCAGGGTTGGGTCGGGAGTGCTTCAGAGCTGCTAAATAAACTTGAAGGGACATTGCAAATCTCACTGAAATGAATAACGTGTGAATGAATGTCTAAGTGGGAAACGAAAGCAATGAATTTAATTAACCGTTACCATAACAACACTTTTTTTATTGAAATCGAAAAGGATGTAATAGGTTACAGATACAATGCTTGGCTCAAAGAGAGAATCCTAAAAGGACCCAGGCCCTGCTAGCAATGGTCAGTCTAGCATTGAATTAATTGATAGTCCTGATTGTAAACGAGATATAACTGAAAGTTTACGTTTGAATACAAATATAGGAAGAACCGAAGAAGGTGTATACAGAACAAAAGATTGTATAGTTAACTAATGCAAATTCAACTAACCTGTGAAAAGAGATAAACACACAGTTGAGTTTTAAACCAAAAGAAACTCTTAACGTTTCTGATTTGGAGCGGTAGACTATTCCAGATTGCAGAACCAGCATGATTCTAAGCTGTTCAGTTTTCCACATATCATCAGTTCATCATCATCTGATATTGGAATCTTTTGTCTCTACGTCCTTATAACTTTCAGAAGCTCAACTTACGGGAATGCGGCTTGCATTTGAATTACTATACTTTAACACATTGCGCTGCATAAAAACTTCTTCTCCATTTTCTCTTTGTGAAAATGTAAAATTGTGGTAACATTGCCTGCTTTAATTATTTTAATAATTTAAATTAATATTTTAATTTAATTTTTTTTTCTAATCTGATGTCTAGCCTGCTAATTTTAAAACTTGCATCTTTGTAAACTTGTAAAGTTTGAGGCTGTTAGCGAAGAGTAACATGGATATAACTGTATGTTTTAGACTTTCAAGAATATTTATGATATTGCTTTTGATTTTTCTTACCGACATTCGGCTACTTTTTCACTCTTGGGTGCATTTTTTGTTGTCATAAATTGCGGTCATCTGTCTTGCATGCTTATAAAAATTACGTACTTACTTACTCACTCATCATAATTTTTTCCCTGTTATTTTTCTATATAAATTTATGTCATTGCAGGTGCAAATCCGTTGGCTGATGCCACATTCCGTTCAGGCATATCCACCTCAGTCTTCAATGTCCCAGTGAGTAACAACAATTTCAGTTCTCCTTTGAGGCTGTATACATATAAATAACGTCATGCAATTTTGGACGATTTTTTTACCCCCTACCCCTCGTCATGCATCAACACAAAATTCATATGATATTTAGTAAGGAACCGTCGCCTATCGTCAAAACAGTGTGACCCCCTTAGATGTGACGTAATTTATGAACGGTCCCTTTTTTATATTTCAATAATTATGTTAATTCTCTGTGGTTGGTCCAACGACCTGGAATGGACTTCCCTTGACTATGCGACACCTCCCAAGCTGTTCTAAATTTCACAAACTGTTGAATACTGGTTTTTTGGCTTGATCTCGGCCGGGAGCGCCTCTGAGTAGGTACCTTGAAGGGGCGCTATATAAATTACGCATTGATTGATTGATCTATTATATGTTCGTTTGTCCCTATAACTGTTTACGTTTATGATGAGTTTGGTTTTTCTGTTTTCCTTGTTAAGGATGACGTCAGTGACCTTTTCGCATTTGATCTTGTGCCTGACCCCGGGTGCTTTGAAGGTCAACGGTCTTTGCCCAATCCATGTTCGCTGATACGTCAGGAATTCGTCTACACAAGGGAAGACAAAGGGGACTTGGCTGCAACAGATGATCATCACCAGCATCATCATCATCATCATCGGCAGGTAACATCATCAGTCAATTACTGATCCTAATTAACATTATCATCATCATCATCATCATCATCATCATCATCATCATCATCATCATCATCATCATCATCATCATCATCATCATCATCATCATCATCATCATCATCATCATCATCATCATCATCATCATCATCATCATCATCATCATCATCATCATCATCATCATCATCATCATCATCATCATCATATCATCATTATCACCAGGTAACTGCTTAACTTATGAAATTAAGCAAAGATTGTTGTTATTATTCTGGATTCTGATGCTATTTACCATTGTTTCTCTGTAAAGGCGGCTTCGCTACACGCGGAACCGCAGCTGAAACCATCGCAAGAGTCATCGACATTGGAGTCAACCGCTGAACCTTCTTCGTCTGCAGCTGTCTCTGACAATAATCTCACATTGTGTCAACAGTCGTCGTGCATACCGTCACCACCAGAGGGCGGACGCCCGACTTCAACTGCAACACTTGCCTCAAGGTGCGAATTTAGATGCAGCTTCTATTTTTGTGAAACTGGGTCTAGGGTTTGGGCTAGTGGTTAGCATTCTGGCATGAAGAGCTTCCCACAATCTTGCAAAGATCTACTCAGCCTTCCATTCGCCAGATGGGCGCCCTGCTGGTTGCCAACAGTTAAATTTGACTCCTGTAATAATTTGTGATTATCCGTCGTGCTATGAATTGTATTCATTCTGTGTTGCGTCAGATTGAAATTAAACGAAGATTATTATTATTATTTTTATTATTATTGCAAAGCTGTCTGTTCTGTCAGTAGCTAAGTTTAATCAAGATTACTGCGAAACGTGTAAATGCAGGCGCTTCATTAAGGAAAAGATTATTATTATAATTATTATTATTATTATTATAATTATTATTATTATTATTATAATTATTATTATTATTATTATAATTATTATTATTATTATTATAATTATTATAATTATTATTATTATTATTATAATTATTATTATTATTATTATAATTATTATTATTATTATTATAATTATTATAATTATTATTATTATTATTATAATTATTATTATAATTATTATTATTATTATTGAACAACTTCCTTTATTGCAAAACAGACACGACCCTAATGTAGCAAAAGTTCCGAAGTAAAAGAATAATTATTATTATTATCATTATTACTATTACTATTATTATTTATTAAAGCCTACGTTTCATTTCAATAAATTGATTTGCAGTATCTTTGATTGAGAGGCTAAACATGTGCGCTGTTGCTAGAAGCTCACTTTGGGAATACGTTATATTAATAATATCTGCGTTTGCTCAGGATGTAAATTGGGTCCATAGATGAATGATTATGTTACCATATACTACAGTTGTGGGGGCCAGTGGGGCACGGTGGTGTAGGGGTATGTTTGGTGCCTTGGAGCCGGAAGGTTAGATACATACATATTACATATTACCATTTAATTATTATCATATAGTTATTAAACTTATTACCATATAATTACTACCATATTTATGATGATATCATAATAATATAATAGTAATATTCTCTTTATTCAACAATCCGGTTGACAGAACGCAACCGGTTACAGTGTACAATTATACAATTATGCAGTTATTATACAATTCACAAGAACGGGGATCACAGAATACACAAATCTTAAGTTTTTAACTATGCTAACTAGCAGACCGCATGCAATTAACTTCTGCAATAATAATTGCAGTCCTACGTAGTGATGATCAATTGTTCATGTCTTTGCAAACAGCTTCCTATTTTCTTTTCTGGTGGACGCAAGAGGGGGTGCCATGCAGGGTAGTCGATGTGCGGGCGTACGGGTGATAGTTCCTCCCGACACGGTCTGCATGCCGACGCGCATAACGTGCAGATACGTGCGGAAGGAGAGACTGCTTCAGAGTCCTGCGCTGTCCGATGGGGAGGGTCTTGCGGCACGAGTACTCGAGATGGGGCCAGACGGAATTGTCTTTTCAGGGTAAGATATGAGAAGGGTGTAGGCTATTTTTTACGCATATAGTTCTATACCCTCGGCCGAAGAAATTCATATTGCATGGAAGAGATCAATTAGGCTTAGTTAAGCGGTGTCTGAAAGTCGGGAAAAGGAAACACTTTTTTGCTTGAGATCAACTGGTGAAAGTTGATCGGAATTTGTACGTTTTCGGCAGAGCTGGAAACACGCTCGAAAAGAAAATTGACAGCACTTGGACATGAAAGCATAGGAAAGATGATTTTGACGATATGTAACCAGATGAATTTAGACAGCACGTATATATGCGTTAAACTTTCATTGCTGTTCACATTCAATATAAAGAAAGTATAGTCTTGTATTGTACCATTCATTCATTCGTTCATTTCAAGAATTGGTGTGGCACCGGCGAAGAAACTCACTCACTCAGAAGCACTCCCAGTCTGTAAAACACTGAGTCAACCCTGTTCCAGACAGATGAACCTACATAGAGGAACTTTGGTGCACATAATTATATGTATAGTACAGAGTATAATATTCTTAAGATGAGCAATCTGCCTGTGAAATAAAATGGTCATGTCGTCTCGGGCACTTGGTGCAGGAGGGCAGCCTTTTGAGAGGAGAGTGTGGGTAGTTGGGGAGGGAGTAGCCCATGGAATAATGTTTGCCATATATGCAAATAGCTCCTCAGGCTCAACTAGCAAATCTATGTCCTTAACCCAGAATTTATTTTTCCATTGTCAGCAGTTTTATCAAATACTTAACTTTCTATTTGTGTGTGTGTGCGTGTGTGTGTGTGTGTGTGTGTGTGTGTGTGTGTGTGTGTGTGTGTGTGTGTGTGTGTGTGTGTGTGTGTATAGCTGACGAAAATTTAACTTCTTAGGTTACATTTGGGTTTCTTGTGGTGAATTTTCTTAGACCAGTTGCAATAGAAGTGAGTCACTTTGCATCGCTGCAAGATGGCCGACGCGAGGTAATCGTTTTACGCAGCGACAACGGACAGAAGTGGTGTGAACACACGGTCTCCCCATTGGACAATGCTACAATTGAATCACTCTGTGGATCATCAGGTGAGAAAACTATGTTGGAGCACCTCTGCGTAGTTTTTTCTCGATGGAGCGCTATATCAATGTCCGAATGAATGAATATACGTACTTCTGGTTTACGTGCGATTCTGCTTAACAAAAAGCGATGCTTTGTATCCGGTTGCTATTGTCAGCAGTTAATGGGAGTTCATTGGTTGGTTCTACATGTACGTGTGGACCCACCAGCGTTGACTCTTTCTAGTTACTGTGGGTGTGCATTGACTTGGCAGTTGGCATCTGATGTAATAGTCTGGTTGTATATTCATTCATTCATTCATTCAAGTATTTATATAGCGCCTCTTCAAGGAAACTACTCAGAGGCACTCCCGATTCCAGCACAGACAGACAGAACAGTTTTTAAGTGCTTATGTATTTACTTATGTGTGTGTATGTCAGTGTATCTGAATGTAACATTTGTATTGATATTGAACACAAGACATATGCAGCAACATTAATTAGAAACATATTCTGAAAACTCCCATCTCATCTCATAAAACCTACAGACTTACTTATCCGTACAGATTTTGACTATGGTTGCAAGTCCAGCACACTGCAACTCTTGCACGAAAATTCTTCTGTTCGTTCAAGATTGCATTTCATTGTTTGTTTTTTTGTCTGTATGTGCACTTGTTATAGCGCCACTTCAAGAACTCTACTCAGAGGCGCTCCCGACTGCAGAGCGGACACTGTATTGGAGTTTCACGCCGAAGCGCTGAGCAAATTGCGAGTGAAGGACTTGCCCAAGGTCCCTACTCAGCGACTTGAGGTGGATTCGAACCTCGAACCTTCCGGCTTCAAGGCAACAACGCCACCACTACACCACCACGCCTCATAGATTGTATGTGTTGTTTTTGACAGATGAATCCATTCAAAAGGTGAAGATAATAACTCACACGTTCCCACGATACTTTGCTCTCGTCTCTCGCTTTCGTCATGAAACTGCGACCATTGGACCAGAAGGTGGAACGCTGACGTCGAAGGCACTGCCCGATGTTAGGGCCATTTTTCCGCCGGAGTCCATAAAGAGGTCCACTAAAGTTCAGCTACAGGTACGTTGAAAATTGCAATTGCATTTGGAAGTAATTCTGTGACTAACAGATGCAATTTACTGATGTAATTAATGGACCCAATTTGAAGTAGAATCATAGATTTTTTCAGTGGAATTTAGAATTTAAAAATAGATAAGCTAGTTCGACTGACATTATTTTAATTTTAACGATACTGACAGTAAAATAATTGTTGACGATTGCATGGTGTGTCGCCAATTTTGTTGTAAATTTAGGTATGTCGTGCATGGAAAATTGGAAATAGGTTAAGAACTTCTGCCCTATTGGACAATATTGATGAGCGAATGACATTACTAAATTATTCTGGTACTCAGTGGTGTAGTCATGAATTTATAATGGGGGAGGTTTTGGGGCTTTTATGGCCGGATGCCCTTCATGACACCAACCCAACAGTATTACAGTAAATAAAAAGGGAATAAAGTAACAAAGGGAATAAAGTAAGAAAAACAATTGCTTGTAGTAACAATTGTTTTTCTTACTTTATTCCCTTTGTTACTTTATAAAGTAAGAAAAACAATTCTTACTACAAGCAGTTGTTTTATTTTTTCTTATTTAAGTGAATAAATAGCCTTTAAAAAAACTTGTTTCCTAAGCCAATGGGGGGTTTAGCCCCCGAAACCCCCCCCCTTATCTACGCCTCTGCTGATACCTCTCTACTTATCTTACCAATTTTATTGTTTAATATTGTTGTTGATGGGTTATTGTTTACGATTGCTCTTTTTCCATGGTCAGGTCAATCCAGTTGACGACGATTTGTCAGCAAAGGTTTTGGGATCGAAGGAGGTGAATCGATCGAGTCCCATCGTTACGATTGATCCACGTCATCGCAGATTCCACCAACCGATCGCTCTCACGATCCCACTTCCGAAGTCGATGAACGATTCAACGGATATCAAACGATCCAGCCTCAGAGTGTTCTCAAGTCGTTCAGGTAGACCAGTGGTTCCCAACCCGTGGCCCTCGGGCCAAAAGTGGCCCGCCAGGCCTAAAAAAAATGGCCCTCGTCTCTCAAAGAATTAACAAAAATATATGAAAAATTGACAATTTGGATAGAACACATAAATACTTTCTATTACAAATTATTTTATTTCGACGTCTATAAATAACATCAGATTTAATTATTTTATTTAATTATTACGATTTTATATGCTTCTAGTTAATGAAATTTGAGCTTTGTGGCCCCCTAACATCCTTCAACTAAGAAAAAGTGGCCCTCATGTCCTCCAACTTAGAAAAAGTGGTCCTAGAGTAAAAAAGGTGGGGAACCACTGAGGTAGACTATTATGTCTTACAGGCACTCTGTTTACAAATTTAACCTTTACCGACCAAGGTGTAGTACCCGTTAATGGTATGGGAAATCCTTAGCCCTAGTCAGTGAAGAATTAGTCTGTTGGGTTGGGCTTAGTGTGACCCTATCAGTTTGTGACTGTGTGTTGGGCTTGGTGTGGCCCTGCCTGTGTGGGTTAGGCTTGGTGTGACCCTGCCAGTGTGGGTTGAGCATAGTGTTACCATGCCAGTGTGAGTTGGGCCAGGGCGGATCCAGGGGGGCCAATCCGGCTATGGCCCCATTTAGAAATTTCTTCACTTTGACCAGCTATTCTGGCTCCAAAAGTTGACATGCCCCCCACGAGTAGTTCCGTAGGCCCATCCCCACGCGCACGAGGTCCATATAAAAGGCCCGTAAGACTAAAAAAAGGTAATCAGATTTTTTGGCGACCAAGACAAAAATTTGTCCCCTGTCCCAAGACCGATAATTTTGGACCCCCTTCGAAAATTTCTGCATCCGCCCTTGAGTTGGGCTTGGTGTGACCTGCTGGCATAGGAAACCTTTATATTGCAAGGTATTAAATAGGTAAGCACTTTTATAGGCATTATCTTTAGCCAGTGGGTAATCACACTTCGACATAGCAACAAGGGATAAATCACAGTTATTAATTCATTAAATGCTGGGTGTTAAATATTTGAATACTTAAATACAGAACCTAAATTGTTGCCATCTGGATAAAACTATTAAAACGTATTGTTGAAACAAATGTGTTATATGTTTGTTTGTTTGTTTGTATGTGCACTTGTTATAGCGCCCCTTCAAGCTCTCTCTACTCAGAGGCGCTCCCGAATGCAGAGCGGACACTGCTTCGGAGTTTCACGCCGAAGCGCTGAGCAATTGTGAGTGAAGGACTTGCCCAAGGTCCTTACGCGGCGAGGTGGATTCGAACCTCGAACCTTCCGGCTTCAAGGCAATGACGCCACCACTAGACCACCGCGCCTCATATGTATGATAGATGACACTGGAACTGATGTACTTATGAACAATGATGTTGAGAATCATATTCAAAGAATATAGAAGACATTGTATTGTATTAAAACATTTATAAGGCGCCTCAACTAGGTGAACCGTTCAGAGGCGCTCCCAGTGCACAAGGCCTTGTATCTGAAGCTGTGTATAGCAGCTCACAGGAACCTCTTAATATTAATGGGGTTACTTTAGAAGGAGTTGTATCATTACAAGTGTAAATAATGAATTTGTAAAAATTATTTTAGAAGAGCAGAGCAGAGCTTTGTTGCTTAAATAGAGTACGCAGCATAAGATGAGGTTGTGACAGCTTTTTCTAGCAGATAGACAGGATTTTGTTTCATGTTTGGAATTCAAATTTCTGTGTCTTTTGCAGAAGGCAATATGCCAGCCGTCTGGGAGGATATCACAGATGCCATTGCAATGACAATTCTCAACGGGTCTGCTACTCTGCTGGTCACTGTTTCGGCAAGGTACGTGTTAAGCCTGTGCTTTATTATAATTAATTAAATGTGGCATCACTCCAATGGTTTCAGCCTTATCTGTGCTTGCCTTTGATTGCATGACGTTTGCAATGTTAATTGATCTTAATTTGCTTACCATTAAATAGTGGGGCACGGTGGTGTAGTGATGGTGTAGTGGTGGCGTCGTTGCCTTGAAGCCGGAAGGTTCGAGGTTCGAATCCACCTCAAGTCGCCGCGTAGGGACCTTGGCCAAGTCCTTCACTCACAATTGTTCAGCGCTTCGGCGTGAAATTCCGATGCAGTGTCCGCTCTGCATTCGGGAGCGCCTCTGAGTAGGGAGCTTGAAGGGGCGCTATGACAAGTGCACATACAAACAAAACCATTAAAGTCTCAGATTTCCTTTAATAAAATGTAACGTACATTGGTATGCCTTACCTTGACCTCAGACTAGGAGCCATCGTACCTCAGGTTCAGTGTGACATTGCACCCTGTGGCGGAGGATGGATGCAGTTTAAAGTCGTGCCCAGGACAAGTTACAAATTTTTTTAATAGTAAATTAATTTAATTTTTTTATATTTAATAATAAATTGTCTTACCACGTTTTATTGTACCCCAGGAGAGTATTAGTGACTTATCTTCAAGTGCATCTTCATTCTGCTGACCGCCTTGATATTTTTATACCTAGACAAGGAACCTCATGAACCCAACATAGGGCTTTTGCTATTGTGGGACGTGGGTCCATCAATGTGGAATTATCTTCCCTCTGGAATTCTTGGCAGGATTCTGGCGGGAAATTCACCTGCATCTTTCGCTGCTTGAAGACCTTTCTCTTTTCATGGGCCTGTCACGCTGAGAGCGCTTCTGAATAGCTCTGCTGTGAGTAGCACGCTTTAGATTAGACTAGATCAGTGGTTCCCAACCTTTTTTGACCTTAGGGCCAAATGTTTTTTCTAAGTTGGATGACACGAGGGCCACCTTTTCTTAATTTAAGGACATTAGGGAGGCCACAAGGCTAAATTTAATTAACTAGAAGCATATAAAATCGTTATAATTGATTCAAAATAGAATGTTTATTGTAATTTATAGACGCCAAAACAAAATAATTTGTAATAGAAAATAATTATGTGCTCTGTCCTATCCAAATTGTAACTTTTTATATATATCTTTGTCGACTCTATGAGAGATGTGGGTCTTTTTTTAGGCCTGGCGGGCCACTTTTGACCCGCAGGCCACAGGTTGGGAACCCCTGGACGGACTAGATTTACCTTTGATACGGTAGACTGCACACGGTTCTTCTGTTTCTTTTAGGTTCTGGTTGATTGACTCATCAAATAAAGAAGTTTCGTTAAGCGAAGTGACCGAACTCTACCAGGAGACGCTCGTCGTTCCGTTCTGGTCGAAGTTTCTCGTCTTTGCGAAACGTTCCGATGGAAATGAGGCGCGTGTTCGTCTCTTCTCTGTCACCGACGACCAACTCGACAAAACTCTCGATAATCAGGAAGGATTCGTGGAAGTCGCCCGGAGTGAGGACGTCGTGGTAAACTTCGCAGGATTTTGATCCACATCAAATTTTTTACCTGCAGATACTTACTTAGTACTTAGTCCCTCCCGTGCAGAACTGCACATCGGGCAACGCAGTCTGCATTGTTTCTGTTGCTAACTGTTTTTTTACCTGGGTGGGTCGCAAGCCCACCACAGAACCCTCCTCCTTTATCCTGGCTTGGGACAGGCACAGGCTTCCTCAGCGGAGGTAGCCTGTGGCGAAGTTACCTGCAGATGATATAATATATATACATATATTCATTCATTCATTCATTCATTAAGTGCATTTATATAGCGCCTCTTCAAGGGGACTATTCAGAGGCGCTCCCAACCTCAGTGCAGCCAAATAGAACCATAGATTGAGTATTCGCATATTACGAATATTAAGATTTTCAAATATTCACGAATATTAACGAATATTAAAACTGCCATCGAATATTATATTCGTAAAATATTATGTTCTTTCAAGAAATTCTTTATTCTTAATTCTTATTGTGTTATTTAGGAAATATTAAAATGTTTAACTTTTACTGAATAAATTGTACAAAATTGAGTTAGCCTACGCATAGGCCTATATAAGTAGGCTAAGTGACAATAACTTTAATAGATTTATTGTTAAAAACTTCAAAGTCTCTGCTGGGTCTAGCCAATGTGGACATGCGGCATTCATAATTATCACATTCGATACTTAATGTTAATCACTTTGTCTGACTTCTGGCCATCCTCTCCAACTGAAAAGAGGCAGAGTCACCTATGGCATTTGGCAAGTAGCAGCAATAGTAGGTTAAAGTTAGCAATAAACTTTAACTGCCTATAGCCTAATAGTATTACCTGTATAACTGCAAACTGATAAAGTAGTCTTATATCAGTGTAGCAGTATGAGTAGATATAAATACCAACGCAAGTAATAATAGTGCCAGATTACAAGTAAAAATTATATATGCATATTTTAATTCAGCCTGCCCTGAATGCGAGTGAATGTCGTATAGAGACATAGGCCTACAGAAATTTAAACTGCTTAATACCGAGTAACATTGCGGTTTCAATCGTTCTCCTTAATCTGTTAACGAATATTTGCGAATATTTACGAATATTAAAAAATCCTAATATTCACGAATATTTACGAATATTAAACCCTAAAGTCACGAATACTCAATCTATGAATAGAACTGTCCTAAGATGAGAGAAGAAAGCCTGAGAAGGATTTTTACAAAGAGAGCGGAGGGTCAGAGGAAGACCATTCCAGGTAGAGGGTCCTACCATATATATATATATATATTTTTTTATATATTCGTTTAATCAAAAATCAGGTTGACAAGCTGCAACACAGTTACAAGTCTACAAGATGAAGTGAAAAGTAGTTTAAAAAAGTACAGTGGATTAAGTTGTTCATTGTTCACGTCTTTTTAATTATTTATTCATTTTAATTATATTATTAATTATAATTAATTTTTGTAAGCTCTTGTAGAATACTCTAGGTATGAAGTTCTTATCGTGGGACTCTACCACGAGTCCAGGACCCTTCCTTACCAAACCTAAAATTGTTCTTTTTGGTTGCGCTTGAGTCGGGAACACCTCTGAGTATTTTTTCTCGAAGGGGCGCTTTATAAATTTCCGAATGAATGAATGAACTACCACACTTTTTTTGGCACGAATGTTTATTTCAAGATTGCAAGATTAGACTTTCCCGTCTGCTTCTGCAGGTCTTTGATGGCAAACCAATCCAAGTGGAATTGACCGGCAACCTACTTCCTCAGTTCGACATTAAACCGTCGTCGCCCACCCTCTCCATCAACTTCCACGCTTTTCGAGAGAACCGCCTTCCGTTCAGCGTGAAAATCCGATTGCCAGAAGAGGAACCGAGTGGTCAAGTCTCCCTTATTTACAGACCCAAGTCGGCACCAGATGGCAGCAGTGAGCAGAAGGTCGTCTGTGTACTTGGGGTCAGGGTTCCGGATCTAACCAGCGCGAGCGTTGAGGAGCAGGAGAAGGCCATCTCCACAAGTGCACTGAAATGTACGTAAAGTTGGGTTCCCTCTAATAGTCAGTTTTAAAACATAAGAGAGGGTAACATAATTCTTGAATTCTTACATTACCTGTACGATGTATGTCAGTGGTTGTCAAACTTCTGCTGGCAACGGACCGGCAGTAATTTTTTGTCGAAGCTCACGGACCGCTAACATAAATGGTGAGCGCAAACAAACCGACATGATTGTATGTTATAACATGTTATAACATGTATGTTATAAAAAGTCTATTGTATGCTCTAAGGCTATTTACAATTAGGGATTTGTTTCAATTATTAAAAAATAGAAAATATCCATAAAATTTTATTTCTCATTGATTTAATTACATTTTTAAAAGTGAAACCGGAAATGTCAGACCATAGGCTATTAGAAGTGAACTTCAATTTTTTCATTGTAAGTGGATCTGCAAAAATATAGCTAATTAGGCTTAGCAAGATTGTGCTAATGATAGAGCATCTGCTCGAAATAAAACACAGAAACCCACAAAATTAAAGAAATATAGATTAAAAAATTAACATATAGGCCTGCTTTCAACTCTTCTCCACGGACCGGTGATTTATGGCCCGCGGACCGGCACCGGTCCGAGGACCTCCACTTTGAGAACCACTGATGTATGTCCCATGTAATGTACTAACGTTTTTGCACTGCCTACCGCACACAAACACTACAAGATTCTCTTTCTGGTCTTCAAATGCACAGAGCACATTTCCCATTTTTGCGAAATGGGCCATGTTATTATACTGGATCTCGCTATATTGGGAAGAGGTTACGGTGTACATGAAGCTCCCTGAACAGCTCTAAAGAAGATACATATATTTCTGTATAAATTGTAACAATAATAAATCTAATTATACTATTATTGTTAAAAAGATACTAGTATTGTTTGCAGTGCCTAGGATTATTTTAATTATTTCATTACATTCCCTGGGGTATAACAATAGCAATTATGATAGAATTGATGGTAGTAGTTATAGTGATATCCCTACCTATCTCTGGGTATAGTTTTGATCACCTTAAGAATTAATAATACCTCATGTAAAAAAACAGTAATTAAAGTAATAATGTATACGCAGTGGATATTGTTTTAGAAAGTTCAACTCTTGCGAACTGTGTATTGATCGTTAAATAAATAAATATGTTAAATAAATATTGAACCCAGTCAACAAAGACTGGCGATCAAAGAATGCATGCACGAGCACATGCTATAGCGCCCCTTCAAGGTTGCTACTCAGAGGCGCTCCCGACTACAGCATGCGCACTGAATCAGAGTTTCACGCCGAAACACTTGAACAATTGCGAGTGAAGGACATGCTCAGGGTGGCTTGAGGTGGACTCAAACCCACAGCCTTCTGACTTCCCAAACGACCCCCTACGAACCTTTCCCCGCAAATAAACCCGGCAAGTGACCCTCTACACACCTCTCCCCGCAAATAAACCCGCCAAGTGACACTGGTTCCCTTGCTTTCAGCCGACGCCCAGATATCGAAGGCGGAGCTTCATCTGACGGACATAGCGGACATCCTGGACGCGGATTGGCTCCCGCTGGCCGTCCAGCTCGGACTCACACAGGACGAGGTCAGTGAAATCCAGATGGATTACGACTACCTGCCGGAGCAGGCGCTCATCATGCTGCACCAGTGGGTGGTAAAGCACAGCGGGAAAGCGACTGGAAACCACCTGGAGAGGGCGCTGAAGCAGATCGGAAGGGCTGACGTCATCGCTGCGTGTATGCACAACATCAGCGAGGTGACGGACGACAGGGAGAGGGTGGCTGCGAAGAACTACATTAAAGGTGGGTAGTTGCTGTTGTTGTTGTTATTAGTGGTGTAGCTAGGACTTTTCGTTTTGGGGTTGGGAGGGGCTGTGGCCTTGAGCATGGCATGGTATCTATTCATTCATTCATTCATTCGGAAAATTTATATAGCGCCCTTCAAGAACAAAACTACTCAGAGGCACTCCCGACTCCAGCACGCCAGAAAAGAACAGTTTTAAGTTTAGTAAGCAACGACCTTAGTAGAGTTCGAGGGTGTAGGCATAGCTCAAAAGGAAGGCCGTTCCAGACCACTGGGCCAACTATGTGTGTATGCATGTATGTATGTTCACTTGTTACAGCATCCCTTCAAAATTTCTACTCGGAAGTGCTCCTGACTATAGCGCGGTCACTGAATTGGAGTCTCACGTCGAAGCGCATGAGCAACAACATGAGCCTATAGTAATAATAATAATAATAATAGTAATAGTAATTAATAGTAATAATAATAATAATAATAATAATAATAATAATAATAATACCTTGTACCTACAAGAACTCTGCTGTCCCACCTCTGGGGTCCAGCGGCGATCTGACCTCCGATCAGCTGATCTTGACCCCTCGTTCTCGAACTGCTATAATGCAGCGACGCTCTTTCTCAGTGGCTGGCCCTAGAACCTGGAATGGGCTCCCTATTGCTCTTCGCCTGGTGCCTAGAGGTCACACCACTATGTTTCTTTCTCACTTAAAAACTGCCTTATTTAGCTGTTGTTGGACTGGGAGCGCTTCTGAGTAGGTTACCTTGAAGGTGCGCTATATAAAAAGTCAATAAAAATAAAAATAATAATAATATTTATTCTTTAATGTGACGCACTGCACTGTACACGAGCAAGTTATGCAATCTAAACAATTCACTTGAATGCAAATCACAGAAGACATTTAAAATCACAAATTATGCAGCCATGCAGGGTGAATGCCTATGTACTTCAGCTGCCACATAGGGAATGAAGGAAGAGCTAAACCCAGGTGGGTTTAGCTCTTCCCTACGGGATTCGAACCCCATACCGTAAGCACTTCAAGCTAGAGTGCTATTCATTACACCTCCTCCCCCACCCCCCCCCCCCCCAATGTTCGGTATGTTCAGTACCTTGCACGTTCGAATCCACCTCAAGCGGCCGTGCAGGGACCTTGAGCAAGTCCTTCACTCGCAATTGCTCATGCGCTTCGGAGTGAAACTACGATTCAGTGTCTGCGCTGTAGTCGGGAGCACCTCTGAGTAGATGTTGCCTCTAAGTAGAAATCCTGAAGGGGCGCTATAACAAGTGCTCATAAAACAAAATGACCGGGAAGGTAGACCAGAGATTGACTTGGCTGGCAAACACATGCAGAACATAATTATAATAGATTTGATTTGCATTCATGGATTTGATTTGCATTTACAGATTCAGATAGATTTGATTTGCATTCACAGATTCAGATAGATTTGATTTGCATTCACAGATTCAGACAGCAGAGATGAACTTGCTTCGCCAAGATTCCTTGGGAGTCGGTCGTCTCATGATTCGTCCGCTAGGCGGCGTCGTGCATCGTCAGACGTTTCCTATGGAGATATCAGCTCTCTGCCGGTAAGGTTCTGCACTGTTAGGCGCTTTCCAAGCATATATAGCTCCTCAGCATTTAATTTTGAAACGTGGAGTTAAGCATTTTGCTATTGGCTTCCCAACTCCTGTAAATGGCGACGAACATACCGACTACACTACTATGCTCATTTGTAGTCTACATGTAAAGCTAGTTCTGAAATAAACAATAATGTACATATTTTTTCTATAGTGAGCAACTGAGCATAATGGACGTGACTCTGCCAATTTTTTTCGGTGAATTTTTGCTTCAGTGAGATCTTTCAAAGCTTCAGCCCTTTTCATTTGGTGCTGAGATCTTTTAAGATCAACAGATCTGTGTGGACTATCATGGTCGTATCTTTTTGTATCGATAGCATCTTTTGAAGAGTATAGGTTCAATCCTACACCTTTCAAAAGGATTTTTTTATGTATGGCAAGATTTCTTTCTGTGATGCCTTTGACAATCCTTTCAATACAACAATCCTTAACAGCAATCCTTTGAACTTAACAACAATCCTTTGAACTTAACAACAATCCTTTGAACTTAACAACAATCCTTTGAACTTAGCGCCACTCCTTTGAACTTAGCAACAATCCTTTGAACTTAACAACAATCCTTTGAACGACTTTGATTATTGTTCGGATTTTAATCTTCCAGGAATCGCGATCGTTTTGCTATGATACGGGAAGTGAAGTTGACTCGGAGACGGAAAAGGAAGAATATAGAAAAGCTCCTTTTGGTGAGTCGCTCATCGTCAAATCAAATCAAATCAAATTTATTGCTCCAAAATCAATTAAGGGTTATGCAATGTACATGTATGATGTGATTAAGACAGTGGTTGAAAATGGGATTCAATGTGCGGAGGAGAGTTGGAAATATTGGAACAATAGGCATCGTTGAAGGGAATACCCTGCTGAGCACATAGAGGCCCTAAATTACGTAAGTATTTTACAGCAATGATTATAGCAAAGATGATGGGTGAGTGTACATCAGCAGATTTAGCTTCTGAGTTGAAAATATGGGAGAATTCAGTATATCGGTAGGCAGTGCTTAAATGGAAGTGCCCGTCATTTTTTCCAGGCTCCGCTGTCCAAATAAGTGGCAGGACGGAAACTGTTGAGGTTTGAAAATAAGTGCCTAAACGCCGTCCATGACCGCCCAGCCACACTTTAAGGCCTGCGGGTATAGGTGATCGTTAATAGGAGTGCACAAAAAAGAAAATGGAAGTGGTAATTATCAATATTTCACTATTTGTGAGGCGCGGTGGTGTAGTGGGTATGGTCGTTGCCTTGCAGCCGGAGGGTTGCAGGTTCGAATCCACCACAAGTCGCCGCATAGGGACCTTCACTCGCAATTACTCAGCGCTTCGGCGTGAAACTCCTATGCAGTGTCCACGCTGTAGTCGGGAGCGCCTCTGAGTAGTGAGCTTGAAGGGCGCTATAACAAGTGCGCATACAAACAAACAAATATACAAACATTTGAAATTGGAATTGGCAGTGTTTTGAGAATCTCTTCATCTTGTTTGCTATTGTTTTGTTCTGGCTTTGCAGATGATCAAGCGGACGATCATTGTTTCTACGTTGACGGATCGATTAATTCGTCGGCTTATGCCAACATTCGATCGACGGAGTCAGAAGATTCAGACGCGGTCTTGTCCGATGGAGGTGATTTCCCGTTAACATAAAATCAAAACAATGACTTCCCGTCAACACAAAATCAAAACAATGACTTCCCTTCAAAATAAAATCAAAACAATGATTTCCCGTCAACATAAAATCAAAACAATGATTTCCCGTCAACACGATAAAATCAAAACAATGACTTCCCGTCACGATAAAATCAAAACAATGACTTCCCGTCAACATAAAATCAAAACAATGACTTTCCGTCAACATAAAATCAAAACAATGATTTCCCATCAACATAAAATCAAAACAATGACTTCCCGTCAACATAAAATCAAAACAATGATTTCCCGTCAACATAAAATCAAAACAATGATTTCCTGTCAACATAAAATCAAAACAATGATTTCCCGTCAACATAAAATCAAAACAATGACTTCCCTTCAACATAAAATCAGAACAGTCTTGTTTCAGCATTTGTATGTAAGAACTCTTGCTATAGCGCTCCTTCAAGATTTTGACTCAGGGGTGCTCCCGAATACAGCGCAGACACTGAATTGGAGTTTCATCCAGAAGCGCACGAGCAATTGCCAGTGAAGGCCTTGCTCAGGGTCACTACGCGGTGGCGGCTTGAGGTGGATTCGAACCCACAACCTTCCGGCTTCAAAGCACCGAACATACCCCTATACTACCGTGCCCCACAACTGCATTTGTAACAGGTTTTCCATAAAAATCCATACAACTTTTACATGCATCAGATTCTCTATTGGGCCAATTAAAAAAAACACAAAAATCAGTTTAAAATCGGATTTTTACATCAGAAAACCAGTGTCCAAAATTCAGATAGTTAGTATTATTCACAACCCTAGTATTGTGTTGTTTAATGAATGAATGCAAGTCAACTGAAAGGATTGCTATTTATCTGCTTGCTTTTCTATTGTGCTGTGTCATTGGCAATGCATATATCGTCACATTCGTGTTAAACAGTTTGTCCACTTATATTGACTAGTCTGTCAATAGTGCAGCTTAAGTGATGATTGTTATTTATTGGATAGGGGTGAATTCTCTAAGTCTGGCAAAGATCTCATGCACTTTTTAACAAATGAGTGATATGGAGCTCATATGTAAAATTCTGTTACTTGCTCAATGTTCATGTAAACATGTTACAATTAATGCTAAGTTTGCTATGCTTCTGAAGACAGATGACAATGGTAACACATCTGTAACAATGCGACATTGATGGCAACAAGAGTGCTGGTGGTTCTAATGAAATCTGCAATTGTGGTTTAGTTATTATTTGGTGTATAGCATACATCAGCGGTTCCCAACCCGTGGGCCAAATTGGCCCGCCTGGCCTACAAAAATGGCCCACAGCACCTCAATGAATAATTAAGAAAAATATATGTAAAAATTGACAATTTGACATGATAGAATATAATATATAATTCTTTTCTATTACAAATTATTTTATTTGGACGTTAATAAATCGCATCAAATATTCTTTTTGGATTCAATTATAACAATTTTATATGTCTTTAGTTAATTAAATTTTAGCCTTGTGGCCCCGTGATGTCCTTCAACTAAGAAAAAGTGGCCCTCGTGTCATCCAACTTAGAAAAAGTGACCCAAACATCAAAAAAGCTTGTGAACCACTGGCATACATATACAGGCATTTGGTGAGTAAATTGTTTCCATTTGTGTTTTGTTACAGCAAGTGATCTGGAAATGGGTAATTCATACGATCGGAAAGACGAATGGATTCATCCACAGTGGAAAGATGTCGTACTTCGTCGGAATAAAGACGGTAAGCGGATGCTGTCTTCTCCGCCTTTTTGAATGTGGAGGCAAAGGTTCAACAAGAAGTAGAATCTAAACCGACACCACTTGGAAAAATTTTTTACGGTTGCAGTTGACAGTCGGAAGCACCTCCGAGTAGGAATCTTGAAGGGGCGCTCTAACAAGTACTCGTACATACATACATGCATACACACTTACCATACATGCATGCATGCATGCATGCATACATACCTACATGCATGCATGCATACATACATACATACATACATACATACATACATACATACACACACACACACACACATACATGCATATATACATACATACATACATACATACATTCATACATACATACATACATACATACATACATACATATATACATGCATACATACCTGCATACATACGGTACTAACCATACACTGTTGAAGAAAAGATGACCAAGACCAAGATTGTGAAGCCAATGACACTTTGTACCTATGACTGCCACAGGGAAACTGCTCTTCTCTGTATAGAGTCATTCAATTGCCTTTCCATTTGTGATGCATCTCCATTGTTTTAACTTTCAGAGGCTCGTGTGATGGCCGATGCTACGGTGCGACTGAGTCAAGCTTCCGATGCCACGATGACCCCTGAAGACATCGAAGAATCGGACAGAGAACTTACGCCGTGCGTTCAAGATATGGTGTCAACAACTAACGATACAGGACAACACACCAGAGGACAGACCTCCCCCATCTCTAACGGGGAAAACCACAGCCAGGGAGGTTTTCTCAGACATCCAGATGCACCAAGAGGGAAGAGAATGTTGACACATCACACCATGGAAAATCCCGCCATGGAAAATCCCACCATGGAAAATCCCACCATGGAAAATCCCACCCAATCGCAGACTCGCCGTGCAGATAGCGAGAGTTCTGCAGTCGTATGGGAAGTTACGGAAGGCGACATATTCCTGAGCACGGACGTCAGCGACCTGGAGGAGACGCTGGGAGATGGAACGAGGGTGAAGCGTCGGACCATCACGAGGAGACAGATGAGACCGGTGGAGGAAAAGCTCGTGAGAGGTCAGGACGTGCTGGAGACACGGACGAAAGATGAGGTCGTGAGAATAGAGGTCGAGGAGGACATCACCGAGTTGGAACCGGGAATCGAAGACGAGTTCGGAGCGCACCTCGACTGTGAGACGACGTCTGAAGAGTTCGAGGAGATGCTGGATGATGGTGTTGTTATTCTGAAGAAAGTGACACGGGTTCGTGTGAGACGTAGCGTGTCCGTAGCGTCGTCCCTGTCCGACTGGGAGATCGAGGGGGGTCCTGTTGGGAAGAACGTGGACGCGGGTGATGTGGATGAAAAGATTTTGACGCAACACGAAGGACGTGAATCATTGAATGGCTCCGTGGTTTCTGGATCATCGATGGTGGTTTCTCCACCTGTCCAGACTCCGGGGACCACATGGAAAGAAAGCGACTCCGATAAAGATGCCACTGTTCACCGTCTTGTTGGAGAAGTTTTCCTGGACACGGAAGAAGGCAGCGAGGAGGGAATATCGGAGAATGGCGTCAAAACAAACAGAAAGATAACGACTATTCGTCACATTTTACCGATCACTGAAATCACGAGGAGCGACCGGGGCAGCACCGTGTCAAAGAAGTTTGAGATCATCGGCACGGAAATTGAGGAAGAGATTCTGGAAACTGCTCCAGGTATGGACTTTGACTTAGAGAACGGGGAGTCGGAGACTTCCGTGGAAGAGTCGGAAGAAATGATGCCAGATGGAACTTGGATAAAGAAGAAGACCACTTGGATCACGGTAACTCCAAGGGATTCGAATCAGTTGTCGAACTTTGGTGCTAACAACGAACTAGCTCAAAATCCACTTCTTGATGCTGATGTGACGAGTAAGAGTGATCAACAAACCTGTAACTTATTGTCTCGTGATACATACACAGAAAGAATTCCATTGCTGTATGATGATAGAAAAATGGATGAAAGTTCAAGTAATTTTAGAGCCAGCAACAATTCAAAAATGAACCTGGATCAAGCAGCATTTTTAGGTGGCAACAGCTTAGAATCAGCGGTAGATCAAATGAGTTTTTCACAGTCCGATGATTTAGCGAAAACTATTGAGCAGAAAGACCATTTTCGAACGGATGAACATAATGCAAGTGCTCATACAAAATCTGGAGAATTTGTTGGATTTGCAGAGCGTGAAGAACATAAAAAACTGAAAATTGCAGAAACTTTGAACACAGAGTTGGATAAGCTACTGAATGATGAATCCGAGAGGCAGAGAGTTGAAGAACAATATTCAGCGGAAAACGAATCAGAAGGAAAAATAGAAAATAAGGAAACTTTTGTTGCTTATGAAAATTACGACGGTTTGAGTCAAACGATTCAAAGACAAACATGTGAATCCGAAATGGATGATATGACGCCATCTGGTGATGATATGTTAAACAGGAAAACACATAATGGTGATGATAACGCTGATGATCTGATCAACAAATGTTATCAGAATTTAGCTTCAGATTTTGATGCATTGATGAACGACGTTGATCAAAAACCAGTTTTGGAAATATCCTTTAACGAGACGGATCACGATACTCTGTTAGATCCGAAAGAACTTATTAGAGAAACTAATCAGAAGTTGACTTTGGGTAACACCAATCTGAAAGATGGGTTGGGTAACACCAATCTGAATGATGGGTTGGGTAACACCAATCTGAATGATGGGTCGGGTAACACCAATCTGAATGATGGGTTGGGTAACACCAATCTGACCATGGCAGCTGATGTGAAAGTGGATGTGGTTAATGAAACTAACGAAATTGAAATAGGCCAACAGAAGCCAACAGAGTCAGAAGAGATTATAAAGGCCGCTGATCGTCGCATGAAAACTGAAGAAATCATTGCAGAAACTGTTGAAAAGGCAGCTTCAGAAAGGCACACGAAGAAAATTGATCAAAAGGTAGCCTCTGACCCTGTGCAACAAATTACGATGTCTGAAGAAGTGATCGAGAAGACTGTTCGAAATCCAGCTGGCGCTGAAAATCAGATCCTGAAAGCTGAACCAGCTCATGTTGAAAGTCAGATTGTTGAAAGTCAGATTAAGGAAGTTGAGCAAAAGCCAGCTCATGTTGAAAGTCAGATTAAGGAAGTTGAGCAAGTACCAGCTCATGTTGAAAGTCAGATTAAGGAAGCTGAACAAGTACCTGCTTATGTTGAAAGTGAGATTAAGGAAGTTGAACAAAAGCCAGCTCATGTTGAAAGTCAGATTAAGGAAGTTGAACAAAAACCAAGTTATGTTGAAAGTCAGATAAAGGAAGTTGAACAAAAACCAGCTCATGTTCAAAGTCAGATTAAGGAAGCTGAACAAAAGCCAGCTCATGTTGAAAGTCAGATTAAGGAAGCTGAACAAGTACCTGCTTATGTTGAAAGTGAGATTAAGGAAGTTGAACAAAAGCCAGCTCATGTGGAAAGTCAGATTAAGGAAGTTGAACAAAAGCCAGCTCATGTTGAAAGTCAGATTGAGGAAGATAAACAAAAACCAACTTATGTTGAAAGTCAGATAAAGAAAGTTGAACAAAAGCCAGCTCATGTTGAAAGTCAGAGTAAGGGAGCTGAACAAAAACCAGCTCATGTTGAAAGTCAGATTAAGGAAGCTGAACAAAAGCCAGCTCATGTTGAAAGTCAGATTAAGGAAGTTGAACAAAAGCCAGCTCATGTTGAAAGTCAGATTGAGGAAGATAAACAAAAACCAACTTATGTTGAAAGTCAGATAAAGAAAGTTGAACAAAAGCCAGCTCATGTTGAAAGTCAGAGTAAGGGAGCTGAACAAAAACCAGCTCATGTTGAAAGTCAGATTAAGGAAGCTGAACAAAAGCCAGCTCATGTTGAAAGTCAGATTAAGGAAGTTGAACAAAAGCCAGCTCAGTTTGAAAGTCAGATTGAGGAAGATAAACAAAAACCAACTTATGTTGAAAGTCAGATAAAGAAAGTTGAACAAAAGCCAGCTCATGTTGAAAGTCAGATTAAGGAAGCTAAACAAAAGCCAGCTCATGTTGAAAGTCAGATTAAAGAAGCGAAACAAAAACCAACTCATGTTGAAAGTCAGATTAAGGAAGTTGAACAAAAGCCAGCTCATGTTGAAAGTCAGATTGAGGAAGATAAACAAACACCAGCTCATGTTGAAAGTCAGATTAAAGAAGCGAAACAAAAACCAACTCATGTTGAAAGTCAGATTAAGGAAGTTGAACAAAAGCCAGCTCATGTTGAAAGTCAGATTGAGGAAGATAAACAAAAGCCAGCTCATGTTGAAAGTCAGATTAAAGAAGTTGAACAAAAGCCAGCTCATGTTGAAAGTCAGATTAAGGAAGCGAAACAAAAACCAACTCATGTTGAAAGTCAGATTAAGAAAGTTGAACAAAAGCCAGCTCATGTTGAAAGTCAGATTAAAGAAGTTGAGCAAAAGCCAGCTCATGTTGAAAGTCAGATTAAGGAAGGGAGACAAACACCAGCTCATGTTGAAAGTCAGATTAAGGAAGTTGAACAAAAGCCAGCTCATGTTGAAAGTCAGATTAAGGAAGTTGAACAAAATCCAGCTCATGTTGAAAGTCAGATTAAGGAAGCGAAACAAAAACCAGCTCATGTTGAAAGTCGGATTAAGGAAGTTGAACAAAAGCCAGCTCATTTTGAAAGTCAGATTAAGGAAACTGAACAAAAGCCAGCTCATGTTGAAAGTCGGATTAAGGAAGTTGAACAAAAGCCAGCTCATTTTGAAAGTCAGATTAAGGAAACTGAACAAAAGCCAGCTCATGTTGAAAGTCAGATTAAGGGAGCTGAACAAGTACCAGCTCATGTTGAAGGTCAGATTCATGAAGCTGAAAAAGTACCAGCCTATGTTGAAAGTCAGATTAAAGAAGCTGAGCAAAAGCCAGCTCATGTTGAAGGTCAGATTAAGAAAGCTGAACAAAAACCAGCTCAAGTTGAAAAGCAGATTAAGAAAGCTGAACAAGAGCCAGCTCATGTTGAAAGTCAGATTAAGAAAGATGAGCAAGAGCCAGCTCATGTTGAAAATCAGATGAAAGAAGCTGAACAAGTACCAGCTTATGTTAAAAATCAGATTAAGGTAGTTGAACAAGTACCAGCTTATGATGAAAGTAAGATTACGGAAGCTGAACAAAAGCCAGCTCATGTTGAAAGTCAGATTAAGGAAGATGAACAAAAGCCAGCTCATGTTGAAAGTCAGATCAAGATGAAGGAAGCTGAACAAGTACCCGCTTATGTTGAAAGTCAGATTAAGGAAACTGAACAAAAGCCACGAGATGATGATGAAAGACTGATGAATGTCACTGATAAAGAAACACAGTTGAATACTGAAGAGTCGTTTGAAGAACCTAATCAAAAGAAACCTTCAGACGTGAAAGAACGCATTGAAGATTCAGACATACCTCTCTCAGTGGATACGACAGTAGTGATCAATGAAGCAGAACAGGCAGTGCTTTTAGACTCTCAGAAATCAAAAGCAGAAGTCGATCAACAATTGCTGATTGAAGGAGTCATGATTGAAAGCGGTCAGCCACTATTCAGTACAGCGGAAAGCATGACAGAAGAGCTACAGGTAACTGACTCTGTGAAACATTCACATATAGACAGCATCGTAAAGTTTAAGACTGCTGAGAAAGTACATGGTCCAGAGATACCTGAGTACCCTGAATTGTCACAAGCGAAGCGTGAAAACGTTGAGCTTCATAGAACATCAGGTGTATCTGTGAGTATTGATTTGCCGCAACAGGTAGCTGCTGAGGCTAATCTAGGTGTTGAATCGGACTATGTACTGGCGGATGTGGCAGAACCATCTCTTTTGTCTGAGATGGTATTATCTCCAACCGAATCTTCCTGGTATGCTTCTGATCCGAATGGACAACAAGGTGAAGATCAAGGTGGAGAGCTGTCTGCAGATTTCTATGATAGTACGCAACAAGATGAAGCTGAGTATTTGGAACAAACAGTCGGCAATGTTGAGAATGAGAGGAGAGTGTTTTCTAGCGACGACGATACCTTTCGGAATCGGGCAATTGGCGTGCAGAAAGAAACACCATCGTACATCTCGGAAAGGATGATTCAATCGAAACTAGTCGAGATGCTAAACCTCGGGCATTTTAGACACTTGGGTTATGGGCCTGAAACGCAGTTTGAACCATCAGAAGTACCTGTGGGAGATGACGTTCAGTTTGAGCCATCAGAAGTACCTGTGGGGCATGACTTCCAGTTTGAGCCATCAGAAGTACCTGTGGGACATGATGTTCAGTTTGAGCCATCAGAAGTACCTGTGGAACATGACTTTCAGTTTGAGCCATCAGAAGTACCTATGGGACATGACTTCCAGTTTGACCCATCAGAAGTGCCTGTGGGACATGACTTTCAATTTGAACCATCAGAAGTACCTGCGGGACATGACTTTCAATTTGAGCCATCAGAAGTACCTGTGGGGCATGACTTCCAGTTTGAGCCATCAGAAGTACCTGTGGGACATGATGTTCAGTTTGAGCCATCAGAAGTACCTGTGGAACATGACTTTCAGTTTGAGCCATCAGAAGTACCTATGGGACATGACTTCCAGTTTGACCCATCAGAAGTACCTGCGGGACATGACTTTCAATTTGGGTCATCAGAAATACCCAGGGGACATGACTTCCAGTTTGAGCCATCAGAAGTACCTGTGGGACATGACTTCCAGTTTGAGCCATCAGAAGTACCTGTGGGACATGATGTTCAGCTTGAGCCATCAGAAGTACCTATGGAACATGACTTTCAGTTTGAATCATCAGAAGTACCTATGGTACATGACCCATCAGAAGTGCCTGTGGGACATGACTTCCAGTTTGAGCCATCAGAAGTACCCGTGGGACATGACTTCCAGTTTGAGCCATCAGAAGTACCCGTGGGACATGACTTTCAATTTGAGCCATCAGAAGTACCCATGGGACACGACTTTCAATTTGAGCCATCAGAAGTACCTGTGGGACATAACTTTCAATTTGAGCCATCAGAAGTACCCGTGGGACATGACTTTCAACTTAGGCCATCAGAATTCATAGGCGAAGGCGGTTACAACACTGAGGCACAAGAGTTAGTGGCAGAAAATGGATTTGGCGAAGATCGTTTCAACATGGTTCCATCGGATATACTGGCAAAGTATGGCTTTCGTTCGAAGCCTCTTGAATCAGATGCAAGTCTTGGCTTAGATGCAAGTCTTGGCTTAGATGAAAGGCAATCGACAACAGATTCATTTAGTGAAGAGCGGGCGAGGCGATCTGGACTTTATGGCTCATATACAGAGCCACATGAATCAACTGTCACAGAAGATGATGCTTTTAATGATGAATCAACATCTCAGACAGCCATAGTAACTGATTCTAATGATGAGCCAGCTGTTACTGATCATTCAAGCACAGAGTCATCAGACATATTAGCGAAATATGGCTTTCGGTCAAAACCATCTGAACTATCCACCGGATATGGTATTAGTAGAGAAGAAGACGTTGCAGCTAGACAGTTCGGTGAACCATCGTATATTTCAGGTAGAGCCGAGCATGGAGATCAACCTCAGTCAGAATTACAAGAGGATGACAGTGAAACAAAAGCTGGCACCATGGAGGCACCTCTGACGCCAACATCAACCGCACCGCGGTCGAAACGAATCAACTTCAGTCGTCCAGAGCGTAGGCTGCGTAAGGCGTCGCAGGAAGGAAGCGCAGAAGGTCTTCCTGTGACCCCACCGGTCGGGCTGGACAGGCAACACGTTCCCAGGTCACCCAGCTCAACTTATGTCAGAGGGGGATTTCAGTCAACTCTGTTCCCAACTGAGCAGGAGGGTTCAACCAGCCAATCCAACACTCGCTTTGCCACCGCATCAGCTGCCGAACGTGACGTTTATTCGCCCTCTTCACCGTCGGAGAACGAATACAATTCTCCGTTCTTGCAACGCGTGCGTGGTTTATGTTCGCCGCTAAAGTTTGATAAAGAAATGCCTTCTCTCACCACATCGTCGTCTTTCCCATGTAGCGTTGTAACGCCCGATGCGTCTCCCACGCGGGACATTGTATCGCCTGTTTTACCACAGGAATTGGATATTTCAGCACCAAATGTGACTGCGAGACGGGATGTTTGTTCACCCGTTTCATGGGGAAAGGATGCTTTACCGCCTCTTCCACCGTGGCGTAATTCCCCAATGCATCCGGACACGTGTTCAACTGCTCCGACGACGAAACAGGATTTTTCGTGGTCCACTTTACCTTCACGGCGGGTTGTTCATTCGCCTGAGCGGAGGAGAGATCTGCGTTCATCCATGTCACCTGAGCGCCACGATTTTCATGTACCTGTGAGGAGGGATGTGCGTTCAGCAACCTCACCCGCGAGACAGGCTATCCGTTCACGTACGTCACCAATGAGGCAGGATATACAGTCACCCACTTCTTCACACTCGTCTTGGCAAGATCTTCATTCGCCGTTTGCTTCGTTGAGACGCGATACAACGTCACCCGCTGTGTCACGAGTCGTTACGTCCCCGGTGGCAGACGGGGAGAGCGCGTCTAGGAGGTACCGGTCCCCCACGCCACCGACAGGCCGTGACTTCTCGTTCAGTGGTCGAACGCGTCGGCGATCTTCGCGTGAGTCGCTGTCCGACGTTCCTCTGAGTTTACCAAGGTCTTCCACACCGGAGTATTCGATACACACACCACCGATGTCACCTGTCCTGCAGGATTTGTGTTCCTCACCTCCAGTCAGATATGATATGTATTCGCCCCTGCAGACGACCAGATTCCCTGAGGGTGTACCCGACTCTCCAACGCCCACGGCGGAGGAACCAGACGGTCGGCCACGACTCACGAGACAACCGAGTCTTCTGCAGAGCACGCTGGAGGCCCACTCGCGATACCTGGACGCCATCAGTAAAATCGAGGAGATCGCGCCTGGTCTTATGCCGAACCCCGCTCTGATGGGTCCAGACGTCACGCAGGAGACTATAAAAGGGAAGATTCGCTGTTCGACGTCCGATCACGAGGATCCGACGGTCGAGACTTCGGATCGAACGATCATGAAGAAGAGCACGGTCATCCAGTACTACCAGCCGGTCGTCTGCAACTTCTACCGCAGCGGGATTCTCATCGACTCGCGGAACTCGGAGCTCATGCTCGGAAAGTACGTCGACGACTTCATCTACGATTCGCCGAGCGACCTGACCAACGTCTCGGATCTGAACAACGACAACACGACTTCCGTAGATGTCTCGGAGGAAACGTTGGCCGACGGAACGTGGCTCAAGCACAAGACTACGAGAGTGGTTGTTGGCCCATTGGACGAACCGGTAGAGAGCGTGAGCATAAAAGAGGTCGCTTCCGGGAAGAGTTCGGCAGAGGACTTCCTGAGGAGCCATCCCTCGCTGAAAGCGTCCGATCTTCTTCCCCTCGTTAATCGTCATCCTGTTCTCATTCCAGAGATCATTTCCCGCCTTGGACTTCGGTCGTCTGCTGCCGATCCGGTCTCAACAAGCGTTCCACGTTCTGCGGATACGTACAGATCTCAGAATACGCTTTCGGGGAAAGAACTGGTGGCCTCGCTGCTTGCCGAGAGGCGAGAAAGGGAAAACGCTGCGATGGAATCGAGAAAACCTGTCGCACTTTCGTTAGACTTGGAGTCGGGGAAAGAATTTTCTGGTAAACAGGAGGAGTTTCTCCAGGGAAATCTCGTGTACACGGATGTGTCTTCGGAAGCGGGTCAAGTTCACGCGGAAGGATGTAGGAGGTCGGTGAAGACTGAGAGTGGTGATAGTGTCAAGGTGGAGGTAGGAGGGTCGAGGTTTTCAGCTCCACTGCTGGGAAACTTAACGTTTGAAGCGATTAATGGAACGGGTTCTTCTGCTGAATCTGTTCATCATAACGTGGATGATACCAATGCAGTCTTCCCATCTCCAATGATGCCAGAACTGGATGCTGAGTTTGTGAAAGACGGTGGACAAGAAACGGTTTGTCCTGCAGTTGCTCCTACTCAGTTCGACCCAATATCAGATCAGATAGCAACAGCATTTGCTGAAACAAAAGCTCCAGCTGTTGAAACAGAAATAATACCTGCTGATGCAAAAACATCTTTTAGGGAGGAGAATTCACCAGTCACGTCTGGTGTGATTCCTCCAAGACAAATGCCCACAGAGTCAATGTCCTCTCAGCTGGAACCAACTGTTTCGCCTCCGTTACCAGGTAAAGCTGAACAGTCCGAGGCAGCAAGTAGCCACGAACTTGAACTTTCTACAGCGACAAACACACAACAAGACAGAGATGGTGGCGATCCTGACCGGAGAGTGGTAAAAACCACCGTTAAAAAATCAGTCAAACGAAAAGTCCGAAAGGTCCGTCATGATGGCAGCGTCGTAGATCTTAGCCCCACCAGTGAACCAGAAACATCCGGTTCCCCGTTCGTGCCTGCCTTCTCTGCCCGCGATATTCCCCAACCTGCCAACCCCATCTGTTCGCCCCCTGCATGTGAGGGTTACAACAACGCAGTCGAATGTGAAACCAAACACACCGCAACGGAAGAAATGCTTACATGTGACAGATCGAGGAAGGTGGCAGAAACATCTGAGGAACAGATTGTCAACAGAACAGTCAGTGACAGTCAAGCCAATGATGCTCTCACGACGAATACAGCAGCAGAGCCGGAGTTTCATTCCATCGTGCGAGAACCTGGTCTTGAGGAAAGACTCCGTGAATCGGAAGCAGACATTTCCCGTGTTGTTAAAGAACTGCCGCCTTCCGACAGCGTTTCCGCAGTTTCCAGGTCATCCGCCTCAAACGAATCCGGTCATGAAGACGGAAGTAGCGGTACTGAAGTTTAACCTTGCAACAGCAGAAGTCATGAACGTCCGATGCATCGGGAACTGCAATAGTAGAACCAGCACACAGTGATTCAACAGAAAAGCAATAAATTAAAGAATTTAGTGATTAAAAACACTGGCAAACAGAAGCAGCTTTTAGTTGAGGTGCCTTACACAAGTTACATTTCAAGTCTTCCATGTATCTTTCAAATATGCATTCAAAGAAATCTTCTATTTAACTGACGAAGCATGCATCTGAAGTAGATTGCTACTGCATAGGTGAATCTGGCAAAGGACCACGAGAATCGGACAAGCGTTAATTAATAGCTCGTCTACCATCATCCATGTTTGAAAAAATGTTTTTTCTATTCGTTGCTTGAGGGACGCTGTTTGGAATAATAATAATTTTGCGTTATCAGTACATGTTTTGTTCAATGTTTAAATGTACCATAGGCTTGTTTGAAGTTCCTTCAGTGTGTCTTGTAATCAGACATTTGTGTTGTGACAACGACCAGTTGAGTTGCATGGATTCAGTAGTTGAAATTCAGTTACAATTTAGGCAAATGAAATTCTCTTTCGTTTCCAAGAGGAACTTCGCATTCTGCAATGCTAAGCGGCTGTTGTTGATTTGAAAAAATCATGTTATGCATAAACATAGACGGCATAGAAATTTGTGCAGGAGGTGCAAGAGCCAGCTAGACAAGCATTGTGAAGAGGGCATCAGGCATCTACGGGCACTGAGACTATTGACTGAGTACCGTAGGCGCATTTAAAGATTTGTGCAGGAGTGGCATAACATGCAAGTTACAACAAAAGGCCAAGATGTTCAGATGTAAATTTGGGAATGTGTAAACACCCAATCACGTCCCAATGTTCAGGTGTCCATGTATATAGTACTGTGCCATGAAGAGTTTAAATTTCTATTACAGATGATGTTGTTTCTAGTGTGTTACCGTTTACTAGTTATGTGTTAACGTTCACTAATTATGTGTTACCGTTTACTAGTTATGTGCAGATCACTTTTTCTCTGAATGGAATTAACATACGCTGACTGAAACACTTTGGTGAGGCTTTAACAGTTAATAATGATTTTCTACTAAAAATGATTGGTAAACCAATTCAGCACATCCCTAAAGTGTTACAGAGATGTTAATAAATATACTAACCTAACATGCGGCCTTGTATTTATAATTATAATTTTGCATACAAAGCCGCATGTTTAGTCTACGTACATCACATCAACAGTATGATCATAATTATGATATAATGTGGGTCAAAACATGGATTCCAAAATTTAATGAATCATTATAAAACTGTACGGACAATGTTTGATGTAGACTTCACAGTCAGAGCTGACAGAAGATTCCCAGAGAGCCTTTGATCCTTTATTTCATGCAGAATAGGAGCCCTTATGTTCCAGGACTAAATTAGGAGATTCAAATAGATCTATTAAATATGACTATGCTGTTAATGGTTTTATGCTATTTGGCTAATTATCTGTCGTTAGCCACTTGTGTAAGTTCTCTCATATTATAAGCAATCGGATAGCGCGTATAAATTCCATTGGATAATTACAAGTTACAGTGACGAATTTAAAATCCGATGTTGCTTATAGACTGAAAATCCTACGTTGCTAATTTATTATTCGATTTATATTTGTTGTTGTTTAATGTTTTGCGATGATGCATGACATGACGTAGAAGGCAAAATTAAGTGTGACGTAAACGAAATGTAAATTGCTAAATGTCTTACATCTATAAGTGTGTGTGTGTGTTTTTGTGTCTGTGCGACAGTGTAATCTGCAAGAATGTTGTTCAGAGACTTAATTGCTTTTGCTGAAGAAATATTTCAAATAGTGGATCTTTTAGAGGTGTTCAGTGTTGGTTGTTGGGATGCAATGGTTGCTCTAGTTGAAAATTAATCCTTTTTACAAGGATATCAAGGATATCAAGATTACACTTACGAAGGTTGTTGCTTAAGAGAATAGGCTTTTGCAGGCCACATTAAAGTCCAGTGGCATAGCCAGGAATTTACGATGGGGGGGGGGGTGGTTTGGGGGTTTTATGGCCTAGCCGAATACCCTTTTTGACACCAACCAAACAGCATTACAGTAAATAAAAAGGGAATAAAGTAACAAAGGGAATAAAGTAAGAAAAACAATTGTTACAACAAGCAAATGTTTTGTTTTTTCTTATTTAAGTGGATAAATAACCTTATAAAAGCTTTTTTCCTAGGCCAACCCCCCCCCCCTTGTCTACGCAACTGTTCAAGTCCTTATTTTGGTTCTCAAGTCCAGGGCGTGTTTTTTACTGGGGAATATTTCAAAGATATCATTCACCCTGCATTTTCCAGCTTTTCTCCTCCTACCTCTGCACTTCGGACCAGCATGGTCCATTTGTCCCGTGAAATAGAATTTCATTTGCCATAATTCATGGGCCTCATTTGCTACCATTCATTCAGCCTCATTCAAGGGCAGATCCAGGGGGGCAAATCCGGCCATGGCTCCCATTTAGAAATTTCTTTATTTTTGGCCAGCTATTCTGGCTCAGAAAGTTGACGTGAGCCCCCCATGAGTGAGTAGTTTTGTAGGCACCTCCCCACAACCCCACGAGGTCGGTACAGGGACTTAAGAACACTACGACTAAAAAAGTCATCAGATTTTAGGTGACCAAGCCGAAATTTTTCCCCTGCCCCAAGATCGAAAATTTTGGCCCTTCCCCTTTGAGAATTTCTGTATCTGGCCCGGTCTCATTTGCCACTATTAATTGGACCTCATTTGCCCCCATTCATGCTGCCTCATTTGCAACATTCGCTTACTTTTGCTGATTACTGGTTTCTTTAAAAAAAATTACGAACTTCAGGTGTAGCTTATTAGAATTGATTTAAAATAACATTATTTTGATAGGTAGTCAACAGTAATTCACGACTGAGGAAGAATTTATCTTTTTTATGCTGATTATTGCAAAATTGGAGAATATAATTTACCTCAAAGCGACTTGGACGGTCACCATGGAAACCGGTCTATCTTCATTCTGGGCATATCAAATGACGAAATCTCTTTGGGAATGTGATACCTTATGCCTACATCACAGGCTGACTTCTTAATTACCAGATGAACTATGCAATGAACAAATAATAATTTATTCGAAAGACAACTATGTCATTTAATCGCAGTTCGATACACAGAAAATCACATATTTTTGTCAGATACGGAAAAAATTGAAATAGTACAAGCCAGGATTTCTGGATAAGTTTAAAACAAACAACTGACATGGGCTTGCAGCAGAAAAACAATGACAGCAACTTAAATGCAAGTAATTCGGCATTTATAATGAAAGATAAGTCCTACGAGGACTGCAAAATCAAACTACTGGCAAATCAAAAGAAACCAATTATAATTTTAGTCAAATAGCAGCATTAGAAATATAAATATACCGTACTTGAAATACACTGTACTCGTTTCAAAGACAACTACAGCTACTTTAATATAACTTCTTCCTGAGGGGTTTTATAAATTGCACACAAGTTTAATTTTTTCGATGCCAATTCAACATGAAAATCAGCTACAAAAGAAACCTCTCTACTGGGTACATATATAATTTCTTAAGTGCACCAAACTAAGGAGCCCAGCTTTCATTACATTGAGAAATTTAAGGCATAACTTTATAAACAGTCAAAAAAATCTCTGACTATAACTAGGGCTCCTTATAGGACCTTGCTAAAATATAAAAATGACCCGTCAATAATCCACAGAAATTTGCTGCTTATCAACCTGATTCATATTTTAAAAACAAAATACATAAAAAGTCCTATTCAAAAACTAACAGTTGATGCAATGTTCTGAGCTATTATCTAATACACAATTTTCCCCTCACCAATTTTACACCAATTAAGCAGCCCATTGTACAGGTGTTAAATAAGTGTTCAGTGACTGCAGAAATCTCTGAGCAGTAAACCATGAAACAACATCTAGCAACAACACCCAGCCTGGCCAGACTACACTAACTGGCACAACTAAAAACTGCAAACATGATCTGTGTGAAAACTTTATATTAAAAAAAACTGACTTACCACTTAACAACTGATGTTTACATATAATTAGCACACTGTAGGAACTAAAGATACACTGTTAAAAAAAAACATCAACAGAAGTTTGTCAAAATCTGCTTTCGTATCTAAATTGAGTAAAAAATATTATTTAATAGCCACAGTTTGGGCGTGCTTCTGGAGCAAATTCTCTGCCAGAATTTACATATAATTAGCACACTGTAAGAACTAAAGATAGTTAGCACACTGTTAAAAACACACCAACTGAAGTCTGTCAAAATCTGCTATATGTTTTTTTTAAATTTTCTTCTGAAGCAAATTCTCTGCCGTAATTCCTTGTCAACTAAAGGTCACTCGACGAGAAGAGCAGCTTAAAACCTGAGATCTAGTCACACAGCAACTTTAAAACTTATCTACACTTCCCTGAGGTTAGATCACCAACTAAAGTGAACTTACGAGCTGCTTCGTAAGGCACTCTTTTAACAGCATGGCTGTGTTACGGCGCCATATAAATTGTCAAAATTATCATTATTAAACATGTCAACTGTCAACACTCCCTTCTTCGGCTTTTTCCATTCACGAAAAAGCTAAGTGACGGGCCCCATCTTATTTAAGAGCACTGCACTCAACCTGACGATACCACCTGGGCAAGGAATAAATTCCAGTTGCCAGATATACCTCGGTAGACAGAAGTTAATTAAATATTAATATGTAATAAATCATAAAATTATAGTCAACATTAGAAAAGCTACTTAAATACTGAAATACAAGGCAGACATAGCTGCTGAATTCCAACCAGAAAAGCTTTCTCTAAAGTACGATTTTTCCTCTTTTGTTCTTCCGTTACAGCATTTAATTACATGAATCAACTCGTGTCTACTTTAATATCAAAAACCGGGAGCAGCGAATTACATATCATAATGACTAAAGTAAAAGCTAAACCAAGGATATGGAAAACTTACGCAACAATCAAAACTATACATGCAACAAAACAAGCTTCTAAAACCTGTCGATATTGCATACTACAGAATTCTTTAAACAATACATTATATTAGTACCGATCCGCATAAAAGCCAGCAATAGTGAGTGGTTTCAATTAATTATCAGTATCCCTTTGTGCACATGATTTAAAATGAAAGTCGTTGCAAATCCTGCAGGAATGTTTTACCAGTTAACACACTGGAAATAGTGCCAGCAAATACTATTTATTGCATGTACTGCAAAAGCACAATGGATAATGTATCATACCAGCTAAAAATTAACAGAGCGCCTCTTGCAGCATAGGCTGTTCAGAGGCGTTTTCAGCCCAGAAGCCCGATGAAAAGAGACATCCTGAGAGTGCGAGAGGATGCAGGGAAACATGAGCGCCCACACATAGGGGCAAGAGGGGGAACTTGCCCACCTGGAAAATTGAAACCTATTTTTCTCACTACTACTTTTGGGATTGATAACAAATTTCTTCGTATTAGAGAATAAAAAAACCTACTTTCAACTAATACTTTTCGATTTTTTAAACAGATTTCCTTGCAAAAAGAAACAATTCATATTAGAAATGTTAAAAAGTGAAACTGAGAAATTTACATCAAGAAACCTATATGAAAAATACCCATGCATGTTCTTAACTCCCTGCTTTGAATTTTTTTACCTCTTGCTACAAATGTTTTAACCATGACCATTTGTGTTTTGCCCCCTCCTGCAAAAATTTCTGTGGGCGCCCATGCAGGGAAGAGCCCAGACATGAGTTTAGCCCGTAGAAGTGGGGTAAGGCCACTCCGTGTGGAGGGACCTATCACAGCAAATGCTCGGCTCGGAGTCAAGGCACATCGAGCACAAGAGAAAAAGAGGTCAAGACGGTCGGTAGAGCGCAAGCGGCGAATGTGGCACTTAAGCAAACACTCAGTCACAGTATAACGCAAAGCAGTAATAACATACTATTAATTTAACACAACTTTTCCTAATTTAATGCGTAATTTATCCCAGCACGTCTCTTGCTAGACATCAAAATGCAACCTAGGCACGTCATGAAGAATTAAACAGGAGCGTCCACACTCTGCAAACATCTGACAATCGTAATTTTACAATGTATATTACAATGAAATTATATAATGCATAGTCATACATTTTCGGGATTCACTCTTTTCATGAAGTCCACTTCATGATGTCATTGAAAATCCGAAACATATACCGGCACACGATAACAAGACCAAATGGAAAGACTTCAGCACGATGCGCGATAAAAACACCGATTATAAAGTCGCCATCTACTTCAGCTTTGGAATGCGTCGAAGCTGGATGTAAGCGAGAAACATAATTCCGATGGTTATGAGTCCAAGCGCCATTACGTTCTGCCAAAGATCCCAGGCCGTCTCGTGTTTGATGCCCTGCTTTTCTAAGTAGTTTATACCAGCATTCTCAATCCTGGAAGAAAAACAATGTCAGTTTATACTCTGAATATGAAACGAGTTGTCCTAAAATTCTGCTTCGTAGACTATATTTCTGCGCATAAAAACCGGAAAAGACAAAATAAGATTTGGCCATTTCAGAAAATTAATCAATTATTAATTAAATTGTTTTATAGAATTTGAATTCGTAAGGCATTTGATGGATGATAGTAATTTCACAATTGTTGCAATGCAAGAATCTGTTGGCTCTGACTTCCAGCGCATGGTAGAATTTTGCATAGCATGTTATTAACCTTTACCACTCTGGACAAATTTAAACCGATTCAATCATTAACTGGAGTGGTAAAGGTTAAGATGACACCAGACCAGGGCTTTTTTAACGTGCAGTTCTACACAAAATTTGCAGCTGTAGCAGCAATTTTGTGCAGTGATAATCATAAGAAAAAGGCAACTGTAGCCGGTGTACCAAGGAAGAACGACATGGAAAGAGCTAAGGGCTTGTACTGCTACCAATATATGGGAAGGCCAAATTTAATGTGGATGACTAAAAAGGGTCATCATATTTTTAAAAAAAACACACCAGATTAAAATAACTGGTTGTGCAGTTCTAAAAATGTCTTTTAAAAAGCCCTACACCAGCCACTATAGTTGTTGATTTATTTTGAAATCTACATAATATCAATATGTATCAATGGAAATAATCAGTTAAACCATCAACTGACAGATTTGCTCGGTGCACCTATGTTAACCTGTTTTGCTTGGTTAGGGGTTTGGGGGTGGGGGTAGAACCAGCACTCTCAGAGTGACACCTCTTCATGAGGACAAGTATTTACTCCCCAAGAGAGGACAAGTATTTACTCCCCACGAGAGGACAAGTATTTACTCCCCAAGAGAAGACAAGTATTTACTCCCAACAGAGGACAAGTATTTACTCCCCAACAGAGGACAAGTATTTACTCCCCAACAGAGGACAAGTATTTATTTCCCAAGAGAGGACAAGTACTTACTCCCCAAGAGAGGACAAGTATTTACTCCCCAAAAGAGGACAAGTATTTACTCCCCAAGAGAGGACAAGTATTACTCCCCACCCAAGAGAGGACAAGTATTTACTCCCCAAGAGAGGACAAGTATTACTCCCCACCCAAGAGAGGACAAGTATTTACTCCCCAAGAGAGGACAAGTATTTACTCCCCAAGAGAGGACAAGTATTTACTCCCCAAGAGAGGACAAGTATTTACTCCCCAAGAGAGGACAAGTATTTACTCCCCAAGACAGGACAAGTATTTACTCCCCAAGAGAGGACAAGTATTTACTCCCCAAGAGAGGACATTCTTTCATGCTGCCTCACTGCTGTATAGCACAGCCAACAAAGGTCAGAGATAAATCACTTCACATTTTTTATGCTCACCGAGCATGAATGACGACGACACAAAGCTTCATTCAGTGGATAGTAGTCAGCAGGGATGTCACACTCAGCAGTTACTGGGCGCAGCTGGACATCCCTTCTGTGAACTATCGATTGAACGAGATGCATAGGGTTAATAAATGAGGCGAATCATTCCCAGCGTGTGTTCGTCACATTCGTAACACGCCTGTTTAGCTTCATGCCAACTCAAATAAGCTGATTTTGTATTACGTATTTATTTACTTATTTCTCTTTCTCAAAGGCACTCCTGACTACAGCACGGACACCGAATCGACGTTTCGTGGCAAAGCCGACGAGCAATTGTGAGTGAATGACTTGCTCAAGGTCCCTACGCAACAGCTTGAGGTGGATTCGAACCTGGAGCCCTCCAGCTCCAAGGCAATGAACCCACCACTACACCAACGTGCCCCACATATCTTCGTATCAAGTCAGATCAAGTGATATCGTGCTAGTAAACTGTCGGCAAATCATCAGAGCACTTACAGAATTTTGGTGTCGTTGACATAGCTGTAGACGTCAAGGTCTTTAAGTTCGTTTATCGACAGAACCTGAAATAAAGAAGCATTTGTCCAACACATGACACACGCATGGCAAAAGAAAACAACCAAAAATAATTTTCATCTCATCTGCTTGTCCATCTACAGCAGTGGTTCCCAACCCGTGCCTGCGGGCCAAAAGTAGACCTGCCAGGCCTCAGAAAATGGCCCTCATCTCTCTAAGAGTTAGCAAAAATATATGAAGACATCAACAATTTGGACAGGATAGAAAACATAATTATTATCTATTACAAATTATTTTATTTTGACTTCTATAAATAACAACAAAATTCTATTTTGATTCAAATATAACAATGTTATATGCTTTAAGTTAATTAAATTTTAGTCTTGTGGCCCCTAATGTCTTTCAACTAAGAAAAAGTGGTACTCGTGTCCTCCAACTTAGAAAAAGTGGCCCTAAAGTCAAAAAAGGTTGGGAACCACTGATCTATGGCTTGGTTTTAGAGCACCGTCAGCCGACTTCGTGTGCAGTGCTCGTGAATACGCTGGTTCCCTGCGCTTGCCTTTCAAGTGGTGCTTTGGAATTGTGACTTGTGATTACAGTTACAAATAGACAATGGAACGATAGAAGTTGCTAATCACAATTCACCAAGTGTAATGTGTTTCGTGCATTTCTGCTAATTCCTGTGCTTGTGTAATCAAAACACTTCAAAATGAATATGCAGTTATATGAACCACTGAGAAGGACATCCCTTGTGCGGAGGTGAATGAAGAGGAACAGAGAGTGATATCTATACATGCATTGTATGTATAATTGCGTATGAATGTATGTGTGTATGTATGTATGTATGTGTGTATGTATGTATGTATGTATGTATGTATGTATGTGTGACATGTGTGTGTGTGTAAGTATGTATGTACGTGTATGTATGTATGTATGTGTGTATGCATGCATGTATATCCCTCGAACTGCATGCACTGGGAGCGCTTCTGAAAGGTTTTTGCTGCGAGAAGCGCTTTATAAGTTGCCAGATACAATACAATACAATGTATAAAAATGTATGTATGCATGTATGATTGTATGTATTGCATACGCATAATTGCGTATGTATGCATGTACTGTGCATGCATTTGGACATCTCTAAAGTATAAACAACACAAAAATTAAATTAAGTATGAACCATTTAAGTATTTACATACTTACTTCTTAAAAGATTAAATACACATGAGGCTATTAATCCCCAAATTTGTTTTCATTTCACTGACGCATACAAAACGAACATTTTTTGGTACTTACGTTGAGACAGTATCGAATGATACTCAGGTACTGCAGCCAGCTCAGCCAATCCGCCATTGTATTCAAGTTCACAAGCAGACCACCAAACACCTAAAAGTTTACGAATAGCAATTTAATCATATGGTACATAAAAACCTAGCAGCCTCTTAGCAACACTTCAGAAGAATTTTATCTGCAGTTCCCCTGCAGGTCAACTCCAGAAAAATTCTTTCCCTCTTATTTCATCTACCGGGTACATACGCGAGTTTGAAAAGCTTTGCTTAACAAATTCATATACGTGCAGTCATTTAGTCCTGGGCATGACGTTAAACTGCATCCATCCTCCGCCACAGGGAACCAACAAAGTCCCTGTGCCGGTCCTAAGCCCGGACAAAAGGAGGAAGGTTTGCCAGATGGGTGGCGATACACTGGCAGTAAAAGACCAAGACGACTGAAATCCGCAAAAACCACGGCACAAGTGACATAGCGACCCAGATGCTTCAAGGTGTCATGATGTGGAGCTGACATGCACAGGCCGGTCAGGACAGACCAGTGGAGAGTGTCGGGGGAGAGAGCGTGGGACACATACGGGCATTGACCCAGGTTGTCCTTCGTGCCTCTCTCCCAATATTTTCTTCATTCAGACAAGGTGGTCGAGCTGCTCCAAGATGTTAATGGTATGGAGCAGACCTGCTGACCGGACCGGTTGAAGCTGGGCAGCATGATGCGAGACAGACTCAGACAGAGAGTACAGAGGGTGGCGTCGGGACACCTACGGGTATTTAGCCCATGGATTTTGATGATGATGATGATGATGCAATCATTTATGATGTAGCAAATTCAACACCAGCAGCTAGTTTGTTCTATGCTGTCCCGGTATAGTGGGGGTTTGCAGGCCAACTGGATAGGAACTGTCTCCAGTATGTAACAAGCAAGCTAACACATCACAGACGGTAGGTACTTTCCCAACGACTTTCCAACATTTTAGCAACTTTGCTTCAAGTTGATAACAGTTATTTATTCTGCAACCATAATGAACCTGGGGCACTTACTGCCTGGGTTAATCCAACAAAAAAAGTCCCAACAATAGACCCTGCGACAATTGCGTGAACTGTCTACTCTGCAAATATATGACCTCACAGTCACCCTTCACCAAAATCATCTACTCTATCTATCACCTATCAGGCTTTCCACTCACAATTAAACGCTCAAAGCCTTAAAGATACCCACACTGATTCGTCAACATTTCTTTACCCAAACACAATCCACCCTGGCAACTCCATCCTGTCTCTGGTTTCTACATGACAACGGGACTCGGATCTACCCTGGTATATCTGGACAACTCCCCATATCAACGCAGCGCTTGCCAAAAAACTGGTCACCTGTTGCCTAGTTTAGAATGGCAGGCAGTCTACAAATTCAATGCTTCAATTGCAATTCTACTCATTGTGTTCAAGAAGATTTTTGGATGCATGCCTATAATTGTATATTGTCTGATGCAATTTATTTATTTTTATTGATATCTCGCATTTGCTATAGCGCCCCTTCAAGCTACCTACTCAGAGGCGCTCCCGACAACAGTGCGGACACTGCATCGGAGTTTCATGCCGAAGCACACGAGCAAGTGCGAGTGAAGAACTTGCTCAAGGTCCCTACGCGGCGGCTTGAGGTGGATTCGAACTTGAAACCCTCCGGTTCCAAGGCATCGAATCACCACTACACCAATGCGACCCACTGAGAATGAGCATGAGACAAAGACGAAGGCCACCTACCATCATGATGACGTAGCAGAGAGCGATGAGAAGGTTTGCGATTGCAAACACTCTCACGGACGCTCCGACGCAGAACCCGATTGCTGAGGCCGCCATCGTTGTCAGGAAGAGGCTCAGGTAGTAGATGAAGAACTTATCGACAAACACTTGCAACCCTAAAAATAAAGATTTAACATGTTTATTTATTATTATTATTAATTATTTAACATGTCCCAGGGGTCACTCCACTCTGTTCCTAAAGAACTAAAAACTGTTTTATTTAGCCGTAATTGGGCCGGGAGCGCTCCAGAGTAGCCTACCTTGAAGAGGCGCTATATAAATTTCTGAAAATAAATAAATAAATAAATGTTTATCTTGTTTATCATGATTAGCCAGTCATTCACAGATTTCTTTTCGAGGCCTCAGAAAAGTTTACTACGTTTTGCTGCATCGCAGATTTTGGCCGAAAAGCAGAAAGAATTTACAATAATTAGCATTAGTGTATTAAATTGATTATCTAGCTACAATATCATATTATTTTTATTTTTATTATTATTATTATAACCCATCATTTATTAAACGAAACATGTTTTACAAGAAACAGCATGAAAGTTCTTTGTTCAGGAGTTAACAGCCCTCATCACAGAGCAACTGTGTGAATGTGCCTCGAAATGCCACTGCGCTAAATCTTTGCGTACAAATTGAGAGGAGTTGGAAAAAGTGAGTGGTTACAAAATTAATTATTTTTAAAAAATTATTATTATTATCACTATTATCATCATTATTATTATTATCACCATTATTATTATAATATGAAGCTTTACACACATTATATACACCTCCATAAGTAGTAAGTACATAAAAAAGTGCAGCCACTTAATTCAAAAATAAGCCATACTTAGCAGTAATCTGAAAGGCAGTAATCTAGTATCACGCTTAGAAGCAATATTCTATCCAATTTCTAAATACATAAATTAATAAAACGTTAAGCAATATCCATACATACCAATCATGAAGTATGTTATAACGCAGAACGCTGACAGAGGCACGAGACGCATCGGAACAAGATCACAGAAGACTTTGGCAAAGAAGTAGGCAGACACTCGGTAGAATCCGCTGGCACTTTCATGTCTACATCAATAACAGTTAATCATTAGTTTCATTGAATACAATTCCTTTTTTGATGATGATCCCAACACAAGCAAGCAGCCTTTCATCACTGCACTACTCAACTAATCACTGCAAATTTTGCATATCACTGCACATTAAAACAAACCCAGCTTGCCTGGCCACATTAATTTTGATCCAGTTATTCTATACCAACACGAAAACATCACATATGCGCACACATGTCAATATCTCGAAACACCAATTCTAACGTTATAACGTCAATTATAACGGATATTAAATATAGTTCAGCTTTTAAAATATGCGTTCATTATAACAGAAAAATCACGGTAAGTTCAGTGATCCCGATATCGCTCCAAAAGACAAGGTCGTCCAGTGTAATACCGTACAATGAAACAAGACTATGATTTTATTCTACAACAAAAGTTTTTTAGTATCGGACAAATGCAACTCACACAAATATACTTCGCTCTTTGATGAACAATTCAACGGCAGAAAGATTTCCAAACACTTGATTCATGATGATGAAGAAGAAAGCACCAACCCTAACAACAACAAAAACAAATATTTAGCTTAAGAGATTTCATTGGTTTTACTCAGAAGATGAGAAGAGTAGTCCCTTAAGCAGAGTCAAGAAATGGGCAGGAAAGTTAAACAAGCAAGTATATTCCTATTACAACCAACTGTCTATAATACCACACTTTTCTTTACACTGCATTTAAGAGGGGTGCGGTAGTGTAGGGGTATGTTCGATGCCTTGGAGCCAGAAGGTTGTGAGTTCGAATCCACCTCCAGAGTTGCTTTGGTGTGATACACCGATTCAGTGTCAGTTACATATACATACATACATACACACACAGTTACATATCTAGTATAGACATACATCATACACACATAAATATATGCATACATACATAAATACATACACACATACATACGCACACAGTTACATGCATACATACATAAATACATACAAACACATACATACACACATACATACAGGGTGGCTAAAAAAAATGCACCACCGGTTAAAATGCGATATCTTTGCAACCGATTGAACTTTTTCTGCGAAAACATCCCAATTGAGCCACCCTGTACATACATACACACACACACACATACATACACATATCTCGATTGCAGAATATGTGTTGCACCGACCTGTTCTGTATGGCTGAATCAACGTTGTCATCAAGTTGCAGGTAAATAACGCCAACGATCAACGCGAAAAACAGAACGATCACGAGCTAACGAAAGAAATATCAAATAAAGATATATCAATTAAACAAACCAACAACAACCTGTCTAAAAGCAGCTGCCATCTATTCACACAGCACGCTTGGAATGCTTTAGATTTTATTCATTTTCCGACATTACAAGCTGACCACTCACTTGAAACCTCTGATCGGATGACCGTCCATCATCATCCATTTCAACTTACCAGTAGGAACAAAAAGAACCTACTTCATAACAAGAATGCTGTTCAAAAACGTTTACTAGTCTTTATATCCAGTGCTCTCTTGGCACTTGTTAACTGCTGCATTATGAGGACTCGTTATTTTCGAAATAAAACGATTATTAATAATAGCATGACCAGTGTGTTCGGGCCTATTGAGTTTCCGTGATGCAGCTCTACATAAAATCATTTACATTAAGCTGGCAGGTTTTCAATGACAAGCAACACTAATGCTTCAACTGAAAGTTTGCAGACGGAAAATTTTCACCAACCTGCAGGATTGACGTCTGGGGATTTCGCACGATGTTAAGAATAGTTCGCTTGGAAACGTATCGCAACTGTAACAGGTTAAACACTTATTTTTAAAAGAACTTCTCGCATTTATATCATCAACAAGAACTTCGTGAAACATCAAAATATCCAGTAAATTAACCTCAGTCTGCACAACTATTTTGGCTAAATTAAATCTGATAGGAAAGCACGAAAACTGAATGTCTTATAATTTATTCACAACAAAATATGGAACTAAATTTTCAAGAAATAATAATAATTACTATCAATATTATTACATAAATTTCTTATGTGGGCAGATCATACCGAAATGTGAATCTGAACTATATTCCGTATGCCATGCGTAAAATAAATACAATGATGCTAACATTAATTTGCAGACAAATACATAAATAAATACATCAAACATAAATTGTTAATTTACATTATCATGGATCAGAATAATATTATATAAAGTTACGATGCATGATGTATGGGTCAAGAATAGTTTTAAAAATATCACAATTCAGAAAATATTGTATTAGAACGAAATACTTAAGTAGTATTGTCAATATCAGTTTGATATTCACCCATGAAAGATGATATGATACAGCTCACATCAAGGCCGTAGCTAGGGGGTGTTTTGGGTGTTTGAACACCCCCGAATGGAAAATGTGAAAAATAATAGAATGCATTTACGAGCACATGATGTGAAAACCATGAAATAAAACCATGAAAACACCCCCACCCCCCAAATGGAAAAACCGGAATGCCGGATGACTAAAAAGAAAAAAAGGTCATCAGTTTTTTGGGAAGGGAAATTGGTGGGTGAAACACCCCCTGAAATCAAATCCTGGCTACGACCTTGGCTCACATTAACCCTTTAGAAACAGACCTGTGTCAGAAACCCTGTGCTGTATTCGCCGCTAATCTTTGTTTTGTGTCCGCTCTGGTTCCCCGCAATGTACGCCTCCTCAACGGGATTTATTTCGTCATTTACGCTAAAAGACGGAAACGAATTATTTCAATGCATGATTTTTAAATAGATTGTGTATTACAGTCAGCACTTGAATATTTAACTGCATCTTCTCCTGGCAGCTGACTGACTATCTGCACCTCAGATTAACATTTTCGTATAATTGTGTGCTCGTCAAAAATTTATTAATCAATTAATTGATATTCTGCTAAAACACATATCTTTGTGGTTCCACATGCACACACAGCCAAAAGACAGAATAGGGATTTTTCAATTGCGGGTCTCTCTGTCTGGAATAGCCTCCCCTTTAGCCTGTGCTCTCTTCAGCGGAGTTGGGAGCGGCTCTGAGTAGTTATATTGAAGGGGCACTATATCATTTCCTTATATGGTTGGATGGATAGATAGATAGATAGAAAGAAAGATAGATAGATAGATAGAGAGACAGACAAACAGACAGACATTCATTTTTAGAACTGCACAACTTCTTCTTTCCCTTCCCATCCAAATATATGGTAAATTACTCCCATTCGGATGACAGTGATCTTTTTACTATTTTTAACTGCACAGAAGTGCTTCTACAGCTGCACAAACTCACATAGAACTGCACATGTTGTGTACAACTGCACACTAAAAAAGTCCCGATAGGTAGATAGATAGATACTTAGGTAGATACTTAGGTAGGAGGTAGGTAGGTAGGTTATTCATTCATTCATTCATTCGAGTATTTATATAGCGCCTCTTCAAGGAAACTACTCAGAGGCGCTCCCAACTCCAGTACGGACAAACAGAACAGTTTTTAAGTGCTTATAGAATGTGTCAGAGAGTGATCTAGGGAACAGGCGCAGCTCAAGTGGGAGGGCATTCCATACCACTGGGTCAACCACAGAAAAAGCACGATCCTGCATGATGGAGGTACGAACAAACGGGACAAAGAGTACTTCCCTATCAGCCGAGCGGTTAGGTAGGTAGGTTAGGTAGGTAAACAGACAGACAGACATAGATATATCGCAAGAAGACTAGAACACAAATCCTGATACTTAGAATGTTCGGCATACCGTTTGGACCACGTGGAATTTAGGAACTTCTCGCTCAGCCTGAAAGCCAACGATGACTGGACAGGTTGCTCGACTTCTAGGACAGCGTCGCCGTTCTCAATAGCAAAGCTCGCTACAGAAAACAATTCGTAACGGCTTCTTTGTTTACTTTATGCATTGAACCAGCAATCCTATCTCTGTACACTTGGCTGTGCTCCGTCATACTTGCGTGACCTTTGCTGTCCAGTCCCTGACGTTGCAGCGCGTCGTGTACTTCGCTCTTCGGCTAGGGGTGAGCTTCTGGTCCCGCGGGCTCACTTAGCTATTAAGCAATGCCGTGCTTTCTCGGTCGTGGGGCCTACTGTCTGGAACGACCTCCTGGTCATGCTTCGCTCTCTACTTGTGGTCCATCCAGCTAGGTTCTACAAGTCGCTCAAGTTTTTTTTCTTTGTTCGTGGTTGGGCTGGGAGCGCCTCTGAGTAGTTTCTTGAAGGGGCGCTATATAAATGCTCTGAATGAATGAATGTACAGTGCACACTCCAATCTGAGTTGCACACTCAGTGACTGAAGAATCTCTCTCTAATCTAATTGGTTTGGATCATACAAGTACAGCTCTACATAATATTATCATCTCGGATATAGTTTTTAACCATAAATATATAAAGCGCCTCTCACAATGCACACAAATCCGAGGCGCTCCCATCACAAAAGACCCAGAGAAAGGAAAGCAGCTTTGAGACAGAGAGAGGAATGTGCTTCGGGAACAAGTTACCGACGTACATTTACAAAGAACGTGTCAATGGATTCCAAAGTGTGGGATCAATGAAGGCAAAAGCTCGAGACGCAACATATGGGGGTCGTGTTTTACATCGAAATTACTACGACTTCTTGGCAGACATCATCGATATTTAATAACGAACAAAGAAATATGTGACCATTAACATTTTCACTTCATTTAATATGCACCATTAACCAGTTTGTTTGAATCAAACACACAGCATGCTGTAACTTTCCAACCTACCAATTGTCTGTAATAATTAATACACTACTATCACTTACTTATGCCTGAATCCCCAGTTCCCTGATAGTTCCTTTGTGGCAAATGCAAATAATTAATTATGTCTATTATGTTTTGCAGTTGCATAAAATGATTATTTAAATGCATATAATGATAAGTTGCGAGTGTACATGCCTAGATTGTTCCCGCAGTAGGTTTGCAGGCGGTTCAAAAAAGTAACACTTACTTACTTAATATCGTGTCACATTCAATGCACATCATAGCCATAACGAATTTCACAGATAAGCTTAATTTTTAAAAGCAACTTAAATGACTGCTTTCAAGATTATTCCGCTATTATCATCTCTGCTCTATGATTGGCTGATCAACCTGAACTATTATAATGCAGCGGCCATCTTTCTCTGTAGCTGGTCCTAGAACCTGGAATTGGTTTCCTGTTGTGCCCCGCCAGGTGCCTAGAGGTCACAACACTCTGTTCCTCTTGAACTTAAAATCTGCCTTATTTAGCCGTGGTTACACTGGGAGCGCATCCGAGTAGATAACCTTGAAGGAGCACTATATAAAACTCTTAATAATGATGATGATAATAATAATAATAATAATCTAGTTTAACTTACAGTAGTACTTCATTAATTTCACTTATTTGTGAGTTGCTTTGAATATATATCACTTACAGACTGTTTCTTTCATGTTGCCGTGCTGTAATTCAGCCTCCTCGACTAAAACAGAAATTTACACAAACTTTAAAGACTGCACAGCACAAACAACGAACTTTTCTGAGCATTTAATTCAAAACGCACAATCAGTTCATACCTTATTCCAATCCTTGTACCATTAATAATAATGATGGCAACTTCTGTGGCGCCGTAGCACAGCCATGCCGTTACAAGGGCGCCTTCTTTTATCAGCCTGCAATATCCATCAGGCACACTTCCTCTTTGTGCAAATTCAAGCCTCTCCCATTTTTTAAGACTAACACTGAAAGTGACATGACATCTCAGCATTTACGGATAATCTGACAACGCCACATGCAAAGTAACTGGTCTTCCTAACCTAATACGCTCACTTCTATAGTGCCACGTTTATAAGGTGCATGATCCAATAATCTCACTACACTCAAGTCAAATAACATAACCAGTTGTGCGTCATTGACATGGCTGCACACTGCACAGTAAAGAGAAATGCGGGATATATGTTATGGCGCCACAGAAATTATCGTCATTACATTACATCCATTGTAGAGGGTGGGGGCGGTAGCACATTGGATAACACACTGGCATGGAGATCAGCGGAGTGGAGTTCGATTCCCGAAGCCCCCGTAGGATAGGCGTGCTTTGAAGGCTGCTATCAGTGCCGTTGTATTGCAGGTTGTCTGTTCTGTTAGTAGTTAAGATTAATAGATTACTTCATGTAGTCAAATGTCAGTTTGAAAAACCAAACGAAGTTTATTATCATTATTATATTATATACATTATTCAATATTCAAAATTCTTTTGTAAAATTTGCGAACTGGTAAAATATCTGACACAAAGCTAAGCAACGTTAAAACAACTGGGATGCAAACTATATCAAATCCATAAACAATAAAAGCATTTAAATAAATAAAAAATTAATTCATTAATGCAGACTCAGTGAGTAACTACTCACTACATAAATCACATCACACGAAACACTTGAAGCCAAGAATAAAATCACAAGATAAATATTATTTATATAGTAAGCTGCCAAACTGCTCCATAATCTTGACTAAGAACAGATATATATATACATATATTATATATTATATATATACTAGCTGTACCCGGCCACGCGTTGCTGTGGCTGAAAAGACTGTCCAACCCTCCCTTCCTACATCCCCTCCCCTTTCCCCCTCCCTCCCTCCTCCCTCCCTCCCTCCCCTCCCTAGATATATCTCAGCCGATCAAAAAGCACCAGATTCTGATCATTTTTAATTTCTCTCAACGACGCGTGTGCACTAAAGGCGACTGCAAAACCAACACAGCCTGTCGTTTAAGGTTAAATGCCAAATTGGACAGCTCTGTATGTCATGACTTCCTGAATCCTGATCAATTCATGCTTTGAAGGCTGCTTTTAGCGCTGATTATATTATTGCAGGCTGCCTGTTCTGTTAGTTTAGTTAAGATTCATGTATTCTGTTTTCCGAGTTCTTGTTAATTGCTTCAACTGCGTAATTGTACACTGCAACCGGTTGCGGTCTGTCAATTGGATTGTTGAATAAACGAAAATTATCATTATTACAGCAAAGCTTTTGTGCAGCACTGTGGAAGTTTTGAGACATAGGGAAAACCATTTCACCCTGTGTGGCAGAGCAAAGGAATCTACGACCTGGAATGGATAGCACTGACAAACTTCCCGGAGATAAATCGAGGCCAGGACTGCTACCTTTGACTTCCACAAACCCAACACCATGTCAATAGCCTGAACTCTCATTACAACAGCTTAAACAAAGCGACTATAGCAGGAAAATCATTGGCCTGTAGAATCAACGCCTTGGCTGCCAGCAACAACCACACACAATTCTCGACGATACCTGGAGTAAATCCTTGTGCTTTTCCATGAATCTCCTTTTTGCCCAATTCATGACTTTCTGAAAGAGATATTATGCAAAAAAATGGAAAATCATCTCCACATGCTTATGGAAGCTCTCCAGATCACGCCTTCCTTGAAGGCGCACTATATAAAACTTCCTTACTACTACACCTACTACTAATAATTTAATAATAATAGCAGTAATAATAGCAATAATATTATTTCCGCTCACAACATTTCATGAAATTTCAGATTTCACACCTATTTGCATCAGTTCAGTACAAACCAAAAACTGAGCAAAGAACAATCATCACAAGTGACCAAAAATTCTGTAACATCTCTACAATCTCGGTCTCGTGAACTCAGAATATTTGGTCAGTCCAGAATTCTAGCCACGAGACAACCGAGTCACTGTAGAAGTTAAAAACCCGTAACAATGCCATTCACAGTGAAAGACGACCTGTGCTGGTTCCCTATTAGCTCATCGCCAACTGTTAACAATCTGTATAAAATATATTGTGGGGCGTGGTGGTGTAGTAGGTATGTTTGTTGCCTTGCAGCCGGAGGGTTGCCGGTTTCAATCCACATGGAGCCGCCGCGTAGGGACTTTGAGCAAGTCCTTCACTCACACTTGCTCGAGCGCTTCGGCGTGAAACTCCGATTCAGTGTCCACGCTGTAGTTGTAAGCGTCTCTGAGTAGAGAGCTTGAAAGGGCACTATAGAAATGGATGAATAAATAAATAAATACGCAATTGCAAAATGCCATTTTCTGCAAACCTTCCACAGCAAATCGCTCTGAAAATGTGAAGATCGACAGCCAAAAACTATATTTTGTTCAATTTCTAAATGCAAGTCGTCACCTTTTGAGGCGAGAACGGCTGTTGAATCACCGTTGATGACGTCGAGGAAGAAGTCAGACGGGTTGTTGTGCTCCTCGCACTCGTAACCTACAATTCACACACAAAAACATGCATCAAGGACTCTAAGACATGCATCAAGAACTCAAATACATGCATCAAGGACTCAAAGACATCCATCAAGGACTCAAAGACATGCATCAAGAACTCAAAGACATGCATCAAGGACTCAAAGACATGCATCAAGAACTCAAAGACATGCATCAAGGACTCAAAGACATGCATCAAGAACTCAAATACATGCATGAAGGACTCAGACATCCATCAAGGACTCAAAGACATCCAAGGTCTCAAAGACATGCATCAAGGACTCAAAGACATGCATCAAGGACTCAAAGACATGCATCGAGGACTCTAGGACATGCATCAAGGACTCAAAGACATGCATCAAGGACTCAAAGACATGCATCAAGGACTCAAAGATATGCATCAAGGACTCAAAGATATGCATCAAGGACTCAAAGACATGCATCAAGGACTCAAAGACATCCATCAAGGACTCAAAGACATGCACCAAGGACTCAAATACATGCATCAAGGACTCGAAAGCTCACACAAAATTTCATATAAAGCAAACCAGTCGGACAGAATTCTCACACTGCATTTTGAAAGCTACGCCCCCTGCGGAAAGCTAATCTGGGAAAATTTTAAACAAAGAAGTGAGGACAGAACATTTTCGCAAGATGTTGATTAGCCAATGGTGAGCCCATTCTCCGGAAATGAGTTGCCTAACAATCGCAACGCCCTCTGCCTCTCTTTGCCACCTTGGAGACCCTTTCTTCGCCCACGGTTTCCTTATGACAGGTCAGAAGTGTTTTAGATGAGTCTGCCTTTAATCGGCACTACAACTTACTTGACTTACGGCTCAGGCAATGCTACTGGCACGCGTCAGCCGCTCTCTTATGGTAGCTCTCCATTCCTCCCTGTGCCGCGCCGTGTGAGTGGCCTCCTGAATCGTTAATCTCTTTACAGTCCTGATTTAACAAGTCTATCCACCTTTTCTTTGGGTTTTCACATTTTTTGGAACTATACACATCAGCAATTACTTAAATAAGACGGGCTGGCTGGCGGGCTTACCGATGCTACTGAAGTATGAGAGAGCCTCTGGTGCAGGTCCGTGAAAGATCGTTCGTCCAGCGGCCAACAGCATCAGACGATCGAAGAGTTTGAAGATTGCGTAGCGCGGTTGATGGATCGAAAAAATGATCGTGCGACCACGCACTGATAATCTGAAGAATTAAGCAGAAATGATCTCGCTGGTTACCATTATTGCATAAATTGCGCTTCAGTTTAAACGAATCTATGTGCATACACCAGGAACACCTTAAGATGCTTTGTCTTTCGGCAAGGCCATGCTAAACAGAGCTCCTAAGAATTACTTTATAAACGACAAGAACACATGCTAAAACAAGTTTAAAAGAACGGCTTAATGAAAAAGGTCCAGATAAAACGAGTTTACTAGAACTACATTAAATAGCGCCACTTCAAAATTTTTACTCAGAAGCGCTCCAGACTACTGCACGGACACCGAATCGGAGTTTGAGGCCAAAGGTCGCTGCAAGGTGGCTTGAGGTGGATTTGAACCTGCAACCTCCGGCTGCAAGGCAATGAACATAACCACTGCACCCCACGAATTAGTGCCTGTGCGATGCATTACGAGGAGAAAGGGTTACACTACATGGCTTTGCACACGCAGACCAAAGCTTCGTTTATCATACCCTACATCACAGAAGCTTTTACGCACTCGGTCTGACTTCAAGAAATAGGTTGCCTAGTACCCTACAACATAATCTCCTCGGACTTTCATTAACCCTCTACCAACCAAATGGTGTGCGAAAAAATGTCATACCATCGGTCGATAATAAACGGTTGAATATTCTACAATCCATATAATATTTTATACGGTTGATCATTAGATGATGGTCTTCTGTGATTACATCAACAGCTCTGTGACGAGTCCTTCTTTCACAAACTGTTGAAGGCTGGTTTTTTGCTTGATCTCGGCCGGGAGCACCTCTGAGTAGTTACCTTGAAGGGGCGCTATATAAATTCTGATAGATACATTCTTAAACAGGAGCTACATAGATCCGACGATTGCAATTACAATGACAAATAACTGATTGCTTACATTCACAATCTGTGTACCTGTGCTATCCATTCCAGGTCGTAGATTCCTTCGCTCTGCTACGCATGGAGACCTGGTTGTCCCTATGGCTCGATCTTCCACAGTGCTGCAGAGAAGCTTTGCTATGGTCGGTCCATCTTTCTGGAATAAATTACCTATTAGTCTCCGTAATGAACTTCTTTGTCTTTCTTTGCCTCTTTTCCGCAAGCGTTTGAAAACCATTCTCTTTGATTGTGGTTTGGTGTCAGGTCGGGAGCGCCTCTGAGAAGTTCTCTTGAAGGGGCGCTACATAAATGTACGATTACAATTACAATTACAGTCATTTTACGGGAAATTCACAGGTTACTTTATCTCATTTGATACCAGATTGAGACGTTAAAACAGAAAAAAGCCGCTACCTGTGCAGCAAAGACATGACGGCGTTTGCGGTGCTTGCGTCTAAACCCGTCGTCGGTTCGTCGAGAAAGAGAACGCCCGGAGAAATGATCAACTCCATTCCGATGTTCGTTCTCTTCCGTTCTCCGCCGGATACTCCACGAATGAACTCTGTTCCGATCTGTGGAGAATCATCCACACAAAAACAACGACAATCAGAATTGCCAGTGCTTAAAGTGTGGAAAAATAAATGCCTGGACGCTCCTTACCTTTCCAAAAGAAGCGCCTGGATGCCCCTTACCTTTACAGGCTGTGCTGGCCAATAAGTGGCAGAACGACGTTCACATTTTAAAATAAGTGCATGGACGCCGTCCATGACCGTCCAGTCACACTTTAAGTCCTGAGAATCGCCTAAGTCAGAGGTTCTCAATATCAATCAACATCGGTCATGGGACTTGGTGGATTTGGATGCCAAAGGCACCGGAGTAAAATGGGGTATGTGTCTGAGAGCAAGCCTGTTACCAGAATTTTGAAAAACTAAATCTTAAACGGTGCATTTTTAACAAGCAAAAGTTAGGCTATTAAAATCTTAATTTTGACTAGGGTTTTCAATACCGGATTTGTGGCAAAAACAATCGCTGGTTGTAGAAATCCGATTACAAACCTAGTTTTTTAATTGGCCTTATAGAAAATCCACTGTTCCCAGCATCGAGGTGATATATATGAAAGATGCCCACTGGAAATTCACTGAATTCTATAACGTTTTCTACGAGAAAAACAGTTAACTTAAGAGGTTCTGTAATTAGTTGGTCTTGCTTGTTCCCAACGAATTTTATAATTGGTTTTCTTTTTTGACATCACAAAATGCTAAAATTTCACAAACTGCATGACGATGTTGTCATCACAGTACCGTACATTGATATCTCTCGTACCATAGGTCAACAACCTCTTAACATGGTGGGCCGTAGGTAATGCAAGATCGCAGCTAACATGGATCTGTTGCAATTAGTTTATTCTGAAGACAACCTTTCAGTTTATAGGTCAGTACTTGTAAGTACAAATGCATCTCAGATAATTTTAAAACATGATTTTTTTAAATGAATTTGAATATCGTTCCGTAAACAGTGAAAGCCGATTATCATTTTCTAAACTGATAATCAGATCCTCGATTATCGTTTAACGTCCCAAATTTTGACCCACATTATCAGTCACGAAGATCACGACACTCTTGTGAACAAGCAGTGCAATATAAATTCACGTGGACATCAAAATCTATCGAGGACAAGTGAGATCACATGACAAGACTAATTAGTATGCGTACAACAATCTAATTATAAGATCTAAATTATTATCCGTTAAGCTTAGATTTACTGTTTTATGCTGAGAAATGCACCAGTTAGGCTAAAATCCAATTTGCCAAGCAAAACCAGGGACCACTGAGCCCGGCCCGGATATCTACTTCCATTTTGACAAAAACTTTGTTACCATGGCATGCCATGTGCTGGAAAATATTATCAGTGACAGTCACTAAAAATAATTTGGTTTAGAGATTAATTATCGTATTTCAACATAAGGTAATCATTGTAAGAATTGTTGACTAAATTGCCAATTTTACTGCCCATTTACGGGAAGGTGGACACAAGCTGCACAGCCACCCCCCCCCCCCCCACTCAAACAACCATCCCCTCTAGGGCCTCTACATTGTGGAAAAATAACCTGTTGGCAGTCGGGTATGGTACCGTAGACTCGCCTCTAATTTTACCACTACAACATTCTCTACAATCATTACCAAAGGGCTAAGTAAATATAACAAAATACTTTTCTTGACATTGAAAAGTCCCAAACAACAATCAGGCTTCTTGACCAGTTCAAAACTCTATATTATGCCATATTCAAATTTCAAAATCCACAATGACAGCAAAATGGACAGTTGGCCACCAGAGTCCCATTTAAAAATTATTGTATTTAAAATGTATTTCAATGGAAGTTTTTATGTACTGTATATGCATAAATAGCTGACTACCGGAGTGTTGTTATGCTCTTTTCTGTGCATAACAAAGCCGATTAGTTGCATAAGCAGCTTAAAACATTCTGGCAGCAGCCTAGAACAATCTGGCAGCAGCCTAGAACATTCTGGCCACCAAGGCAATTCACCTGCGGACTCTCTTAGCTGCACCCTGTTGAGTATTAGCAAGTGATGGAACATTGCAACCAGATGATTTTCCGGAATGTGTGTAAACTCTATCATACACATTCCACTCAGATTGACTTTAACTGAATGGTAATACCGACGGCATTAAATGCTATGTAAGTTTCACACACCAGCACATTTACCGATTTTATACAGTACATGTGAAATTCCGCAATTGAATTAGTCTATTGCATACAACAATTTATTGCATACAACAATTTATTGCATACAACAATAGACAAGTCATGATCAAGAACTGTAGTGCAATAGTCCAGAAAAGTTAATAGCTTATACTAAACCCTAACCGAGCGGTTCCCAAAAGTGGCCCGCAAGCCTAAAAAATGGCCCTCATCTCTCAAAGAATTAGCAAACATATATGACAAAATTGACAATTTGGACAGGCTAAAACACATAATTATTTTCTATTGCGAATTATTTTATTTTGATGTCTATAATTAGCATCAAACATTCTATTTTTGATTCATTTATAACAATTCATATGCTTTTAGTTAATTAAATTTTAGCTTTGTGGCCCCTAATGTCCTTCAACTAGGAAAAAGTGGCCCTCGTGTCCTCCAACTTAGAAAAAATGGCCCTTAAGTCGCAAAAGGTTGGGCAACACTGCCCTAACCCATTTATACATTGCACAAGCCATTAAGTGCATATATTTGGTTCAAGGCAGTCCCAAGGCTAACCATTTAAGACATGCGCTCAAGAGGTGTTGACTGCAATAAATTCTAAGATTCACGATAGTAAAAGCAGGTAATAGCTCCCTACATGTATATGCAGTGCACCTTTGAACTATAAGATTACACGCCATGCATTCTTACACGTGTACGCTATCTAGACTTGATTGTATTGCATCTCTACATTTCGATGGCCAAGAGCACAGACGTCGTATCTGCAATTTTTTCAGAAAATCACTTTTTGACGCTATTCGATGCGTAAAATTATTCTTCACAGCCCAATAAAGCTTGTATGTACATACGACGTATATGCAGTAAGATATCGTTCAGAATCTGAATGTCGTATCTGCAAGTTAAGGTCACAAACGTCGTATCTGCCACACATACGACATTTGTGCAGTAATTTCTGCCACACATACGACATAATCTAGTGCACAGATGTCGTATCTGACCTTTAATTACATTATAAAAGTCTTTTCGTTATGCTGCTGCATAAAAGACACTGACAATGTCACTTGCTGAATCAAAATAAACATTTTGGCTATCTCACTTTTTATGAGAAAGGAACATGTATCTTGAAATAAAGTTTTTTCTACTTCCTGAAAAGTTTTGTTTTTTGCACATACGACGTCTGTGCTCTTGGCCATCGATTTATTACTCATCGCTCAGCAGACTATATTTTTTGTGGCTGTGGTTAAATTCTGCGACTCGCATAGGGGTAAACAGGCTGATGATGGCTGCCTGTCTTCCCTTATGTTTCCTAAAAAAAATTGCAGTCATCTGCATTATTTACATTACATATGTGAAAAGTAAAAGAGTTTGGAACTGACTGGGAGAAAAATGTAACTTATAGATACCATTTTTACACTTTTGGATTTTCCTTTACTTTTGGACCTAATTATGCCTAAATAATTCCCCAGCCCAAATTATTATTAACCATTTATAAATACATTTATACTGTTATGTCGCTATTTTCAAATTTCAACAAAAAATAAATAGAAATAAAAAATAGCTTCATAGAGGGTTAAATTTTTAGGCTGGGAGCGCTTTTGAGTAGCCCCCTTGAAGAGGCGATATATAAATGCATCTAATGAACAATAAATAAAATGTGGGGTCAAAATGAGTTTTGAGACACGGTGGTGTAGTGGGCATGCTCGTCAACTTGCAGGTTCAAATCCACCTCAAGCCGCCGTGTAGGGACCCTGAGCAAGTCCTTCACTCGCAATTACTCAAGTGCTTCGGCGTGAAACTCCGACTCAGTGTCCGCGCTGTAGTCGGGAGCACTTCGGAGTAGCGACCTTGAAGGGGAGTCCACATACATACATACATAAAATGGGGATTTGGCAATCAAATGAAATTCTTACCTTTGAGTCAGCGCATGCACTGAGGCCTAGTTCCTGTATAACTTCTTCGACCTTTGCCTTCTTAACGCTCTGTGAGATGCTCGACGAAAGACGAAGATTGGCAGAAAACATGAAATTCTCCCGCACTGTCAGCGTTCCCATGACGACATCGTCCTGCACAACGTATCCCGTCATGCATTTGAAGTTCTTTGGCTGACGTTTTCCATCCACCAAAACGGAGCCCGACAGTCCGGTAGGCTCCTTACGCCCGGCCAGGACGTCTAACAACCTAGGGGCCAACACAACATACATCATTAATTAAAACGCAAGACCAGTGGTGAGTTTATTCTGCAAAGTCTGCCCTGTAAATGTCATTCTACAGTTGCAAAATGATACAATCATTTTCAATCTAAAATCTGAATCATCCATAGTGATCAGATTTGTTACGGGTGAGCTCCCAACTTGATTCTAGAAGCAATAGTGTATCTTAAAAAATTATCGCGTAAGCCAAATTGCAGTTTGCAGCTGGTCGACGAATAAAGAATATTCTATGATATACTAATGCACCATCAGATTTGCATTCTGATGCTTCCAATTAAACATGCAGCTTACTATTTTTACGCTCGTAAATAAATGCTATACCCATCACAGACAATTTGACAGGTAAACAGTTTCTATAATAATACTCTACATCAGTGGTTCCCAACCTTTTTTGACCTAGGGCCACTTTTTCTAAGTTGGAGGACACAAGGGCCACTTTTTCTTAGTTGAAGTACATTAGGGCCCTTTAGGGGCCACAAGGCTAAAATTTAGTCAACTAAAACTATGTAAAATTTGTTATAATTGATCAAAATAGAATGATTGATGTTATTTATGAACGTAACAACAAAATAATTATGTGTTTTATCCTGTCCAAATAGTCAACTTTTTCATATATTTTTGCTAATTCTTTCAGAGACGAGGGCCAATTTTTAGGTCTGGCTGGCCACTATTGGCCGGCAGGCCAAGGGTTGGGAATCACTGCTATGCATTTATTTTTAAAACATTCATAGTATACACGAAAGATCAAAAGTTACTACACGAGTCAAATTTAATTGTCGGACCAGTCATGCAAGGTGCCATAATGTCCTAGCATTCAGTTTACCAACACCATTTGTTCATGCAATTGTATTTAGCATTACCATAAATACCGCTATTTGGATGATTTACTCTTGACTTGCTAAATATTTCAAAATGTACACTGAAGTGCGGTTAGCAGCTGGTTCCAATAAAGGACATACATACTTACCTACTTTAATACTAATATTCAGTATCAAATACGCCAACCCATTAATTCTACACTCGTACCTTTTAAATGCAATTGCTCACCTGCAGTGCAACATTCATCATATCATCCAGCATTTGTTTTCCACAAAAAATCATTGCATGCTCCAACTTCAAAACCTTAATGATACGAATGATTATGTCACAATAGATTTTAAAAAGCAAAGAGAAACCGCTTACGATGATTTTCCGCCGCCTGTTGGGCCCAGAATTGCGTTCATACCCTGTTTGAAGACTCCACTGTAAACAATAACATACCAGAATGGTTGTTTAACACGTAAAACTGTAAAACATAAAACTAAGTTTACAATAACATTATAACAGCATAAAGTGTGCCTGGACGGCGTCCATGCACTTATTTTAAAATCTGCCCGCCGTCCTGCCACTTATTGGCCAGCACAGCCTGGTAAAGTAAGGGGCATCCATGCACTTTTTTGGGAAAAGTATGGGGCGTCCAGGTACTTATTCTTCCACACTTTAAGCACTGCATTCACGCATACCAATCCAATATGGTCATACATGGAAAGAAATAGTAAAGCACGGTAAGGGACTGTTGGGGCACGGTGGTCTAGTGATGGATTTGGTGCATACGAGCTGGAGCGTTCCTGGTTCAAATCCACCTCAAGTCGCTGCGTAGGGACCTTGAGCAAGTCCTTCACTCGCAATTTCCTGTGCGCTTTGGCGTGAAACTCCGATTCAGTGTCCGCGCTGTAGTCGGGAGCACCTTTGAGTAGAGAGCTCGAAGGGCCGCTGTATAAAGTGTGAGAAATAAACAAATAAATAAATTTGGTGGTTCGACTGGAAGCGCTTCTGAGTACCAGTAGATTTCCTTGAAGGGATGCTTTATCAAACTTCTTTAACAATATCAACAAGTTTCCAACATTTGTCAATCTGTACGCAATGTTTTAACACCATTTAGAGGCACTTTCAAGCACTATATTGAATACGAGAACCTATAAGCTAGTTTTAATCTCTTAGAGCCCATGATGGATCATTTCTTCATTGGCTAAAAAATTAAAAAATAAATAAAATACCTGGTAATAAAGACTAAGGTGTTGTAGTGGGCTTATGACAACAACAAAGATTTAACATTGCAGTAAGATAGATAATGTATGACTATGGAAAAGAAAAGTGAGTCAGGTAACGTAAAGTAAACTTATAATATGAAGTTAAGGTAACGTCAAGTTAAAATGCTGCACTACTGTCTTGGCAACAACACAGCACATTGTCGTAACAAAGCTGTACCTTGAGGCAAAACTTTGAAACCAAAAAACCTCATTCATTAAAGATCTGTCATATTACATGCTAAGTTAATTAAAGAACCACTCGTGAATCAAGATGAGAACTTAATCAGTTCTAGATCAGCTACACTTCGTTTAATATCTAAATGTTTACACTGTCAATCAATATACATTATACACACTGTGCAAATAGTCATAAAACCCTTAAGATCACGGGAGAACACATAGTTCACATTCTTCCTTTGTTTATGATGCACTGTATAGTGTATATAGGCCTCTACAACAGCCCACCGCTATTTAGCTTGTCCACCGCTTTTCTCTGACTGGACTTCAGAGTATCGCGTGACATTCGAAACCTTAAGCTATCTAGAGAGCATCTTGACATTAACGTGCATGTACAATTGTACATTACAAAGACTGACAGCTTGACAGCTGTTGTAAACCAGACCCTTAATTTCATATCAGCTCAATCTCAAAACCAGAGCAAGGTGGGCAATGCACTTGCAAGGTACTTGACAGGCGATATACTAAACATTTAGGCTCACAGATATGTGCACAAACATAGTCAGTTAAGCAGCAAATCCTCCTGCTAGGTCAAACCACTTAACCAAAGGCTCAGCTTGTCATGAGAACACAAGTTTAATGAGTAAAGCAGTTGCCTTGTTCTAGATTAGAATGACACAGCTAAAATCATACATGGTTCGTGCATAGGGTCCCTTCTGCTCGTACCTCCACTATGCAGAAGCGTGCCTTTTCGGTGGTAGAACCCTCAACCTGGAATGGCCTGTCCTTGACACTCCGCTCCATTTCTAAAACCTTTTCTCAGGCACTCCTATCTCATCCTAAGACGGCTTTATTTGGCTGTGCCAGGGTTGGGAGCGCCTCTGAGTAGTCCACTTGAAGAGGCGATATACAAATACAACTAATGAATGAATGAATGAACAAGGTTACATAATATGAATTAATGACTTCTTTGTCTTTCTTTGCCCCTTTTCCGCAAGCGTTTGAAAACCATTCTCTTTGATTGTGGTTTGGTGTCAGGTCGGGAGCGCCTCTGAGGAGTTCTCTTGAAGGGGCGCTATATAAATGTACGATTACAATTACAATATATAGCAGACACATCATGTCTGTTACAAAAAGGTTCAAATCTTGTTGCAAAGATATTCAAGAATATCATCCTGTAGGGGGAGCTATAGAAATAATCCATGATATTAAACTGACATAGCTTACATGTATTTAACAGCTAACTTGCCAAATGTATCATATATATCACCACTTCATGATCTCAACTCAAGGTGCTCCATGATTTTTTTCAGTCATTACTGATGACCACGCATATGGAATCTACAGACAATGACTGGAAGGATAATTCCAGACAATAAAGGCTTCCAGAGCATGAGATGATGGCCAGTAACGTAATTTACGTAAAGCTAAGGTAAGGCTAAGTTAACCTGCAGTACTGGCAACATATTGTGATGCCTTAATCCATTAACGACCAACTGCATATGTTTTCAGTGCATTTTAGCTGGTCGTTAAAGGGCTAACACTTTTTACTGGGTGAAAACAAAGTTGAATCTTGAATGTGGCAATGTGCATCGCAAGTTCATTGCTTGTTATATGTTACATAAAGTCCTCTGTTTTGTGTGCACAAACTTGCATATATAGACTGTTTGCAGTGAATGAGATTTTACTGGTTCAAAGCAACTCGAGATCTATCACAAACAACCCAGTTAGTGATATACTTCAATGTACCATAAAACCATCAGGTCAAGGTGATAAATCATGAATAAGAATGCTCAGTCACTTCAACTTTCAGCATATATGATGAAATCACGACAAAATTTGAGATCAATGCAAGGACTAGAGCTGTAAATGGTCTGGTAATTTCATTGTATTATGATGAAATCATGACAAAATTTGAGATCAATGCAAGGATTAGAGCTGCAAATGGTCTGGTAATTTCATTGTATTATGATGAAATCATGACAAAATTTGAGATCAATGCAAGGATTAGAGCTGCAAATGGTCTGGTAATTTCATTGCAATGATGAAATCATGGCAAAATTTGAGATCAATGCAAGGACTAGAGCTCGAAATGGTCTGGTAATTTCAATGTAATGATGAAACCATGACAAAATTTTAGATCAATGCAAGGACTAGAGCTCGAAATGGTCTGGTAATTTCATTGTAATGATGAAATCATGACAAAATTTGAGATCAATGCAAGGACTAGAGCTCGAAATGGTCTGGTAATTTCATTGTAATGATGAAATCATGACAAAATTTGAGATCAATGCAAGGACTAGAGCTCGAAATGGTCTGGTAATTTCAATGTAATGATGAAACCATGACAAAATTTGAGCTCAATGCAAGAACTAGAGCTCGAAATGGTCTGGTAATTTCAATGTAATGATGAAATCATGACAAAATTTTAGATCAATGCAAGGACTAGAGCTCGAAATGGTCTGGTAATTTCATTGTAATGATGAAATCATGACAAAATTTGAGATCAATGCAAGGACTAGAGCTCGAAATGGTCTGGAAATTTCAATGTAATGATGAAATCATGACAAAATTTGAGATCAATGCAAGGACTAGAGCTCGAAATGGTCTGGTAATTTCAATGTAATGATGAAATCATGACAAAATTTTAGATCAATGCAAGGACTAGAGCTCGAAATGGTCTGGTAATTTCATTGTAATGATGAAATCATGACAAAATTTGAGATCAATGCAAGGACTAGAGCTCGAAATGGTCTGGAAATTTCAATGTAATGATGAAATCATGACAAAATTTGAGATCAATGCAAGGACTAGAGCTCGAAATGGTCTGGTAATTTCAATGTAATGATGAAACCATGACAAAATTTGAGCTCAATGCAAGAACTAGAGCTCGAAATGGTCTGGTAATTTCATTGTAATGATGAAATCATGACAAAATTTGAGATCAATGCAAGGATTAGAGCTGGAAATGGTCTCGTAATTTCATTGTATTACGATGAAATCATGACAAAATCTGAGATCAATGCAAGGACCAGAGCTGGAAATGGTCTGGTAATTTCACTGTAATGATGAAATCACGACAAAATTTGAGATCAATGCAAGGACTAGAGCTGGAAATGGTCTTGTAATTTCATTGTATTACGATGAAATCATGACAAAATTTGAGATCAATACAAGGACTAGAGCTGCAAATGGTCTGGTAATTTCATTGTAATGATGAAATCACGACAAAATTTGAGATCAATGCAAGGACCAGAGCTGCAAATGGTCTGGTAATTTCATTGTATTACGATGAAATCATGGCAAAATTTGAGATCAATGCAAGGACTAGAGCTGCAAATGGTCTGGTAATTTCATTGTATTATGATGAAATCATGACAAAATTTGAGATCAATGCAAGGACTAGAGCTGCAAATGGTCTGGTAATTTCATTGTAATGATGAAATCACGACAAAATTTGAGATCAATACAAGGACTAGAGCTGCAAATGGTCTGGTAATTTCATTGTATTACGATGAAATCATGACAAAATTTGAGATCAATGCAAGGACTAGAGTTGGAAATGGTCTGGTAATTTCATTGTAATGATGAAATCATCACAAAATTTGAGATCAATGCAAGGACTAGAGCTGCAAATGGTCTGGTAATTTCATTGCATTATGATGAAATCATGACAAAATTTGAGATCAATGCAAGGACTAGAGCTGCAAATGGTCTGGTAATTTCATTGTATTATGATGAAATCATGACAAAATTTGAGATCAATGCAAGGACTAGAGCTGGAAATGGTCTGGTAATTTCATTGTATTATGATGAAATCATCACAAAATTTGAGATCAATGCAAGGACTAGAGCTGCAAATGGTCTGGTAATTTCATTGTAATGATGAAATCATCACAAAATTTGAGATCAATGCAAGGACTAGAGCTGCAAATGGTCTGGTAATTTCATTGTATTATGATGAAATCATGACAAAATTTGAGATCAATGCAAGGACTAGAGCTGCAAATGGTCTGGTAATTTCATTGTATTATGATGAAATCATGACAAAATTTGAGATCAATGCAAGGACTAGAGCTGGAAATGGTCTGGTAATTTAATTGTAATGATGAAATCATGACAAAATTTGAGATCAATGCAAGGAAACTGCAAATGGTCTCGTAATTTCACTGTAATGATGAAATCATGACAAAATTTGAGATCAATGCAAGGAAACTGCAAATGGTCTCGTAATTTCATTGTATTACGATGAAATCATGACAAAATTTGAGATCAATGCAAGGACTAGAGCTGGAAATGGTCTGGTAATTTCATTGCATTATGATGAAATCATGACAAAATTTGAGATCAATGCAAGGACTAGAGCTGCAAATGGTCTGGTAATTTCATTGTATTATGATGAAATCATCACAAAATTTGAGATCAATGCAAGGACTAGAGCTGCAAATGGTCTGGTAATTTCATTGTAATGATGAAATCATCACAAAATTTGAGATCAATGCAAGGACTAGAGCTGCAAATGGTCTGGTAATTTCATTGCATTATGATGAAATCATGACAAAATTTGAGATCAATGCAAGGACTAGAGCTGCAAATGGTCTGGTAATTTCATTGTATTATGATGAAATCATGACAAAATTTGAGATCAATGCAAGGACTAGAGCTGGAAATGGTCTGGTAATTTCATTGTATTATGATGAAATCATCACAAAATTTGAGATCAATGCAAGGACTAGAGCTGCAAATGGTCTGGTAATTTCATTGTAATGATGAAATCATGACAAAATTTGAGATCAATGCAAGGAAACTGCAAATGGTCTCGTAATTTCACTGTAATGATGAAATCATGACAAAATTTGAGATCAATGCAAGGAAACTGCAAATGGTCTCGTAATTTCATTGTATTACGATGAAATCATGACAAAATTTGAGATCAATGCAAGGACTAGAGCTGCAAATGGTCTGGTAATTTCATTGTATTACGATGAAATCATGACAAAATTTGAGATCAATGCAAGGACTAGAGCTGCAAATGGTCTGGTAATTTCAATGTAATGATGAAATCATGACAAAATTTGAGATCAATGCAAGGACTAGAGCCGCAAATGGTCTGGTAATTTCATTGTATTACGATGAAATCATGACAAAATTTGAGATCAATGCAAGGACTAGAGCTGCAAATGGTCTGGTAATTTCATTGTAATGATGAAATCATGGCAAAATTTGAGATCAATGCAAGGACTAGAGTTGGAAACGGTCTGGTAATTTCATTGTAATGATGAAATCATGACAAAATTTGAGATCAATGCAAGGACTAGAGCTGCAAATGGTCTGGTAATTTCATTGTAATGATGAAATCATGGCAAAATTTGAGATCAATGCAAGGACTAGAGCTGGAAATGGTCTGGTAATTTCATTGTAATGATGAAATCATGACAAAATTTGAGATCAATGCAAGGACTAGAGCTGCAAATGGTCTGGTAATTTCATTGTAATGATGAAATCATGGCAAAATTTGAGATCAATGCAAGGACTAGAGCTGGAAATGGTCTGGTAATTTCATTGTAATGATGAAATCATGACAAAATTTGAGATCAATGCAAGGACTAGAGCTGCAAATGGTCTGGTAATTTCATTGTAATGATGAAATCATGGCAAAATTTGAGATCAATGCAAGGACTAGAGTTGGAAACGGTCTGGTAATTTCATTGCAATGATGAAATCGTGACAAAATTTGAGATCAATGCAAGGACTAGAGCTGCAAATGGTCTGGTAATTTCATTGTAATGATGAAATCATGACAAAATTTGAGATCAATGCAAGGACTAGAGCTGGAAATGGTCTGGTAATTTCATTGTATTATGATGAAATCATCACAAAATTTGAGATCAATGCAAGGACTAGAGCTCGAAATGGTCTGGTAATTTCATTGTAATGATGAAATCGTGACAAAATTTGAGATCAATGCAAGGACTAGAGCTGCAAATGGTCTGGTAATTTCATTGTAATGATGAAATCATGACAAAATTTGAGATCAATGCAAGGACTAGAGCTGCAAATGGTCTGGTAATTTCATTGTAATGATGAAATCATGGCAAAATTTGAGATCAATGCAAGGACTAGAGTTGGAAACGGTCTGGTAATTTCATTGCAATGATGAAATCGTGACAAAATTTGAGATCAATGCAAGGACTAGAGCTGCAAATGGTCTGGTAATTTCATTGTAATGATGAAATCATGACAAAATTTGAGATCAATGCAAGGACTAGAGTTGGAAATGGTCTGGTAATTTCATTGTAATGATGAAATCGTGACAAAATTTGAGATCAATGCAAGGACTAGAGCTGCAAATGGTCTGGTAATTTCATTGTAATGATGAAATCATGACAAAATTTGAGATCAATGCAAGGACTAGAGCTGGAAATGGTCTGGTAATTTCATTGTATTATGATGAAATCATCACAAAATTTGAGATCAATGCAAGGACTAGAGCTGCAAATGGTCTGGTAATTTCATTGTAATGATGAAATCATGGCAAAATTTGAGATCAATGCAAGGACTAGAGTTGGAAACGGTCTGGTAATTTCATTGCAATGATGAAATCGTGACAAAATTTGAGATCAATGCAAGGACTAGAGCTGCAAATGGTCTGGTAATTTCATTGTAATGATGAAATCATGACAAAATTTGAGATCAATGCAAGGACTAGAGTTGGAAATGGTCTGGTAATTTCATTGTATTATGATGAAATCATCACAAAATTTGAGATCAATGCAAGGACTAGAGCTGCAAATGGTCTGGTAATTTCATTGTAATGATGAAATCATGGCAAAATTTGAGATCAATGCAAGGACTAGAGCTGGAAATGGTCTGGTAATTTCATTGCAATGATGAAATCGTGACAAAATTTGAGATCAATGCAAGGACTAGAGCTGCAAATGGTCTGGTAATTTCATTGTATTATGATGAAATCATCACAAAATTTGAGATCAATGCAAGGACTAGAGCTGCAAATGGTCTGGTAATTTCATTGTAATGATGAAATCATGGCAAAATTTGAGATCAATGCAAGGACTAGAGTTGGAAACGGTCTGGTAATTTCATTGCAATGATGAAATCGTGACAAAATTTGAGATCAATGCAAGGACTAGAGCTGCAAATGGTCTGGTAATTTCAATGTAATGATGAAATCATGACAAAATTTGAGATCAATGCAAGGACTAGAACTGCAAATGGTCTGGTAATTTCAATGTAATGATGAAATCATGACAAAATTTGAGATCAATGCAAGGACTAGACCTGCAAATGGTCTGGTAATTTCAATGTAATGATGAAATCATCACAAAATTTGAGATCAATGCAAGGACTAGAGCTGCAAATGGTCTGGTAATTTCATTGTAATGATGAAATCATGACAAAATTTGAGATCAATGCAAGGACTAGAGTTGGAAACGGTCTGGTAATTTCATTGCAATGATGAAATCGTGACAAAATTTGAGATCAATGCAAGGACTAGAGCTGCAAATGGTCTGGTAATTTCAATGTAATGATGAAATCATGACAAAATTTGAGATCAATGCAAGGACTAGAGCTGGAAATGGTCTGGTAATTTCATTGTATTACGATGAAATCATCACAAAATTTGAGATCAATGCAAGGACTAGAGCTGCAAATGGTCTGGTAATTTCATTGTAATGATGAAATCATGGCAAAATTTGAGATCAATGCAAGGACTAGAGTTGGAAACGGTCTGGTAATTTCATTGCAATGATGAAATCGTGACAAAATTTGAGATCAATGCAAGGACTAGAGCTGCAAATGGTCTGGTAATTTCAATGTAATGATGAAATCATGACAAAATTTGAGATCAATGCAAGGACTAGAGCTGGAAATGGTCTGGTAATTTCATTGTATTATGATGAAATCATCACAAAATTTGAGATCAATGCAAGGACTAGAGCTGCAAATGGTCTGGTAATTTCATTGTAATGATGAAATCATGGCAAAATTTGAGATCAATGCAAGGACTAGAGTTGGAAACGGTCTGGTAATTTCATTGCAATGATGAAATCGTGACAAAATTTGAGATCAATGCAAGGACTAGAGCTGCAAATGGTCTGGTAATTTCATTGTAATGATGAAATCATGACAAAATTTGAGATCAATGCAAGGACTAGAGCTGGAAATAGTCTGGTAATTTCATTGTATTACGATGAAATCATCACAAAATTTGAGATCAATGCAAGGACTAGAGCTGCAAATGGTCTGGTAATTTCATTGCAATGATGAAATCGTGACAAAATTTGAGATCAATGCAAGGACTAGAGCTGGAAATGGTCTGGTAATTTCATTGTATTACGATGAAATCATGACAAAATTTGAGATCAATGCAAGGACTAGAGCTGCAAATGGTCTGGTAATTTCAATGTAATGATGAAATCATGACAAAATTTGAGATCAATGCAAGGACTAGAGCTGGAAATGGTCTGGTAATTTCAATGTAATGATGAAATCACGACAAAATTTGAGATCAATGCAAGGACTAGAGCTGCAAATGGTCTGGTAATTTCATTGTAATGATGAAATCATGACAAAATTTGAGATCAATGCAAGGACTAGAGCTGGAAATGGTCTGGTAATTTCAATGTAATGATGAAATCATGAAAAAATTTGAGATCAATGCAAGGACTAGAGCTGGAAATGGTCTGGTAATTTCATTGTATTACGATGAAATCATGACAAAATTTGAGATCAATGCAAGGACTAGAGCTGCAAATGGTCTGGTAATTTCATTGTAATGATGAAATCATGAAAAAATTTGAGATCAATGCAAGGACTAGAGCTGGAAATGGTCTGGTAATTTCATTGTATTACGATGAAATCATGACAAAATTTGAGATCAATGCAAGGACTAGAGCTGCAAATGGTCTGGTAATTTCATTGTAATGATGAAATCATGACAAAATTTGAGATCAATGCAAGGACTAGAGCTGGAAATGGTCTGGTAATTTCAATGTAATGATGAAATCATGAAAAAATTTGAGATCAATGCAAGGACTAGAGCTGGAAATGGTCTGGTAATTTCATTGTATTACGATGAAATCATGACAAAATTTGAGATCAATGCAAGGACTAGAGCTGCAAATGGTCTGGTAATTTCATTGTAATGATGAAATCATGAAAAATTTGAGCTCAATGCAAGGACTAGAGCTGCAAATGGTCTGGTAATTTCATTGTAATGATGAAATCATGACAAAATTTGAGATCAATGCAAGGACTAGAGCTGCAAATGGTCTGGTAATTTCATTGTAATGATGAAATCATGACAAGATTTGAGATCAATGCAAGGACTAGAGCTGCAAATGGTTTGGTAATTTCATTGTAATGATGAAATCATGACAAAATTTGAGATCAATGCAAGGACTAGAGCCGCAAATGGTCTCGTAATTTCATTGTATTATGATGAAATCATGGCAAAATTTGAGGTCAATGCAAGGACTAGAGTTGGAAATGGTCTTGTAATTTCATTGTAATGATGAAATCATGACAAAATTTGAGATCAATGCAAGGACTAGAGCTGCAAATGGTCTGGTAATTTCATTGTAATGATGAAATCATGACAAAATTTGAGATCAATGCAAGGACTAGAGCTGCAAATGGTCTGGTAATTTCAATGTAATGATGAAATCACGACAAAATTTGAGATCAATGCAAGGACTAGAGCTGCAAATGGTCTGGTAATTTCATTGTAATGATGAAATCATGAAAAATTTGAGCTCAATGCAAGGACTAGAGCTGCAAATGGTCTGGTAATTTCATTGTAATGATGAAATCATGACAAAATTTGAGATCAATGCAAGGACTAGAGCTGCAAATGGTCTGGTAATTTCATTGTAATGATGAAATCATGACAAGATTTGAGATCAATGCAAGGACTAGAGCTGCAAATGGTTTGGTAATTTCATTGTAATGATGAAATCATGACAAAATTTGAGATCAATGCAAGGACTAGAGCCGCAAATGGTCTCGTAATTTCATTGTATTATGATGAAATCATGGCAAAATTTGAGGTCAATGCAAGGACTAGAGTTGGAAATGGTCTTGTAATTTCATTGTAATGATGAAATCATGACAAAATTTGAGATCAATGCAAGGACTAGAGCTGCAAATGGTCTGGTACAGTAATTTCGCTGTAATGATGAAATCATGAAAAATTTGAGCTCAATGCAAGGACTAGAGCTGCAAATGGTCTGGTAATTTCATTGTAATGATGAAATCATGACAAAATTTGAGATCAATGCAAGGACTAGAGCTGCAAATGGTCTGGTAATTTCATTGTAATGAAATCATGACAAGATTTGAGATCAATGCAAGGACTAGAGCTGCAAATGGTTTGGTAATTTCATTGTAATGATGAAATCATGACAAAATTTGAGATCAATGCAAGGACTAGAGCCGCAAATGGTCTCGTAATTTCATTGTATTATGATGAAATCATGGCAAAATTTGAGGTCAATGCAAGGACTAGAGTTGGAAATGGTCTTGTAATTTCATTGTAATGATGAAATCATGACAAAATTTGAGATCAATGCAAGGACTAGAGCTGCAAATGGTCTGGTACAGTAATTTCGCTGTAATGATGAAATCATGACAAAATTTGAGATCAATGCAAAGACTAGAGCTGCAACTGGTCTCGTAATTTCATTGTATTACGATGAAATCATCACAAAATTTGAGATCAATGCAAGGACTAGAGCCGCAAATGGTCTCGTAATTTCATTGTATTATGATGAAATCATGGCAAAATTTGAGGTCAATGCAAGGACTAGAGTTGGAAATGGTCTTGTAATTTCATTGTAATGATGAAATCATGACAAAATTTGAGATCAATGCAAGGACTAGAGCTGCAAATGGTCTGGTACAGTAATTTCACTGTAATGATGAAATCATGACAAAATTTGAGATCAATGCAAGGACTAGAGCTGGAAATGGTCTGGTAATTTTATTTTTATGATGAAATCATGACAAAATTTGAGATCAATGCAAGGACTAGAGCTGGAAATGGTCTGGTAATTTTATTTTTATGATGAAATCATGACAAAATTTGAGATCAATGCAAGGACTTGAGCTGCAAATGGTCTTGTAATTTCATTGTAATGATGAAATCATGACAAAATTTGAGATCAATGCAAGGACTAGAGCTGCAAATGGTCTGGTAATTTCATTGTAATGATGAAATCATGACAAAATTTGAGATCAATGCAAGGACTAGAGTTGCAAATGGTCTCGTAATTTCACTGTAATGATGAAATCATGACAAAATTTGAGATCAATGCAAGGACTAGAGTTGCAAATGGTCTCGTAATTTCACTGTAATGATGAAATCATGACAAAATTTGAGATCAATGCAAGGACTAGAGCTGCAAATGGTCTGGTAATTTCATTGTAATGATGAAATCATGACAAAATTTGAGATCAATGCAAGGACTAGAGTTGCAAATGGTCTCGTAATTTCACTGTAATGATGAAATCATGACAAAATTTGAGATCAATGCAAGGACTAGAGTTGCAAATGGTCTCGTAATTTCACTGTAATGATGAAATCATGACAAAATTTGAGATCAATGCAAGGACTAGAGCTGCAAATGGTCTGGTAATTTCATTGTAATGATGAAATCATGACAAAATTTGAGATCAATGCAAGGACTAGAGCTGCAAATGGTCTGGTAATTTCACTGTAATGATGAAATCATGACAAAATTTGAGATCAATGCAAGGACTAGAGTTGCAAATGGTCTCGTAATTTCACTGTAATGATGAAATCATGACAAAATTTGAGATCAATGCAAGGACTAGAGCTGGAAATGGTCTGGTAATTTCATTGTAATGATGAAATCATGACAAAATTTGAGATCAATGCAAGGACTAGAGTTGCAAATGGTCTCGTAATTTCACTGTAATGATGAAATCATCACAAAATTTGAGATCAATGCAAGGACTAGAGCTGCAAATGGTCTGGTAATTTCATTGTAATGATGAAATCATGACAAAATTTGAGATCAATGCAAGGACTAGACCTGCAAATGGTCTCTTAATTTCACTGTAATGATGAAATCATGACAAAATTTGAGATCAATGCAAGGACTAGAGCTGGAAATGGTCTGGTAATTTCATTGTAATGATGAAATCATGACAAAATTTGAGATCAATGCAAGGACTAGACCTGCAAATGGTCTGGTAATTTCATTGTAATGATGAAATCATGACAAGATTTTAGATCAATGCAAGGACTAGAGCTGGAAATGGTCTGGTAATTTCATTGTAATGATGAAATCATGACAAAATTTGAGATCAATGCAAGGACTAGACCTGCAAATGGTCTGGTAATTTCATTGTAATGATGAAATCATGACAAGATTTTAGATCAATGCAAGGACTAGAGCTGGAAATGGTCTGGTAATTTCACTGTAATGATGAAATCATGACAAAATTTGAGATCAATGCAAGGACTAGAGCTGCAAATGGTCTGGTAATTTCATTGTAATGATGAAATCATGACAAAATTTGAGATCAATGCAAGGACTAGACCTGCAAATGGTCTCGTAATTTCACTGTAATGATGAAATCATGACAAAATTTGAGATCAATGCAAGGACTAGAGCTGGAAATGGTCTAGTAATTTCATTGTAATGATGAAATCATGACAAAATTTGAGATCAATGCAAGGACTAGACCTGCAAATGGTCTGGTAATTTCATTGTAATGATGAAATCATGACAAGATTTTAGATCAATGCAAGGACTAGAGCTGGAAATGGTCTGGTAATTTCATTGTAATGATGAAATCATGACAAAATTTGAGATCAATGCAAGGACTAGACCTGCAAATGGTCTGGTAATTTCATTGTAATGATGAAATCATGACAAGATTTTAGATCAATGCAAGGACTAGAGCTGGAAATGGTCTGGTAATTTCACTGTAATGATGAAATCATGACAAAATTTGAGATCAATGCAAGGACTAGAGCTGCAAATGGTCTGGTAATTTCATTGTATTATGATGAAATCATGACAAAATTTGAGATCAATGCAAGGACTAGACCTGCAAATGGTCTGGTAATTTCATTGTAATGATGAAATCATGACAAGATTTTAGATCAATGCAAGGACTAGAGCTGGAAATGGTCTGGTAATTTCACTGTAATGATGAAATCATGGCAAAATTTGAGATCAATGCAAGGACTAGACCTGCAAATGGTCTGGTAATTTCACTGTAATGATGAAATCATGACAAAATTTGAGATCAATGCAAGGACTAGAGCTGGAAATGGTCTGGTAATTTCATTGTAATGATGAAATCATGGCAAAATTTGAGATCAATGCAAGGACTTGAGCTGCAAATGGTCTTGTAATTTCATTGTAATGATGAAATCATGACAAAATTCTAGATCTATCAAAGCTAGGAATTCATAGAGCTGCAAATGGTTCTGCAACTTCATCAGATCTGATGAAATCACGACAAAATGACGAGATCAGACTGCGTGTGTCATCAGAAATCACGATGCTTATTCAAACTACACAAATGACTGAACATAAGTTCTACATATATTCAGTCATTGTTTATCGTCTGAAATCACGAACCTTATTCAAAGTTCACTGCGTTCAAGCGTGGTGCCAAACCCAGAAGATATGCTAGGAATTTAACTGCTTGAGCAACTCAAATATATATATAGCCTATATATATATAATTATATATATAGATGTAGTATATTTGTTTAATATAAATCAGGTCAAGAAGCTGCAGCACGGTTACAGGTAGATGTGAAGAATGTGGTTAGAAAATCACTACGCAAATGGCCGATTGCAAATTTGGGCATATATCAAGTTTTATACGGCAGAAACTGCACTGGCTGCTCAAGCAAAAACATGAAGTTTAAGATTCCAATGCTCATAATAATAATAATAATAATAATATCTTTTCTTTAATTAAATGCCTGCAAGACGCACTGCGCTTTACATTTACAGGTTATGCAGTAATCTTAATTAAACTTAACTACCAACTGAACAGACAGCTTTGTAATTAGGCCCAAAAAAAATAATGTTGTGTTTCCGGTAACCCGACCGACCCTCTTTTATTGCCGCGACTCAAATAATTTTGTAAAATATTTTTATTTAAAAAAAAATTTTATTAAAAAAAAAATATATTTTTTTTAAATTAATTTTTTTTTGACATTATACGGTGACATTGCCTTCCGTATATAGAGTTGGATCTTAGGCCAAAAACTAATGTTGTGTTTCCAGTAACCCGACCGACTCACTTTTATTGTCGCAACTCGGAAAATTTTGTGGATTTTTTTAAATTTACACTTACATTGCCTCCCGTATACGAGATGTACAATTGGAACATCATAATTATAGCCTTCACTAAGCCAGGCGACGATCGTAAGCAGTCGTCTTTCAAGGTATATAATGGTCTGTTAATTAGAGCAATCAATAATTTCCCACGGTCAGTTTGACAAAGCAGGCGGTTGTGGAGTGGATGGTGGGGGAAAGAGTAATAGATCTGAAAGGAGAGTTTTCTCACGGTAGCTCGTTGCAGGCATTGAGTACAGGGCCATCTAGCCTGTAGCACATGATGGCTATACACAGCCTGCTGCAAGTTTATAGTTTAACTTGCTGTTTTTCCGTCCTAAGACAGTCCATTTTTGCTCACTTTATTCCTAAGCTGACTAGGCTCTCTTGTGATCACTGTGCCCTCCTTTGCTCTCTGCCTCTTTCTGCTCTCTTTTGCTCACTGTGCTCTTGTGTTTATTGTGCCTTTTTGTGCTCAGAGTGCTCTCTTCTACTAACTCTGCTCCCTTCCGCTCACTGAGCAGTTCCCTTTTATTTCGAGCACTCTTTGGTGAAGAATTTAACATTCATTCATTCAAGTATTTATATAGCACCTTTTCAAGTTAACTACTCAGAGGGGCTCCCGACTCCAGCATGGCAAAAAAGAACATTTTTCAAGTGAATAGAATGTTTCATTTTATTTTATTGATCTCTCAATTTCTATAGCGCCTCTTCAAGCTATCTACTCAGAAGCGCTCCCGACTACAGCGTGGACACTGCATTAGAGTTTCACTCCTGACTAACTACTTCCTGGCTGCCAGTCTTGAGAAACCTCTAGTCTTATCATTCTCACTTGAGCCACCTCTAACGGTGACTAGGGGAAATAAATCTAGCAACCTCTAGATGTAACTAGTCACTGGCTCGGCCAATCTGGAACGACCCCTAGCAGTGATGTTCTGTTCGCACTCATCTTCCCCTTCCCTTCCCACTTTATCTTACCAGAAAATATGTCAAAATGAAATTAATAGAATTGTTTTCTAGGGCAGTTTTAGGTGCAGACAGTCGGGAAATAGGCAGTTTATACTTGCTTAGAACACGTACTTTGTTGCAGCGTGTACCTTTATGCAAAAAAGAGTAGTGGGTATAATTTTTCGGACAGTCACTGTATAAAAATATTTTACCAAAATAAAAATATTTTCCGACCTACCTATCCAATTTTTTAGAGCTCTGTTACCGGAAACACAGCATTATTTTTTTTTGGCCTTACACGGCGCCAATGGCAGCCTACAAAGCAAATCCGCCCAACGGGGGCTCGAACTCACTACCTCTCGCACTCTTGGCCAGCGTGTTAACCACTACTCTACCGGGCCCCCCGTAATTGTCTAGCAGGTAAAGCTCTGATTTATCTTATAGGGAGCTTTGTGTACCAGTGCTATCCAATCCAGGCCGTAGATTCTTTCGCTCTGCTACACATGGTGACCTGGTTGTCCCTATATGGCTCGAACTTTCACAATGCTGCATAAAAACTTCGCTGTGGTTGGTCCATCTTTCTGGAATAAGTTACCCAGTAGTCTCCGTAATGAACTTCGTCGTTCTGCACCCCTTTTTCGCAAGCGTTTTAAACTATTCTCCTCTTTGATCATGGCTAAGTGTCAGGGCGGGAGCACCTCTGAGAAGTTTCTCTTGAAGTGGTGCTATATAAATGTACGATTACAGAAGTTGGGTTGGCCGTTAGGCTCACTTTTTGCAAACTTCGCACCTGGTCAGAAGAAACATACTTCACATAATGAAACACTTAAAGGGCAAACAAACTGTTCGTTCACTTTAATGCAACACATAGGAGAAGTTGAGCTCACTTGATATCGTGCAGGATCTCCTTCGGCATAGTGCCGCACTTTTTCCCTTGCGCCTTCACCTGTACTGTGTAGTGCAAGTGATGGAAGCTGATGGTTGAGCTGGTTGATTTAGACATGCTTCTCTGCATTTCTCTACCGTTGTGCGCTTTCTTTGAAAAGCCGACGGTTGTGACCGTTTCGTTTCTATGCGACATGATTATTCGAGATCAAGAACTGGGGATTCTAAGCTTGTAGCTGCAATCACTGAAAAAAAAACGGTCAAATTAGAGCTCAACTTAAATCAAATGTTCATGACCACAGACCTTGTAGTTCTTGGTAATTTAATTGGTCTCCTGGAGTCAGTAATTCAAGCATCAGTTAAATCCAATTTTTTAATAAATGAATTTGCACCAACCGGCCAATACAAGTACTGGTAAGCTGTATCTGTTATGATTTACAATACCTACATACTGAGACTGTGTCAGTAGCACAGTGCTTTTACAATTAGGTCCTCATTCAATTTTTTGTGTGATCTGATATATTTAGGCAAAAAAAAATTATGTTGTGTTTCCGGTAACAGAGCTCCAAAAAATTGGATAGGTAGGTCGAAAAATATTTTTATTTTGGTAAAATATTTTTATTCAGTGACTATCCGAAAAATTATACCCAACTACTCTTTTTTGCATAAAGGTACATGCTGCAACAAAGTACGTGTTCTAAGCAAGTATAAACTGCCTATTTCCTCGACTGTCTGCACCTAAAATTGCTCTAGAAAACAATTCTATTAATTTCATTTTGTTGACATCTTTTCTGGTAAGATAAAGTGGGAAGGGAAGGGGAAGATGAGTGCGAACAGAACATCACTGCTAAGGGTCGTTCCAGACTGGCCGAGCCAGTGACTAGTTACACCTAGAGGTTGCTAGATTTTTTTCCCTAGTCACCATTAGAGGTGGCTCAAGTGAGAATGATAAGGCTAGAGGTTTCTCAAAACTGGCAACCAGGAAGTAGTTAGGCACTCTTAGAAACTCTAAGGCAATGTCACTGTAAATAAAAAATTTACACAAAACTTTCCAAGTCGCGGCAATAAAAGTGAGTTGGTCGAGTTACCGGAACACAAAATTTTTTTGGCCGAAGATCCAACTCTATACGGAAGACAATGTCACCGTATTATGTCAATAAAAAAAAACTAAAGAAATTTTTTTTATGAAATTTTTTTTTATGAAATTTTTTTTCAAATAAAAAAATATTTTACAAAATTATTTGAGTCGCGGCAATAAAAGAGGGTCGGTCGGGTTACCGGAAACACAACATTATTTTTTTGGGCCTTATAAAGTGACACTTCAAGAAGAAGCTCATCAGTGGAACTTCCAAAATGAACCACGCGAAATTAGTTGAAAACAATGGCAACTTAAAATAGCAAAGTGCAGTGCTAACAAACCAGTCAGGCTCAGAAACTGATAAGCAACAATTAATGGCAAATTAAGTGCAAAAAATGATACAACAAATTGATTGAACAATCACAATATTAGTCTAAGATCAAACAGCAGGCTGCATTTTGCCAAGTAACTTTAACGTTTTGCTGTTATATCCATCGAAAGAATTGCAAGAAAACAGAATCGATAAAAGATGATTTCCGCACATCAACAATTCATCAACTGCATGATGTGACTACTTGAGTCGAATTATGAAACACAAACATGTTTAAAACAAACAGGACGATATTCTTAAACCAAAAATTCTTGACCCTGAGAAATAGTTAATAAATATTAGACCCAAGAAGGACTTAGGATTTTACACTTTAGGACTTTACACAAGTTTCTTGGCAGACAGTATCCTGTAACTCATGTTTAGGGGACTTTCATCTTTACAGACCATTCTATCACCTTCCGTTTTCTGCAAAGTGTGAGCATTTGTCTAATGGACATAAAGATTACTTACTTATGAACTAAATGCATGCACATCCAGAAGCATACCATTGAAAGGTGTTTGTTTACTGATTGAAATTAACACAGCACATAACCCGAGTTTTTGAACTGTAAACTTGTGTTAGAACAAAAAGAACCATCGGGGCTGATATTCGCCAACCAACCAACATTTTCCAAGTGTGCCCCAAAAAGCACACACAGTTTTGACAATACTACAGGGTGAGAATTGCCAGGAGAGTTGGTGGGGTTCAACCCCATTCTTTCTTAGAGCCCCACAGTAAAGCCTGTTTTACACACCATTTCCAAGTGAATCCAACCCCAACCCCCAGCCGTTTCTCTACAATTCTCACACTGCAATACTACAATGCAGGGTGCAAGACTCGCACCTTCTCTTGTATTATAACTGCACAATGAAGCTTCTACAATTGTCTGTCACACCCCACTGCATAAGGCTTGCCGCAACTATGGCAAGTTTTAATTGTGGGTCATGCTATAAAAAAATACTGACATCTCATGACAGCAACCCTAAGGCTGTCTTTAAACTAGAGGCTCCTATTCCCCACTTGTCTTTGTCCTTGACCAGCAAGCCAGTAAATCATTGCGCACGTTCTAATACAATGCATAAATATTAAATGTAAAACGCGTGTCGTTGAAACACAGGCAACAGTTTTAAAAGGAAGTCTAACTGTTTAACTATGCAGCAACGCGCTATTGACAGTAAATTTGCAAGAATATCGGAATATCTCTATCAGTTGTTGACAAGAGAGTTGTCAGATAGTCGATTTCGCAGATGAATTGCTAGATCACGCGTCGTCCCAGTTTTTAGCAACACGGGCAGGTAGCACAAAAACCACTCAGGGTCAACCAACCAATCAATTTACCTGCACAATAAAATCGACTCACCTCAAAATGCGCGTAATATATATCCGCTATCTGACCATCTACTAAGGGCCAGGATATATTAGCATTATAATGAAAGCAATATAGTAGGGAATTAAGAAGTTTTCTCGGTCGTAGCAACCTTAACAGTTTACATGCCCGATCTTTACGTTTCACGAAGGCTGTTATATAATATGTGGAAGGGCGCGTTCTTGCAACGCTTATGAAACAGCTAGTTGGTACGCTCAGGCCATCCGACTCAAATTATAAAAACCGCAAATTATTGTCATCACAGTATAAATAATATTTCATATGATAATAACAATGACATAATATTTGTTATTTGTATTGTGCTGTCATTCAGGCCGGGGCTAAAGTGTGGCGGGACGGTTATGGACCGCATCCAGGCACTTATTTTCAAGTCGCCATGCCGTCCTGTCACTTATTATTTTGGCCAACACACCTGAAAAGATGAGGGTGTCTAGGCACCCTTTTTACACTTTAAGCACTGCATGCAAAATTTATTTTAGCTCCTACATTAAAAACAATGCTGGAGTTACATAATTTGCATGTGATAAGTCAATATATTACTGTCTCACAACATGATTCTTGACCTGGAATCGTATAGTCAGTTTTGACTTTTTACGAGCGAGACTGGTTAGAGCAGCGGTTCTCAACCGGGGTCCCCGGGTTGACTATACGATTCCAGGTCAAGAATCATGTTGTGAGACAGTAATATATTGACTTATCTTGACAAAACATAACATGGACCTAAAACATAACATAACACTCGACCCGGATCACTACGGACTACTCTCGCGGACAACCCTTCTAACTCAACGCAGCGGTCGTGAATAAGCTATTGCCCCGCACTTGGCTTTCAAGTGGCGCTTTATAAATTTCGAGTTTACGATTACGACCTATAATGACATGTCATGTAATCACAGCATAAATAGCAAATCTATCGCTTTGATTTCTTAACGCCGGGGGCCGGTAGAGTAATGGTTAACACGCTGGCCAAGAGAGCGAGAGGTAGTGAGTTCGAGCCCCCGTTGGGCGGATTTGCTTTGTAGGCTGCCATTGGCGCCGTGTAATTACAAAGCTGTCTGTTCAGTTGGTAGTTAAGTTTAATTAAGATTACTGCATAACATGTAAATGTAAAGCGCAGTGCGTCTTGCAGGCGTTTCATTAAAGAAAAGATATTATATTAGATTAATTAAACCGGAATTGACCACAACTTTTGACCATCGCTTCCGACCACGGATGATCATCCTGCCAAAGATGACCGTGATTTTTAAAACAAAACGTCATTTCCGTATGATTCCTGGACAGATCGACAATCGCACCGGGTATATGATAGTTAACCATATCTTTAATACAAGTATTGCCAATAATTGAATGTACAAATATTATTATTTACGGCGTTGGTGTTATAATAGATTAACATTAATGTTCTCGCTTTTATTGCATGTCATCACTGCCAACAGTACGAGATACAAGATGTTTCTCCATCAGATGCGATTTAGCTCATCCCACGGAGGCTGGTGAGGTAAACACGGGGCCATTGTCGTGTGTGTATGACGAATAGGATTGAAACAATTGATAGGATAGTTGCAGTAATATCTTGACGAGTATGTCCGTTATTTGGAAGGCTTAACTCGTTGTAGGAAATGCGTGGTAACGTTCTTTCAACGGCCGAACTGAAGAGGCTGGCCGAACATAAGTACAGCGCGGAGGGCACGTCGTTTCTCGAGCCCCTAATGCAACCCTTCTGGCGATGGGTTGTCGAACTGCTGCCGCTTTGGTTGGCCCCGAACGCTATCACGTTGGCCGGGCTGATCGTCAACGCCCTGACTGCGTTTGTTCTTATGCTTTTCAGCCCAGACGGAAAAGGAGAGGTAGATCGATTTTATCTTAACGATTTTTAATCGTCCGGATGCTGAGAAACAGGAACTGATGTCTTCATTTAAATTTCAGATTTATTTATTTATTTCAGAAATTTATATAGCGCCTCTTCAAGGTTGGCTACTCAGAAGCGCTCCCGGCCCAACCACGGCTAAATAAAACAGTTTTTAGGTTCTTAAGGAACAGAGCGGAGTGACCCCTGGGATGATGTGTCTTGTCAATCAATCAATCAATCAATCAATCAATCAATCAATCAATCAATCAATCAAGACTTGTGTTAGAAGATATATACAGCTGTCAGTCCTGTTATACTAACCGTACTGAGCATGCACTAAGAGTATAAATGCTTTAGAATATTAACTGTTTCCAAATTTTTAAATATTTGGAGCTAACGAGAATTTGTCAGTGTTGTATCATGCTCCTCTCACCAGAATACTTCTGTAGCACATTTTACAGTAGGATATACATGGTCTTGTTTATCACCGACAGCGAGACTTCCAACTACTTTTATACCCAAACTAAGCTGCAAAGGCTGGGTTAAGTTGTTTTAAAGTAATGTTACAAGACCCTGATATATGGCCAGAAAATGTATCTGATAGAATAGCGTCTCCAGTTGTTCGTAGTTGCTATTAAACAAGTTCGATTTTTGATTGAGTTTGTCTTGTGCACGCTTGGTCTCTTCGTAGACCGCTGGCTTTTTTAATTGTTTGATATTGTTTCATTTTTATTAGCCGCCTGGATGGAGTTTTGTCCTGTTCTCACTTGTTCTCTTCGTATACCGTGTTTTTTAATTGTTCGATTTTGTTTCATTTTTATTAGCCACCTGGATGGAGTTTTGTCCTGTGTGCACTTGGTCTCTTCGTATACCAGACACTCGATGCCATCGACGGAAAGCAGGCGCGACGAACGAACAGCAGTTCACCTCTGGGCGAACTTTTCGATCACGGCTGTGACTCGGTGTCTGTAGGTCGGTCATTTGTTTTTTGTTCTCAGAATCACTTCTTAGAGTCTTGATTTATGTGATTGATTGATTGATCTGTTGCTAATGTTTTATTGAATGAATTTTTCAATGTATGTACATGTACTTGTACTAGAGTCTTTTTGGTCCAACCTACTAATTATCTAGTCTTGTTTGGTCCAGCCTACTAATCTAGTCTTTTTGGTCCAACCTACTAATCTAATCTTTGCCTCTAGTGGGAAGCTTTTGGTCCCGCATGTTAAAACCTCAACCTGTCAGCGTCGTGCATTCTGAGCTGTCTGGAATAGTCTTCCGTTGGAGATGCGCCTGTTACCTAGAGTTGACCCATCAGTGTTTTACAGACTCCTTAAAACTTTTTTGTTTCACCGTGGTTGGGCTGGGAGCGCCTCTGAGTGGACTTCTTGAAGGGGTGCTATATAAATTCTTGAAATGAATGAATGAATGAATGAATAATCTGATAACTTCTAAAATGCTGAACCACCAAATCAGTGGCCACTTCTAGTTGAACTTTGTTAAAAACTCGTGTGCCAAATTCACGAATTAATGTCTAGGTCCATTATTAAGGAATAAATGACTACGTACGTATTAGTAAAAAGATATCTGCTGTCTAACTAACCTATTCTTGACCATTGGGATAGTTTGTGGTGTTGAAAAGACACATGGTTATGTTGCATCATTTTTCATTAATGTAGTGCTGTACTTTACATTCATTCATTCATTCATAACATTTCTATAGCACCAATTCTATAAAGCTGCTAAGAGGTGCAACAGAACCTAGTTACTGAGTCCCTGCAAAAGCTTAGCACCTAAATACTTCTGTGACTTGATGTGCAGGCATGTACTCTCTTTACACCGTCTTCGTTCTGCTGACCGCCTTGATCTATTTGTGCCTTGGTCACGAACCTCATTAACCCAGCATCGGAATTTTTCTGCTGTGGGTCCCTGAATGTGGAATGACCCTCCACTGCAATTCACAGCTGGCAGGATTCTGGCAGGGAATTCACCTGCATCTCTTTGCTGCTTGAAAACCTATCCCTTTTCATGGGCCTGTCGCGCTGAATAGCTCTGCTGTGAGAAGCAGGATTTTACAAATGTTCATATCAATATCAAATTAGATTAGAAGTTCAGGGATATGCACCAGTGTTACTTTGTTTTTCAAATGCAGAAGCAGGTTAAAATTGTGTTAACCTTGTTGCAAGTGATTTTGCTGCATGTCTTTTTATAGAACTATATTTTTCTGCATAGTTTTGGTGTTGCAAGTGATTTTGCTGCATGTCTTTATTCTATGTTTTTCTGCTTTAGTTTTAGTGATCGTTAGTCTTTGCATCACGCTTCAACTCGGCTTCAGCGCCGATCTCATGTATTTTGAATGCTTCACGGCGATGTTCATCTTCTATGCAGCCCACTGGCAGACCTACTGCTCGGGCACGCTCAAGTTCGGCTAGTGAGTGCATCTACTCGTCTCTCTCTCTGTCTCTCTCTGTCTCTGTGTCTTTGTCTCTCTCTCTCTTTGTCTATATCTCTGTCTTTCTGTCTGTCTGTCTTTGTCTCTATCTCTGTCTGTCTCTGTCTCTCTCTTTGTCTCTATCTCTGTCTGTCTGTCTGTCTCTATCTCTGTCTGTCTGTCTCTCTCTCTTTCTCTGTCTCTCTCTCTCGTGGCTGTCGTAAGATCCTTCATCATTATCACCATCGTTGACAGCATTGATGTATTGCTACTTATTTATGTATTTGTTGCATTTGCCATAGCGCCCCTGCAAGGTATCTACCCAGAAGCGCTCCTGACTACAGCACGGACGCTGCATCGGAGTTTCACGCCGAAGTGCACGAGCAATTGCGAGTGAAGGACTTGCTCAAGCTACCTAGGCAGCGGCTTGAGGTGGATTCGAACCTGGAACTCTCCAGCTTCAAGGCGCCGAACCCACCACCGCGCCCTGCAGTGTGTCGATGCTGATGATTTCACAAGATGGCTCCACAAATTATTATTTAGCTGTGGTTTTTTTTGTTACATTATAATCCAAATAAAAACTGATCTGTTTTGAAGTGTTTAGTGTTTACCAGTAAAGCTGTGTTTTCATTTTCCAGCGTAGACGTAACGGAAGGCCAGTGGAGCGTCATCGGGTTGTTCCTAGTGACCGCCTGCCTTGGTACTTCCTTCTGGTCGATGAAGGTTAGTTGACCGATGACCATTGTAATTGGTAATACCATTTCATCATCATCCATTCGTTCAAAGATTTCTATAGCTCACGACTCTATCATGTTGTTTGTAATGGCATGGCTGTGTTACAGTGCCTTAGAAATCGTCATTATTATTATTATTAATATTATTATTATTATTATTATTATTATTATTATGGCAAGAAAGTACAGTTTTAGGCTGTGTTACATTGCTATAGAAATCGTCATTATTATTATTATTAATATTATTATTGTTATTATTATTGTTATTATGGCAAGAAAGTACAGTTTTAGGCTGTGTTACATTGCTATAGAAATCGTCATTATTATTATTATTATTATTATTATTATTATTATTATTATTATTATTATTATGGCAGGAAAGTACAGTTTTAGTTGAATATAAAAATGCTGCATCACGAAACCCCATGAAGCAGACATAGCTTCTGTGGGAGGCCATTCCAGACCACTGGGCCCATCACGGAAAAGGCTCGATTCTGCATAGTCACAATTCGTGTAAATGAAACAAAAAGTGCTCCCTTCTGTGCCGAATGGAGGGGCAGTGGCCTGGGATACCCGAGTAGCAACAATGCTCTCGCAGGTAGTATAGGGCTAGGGCAGCACTAAACTGACATTTTTCTAACTAGAGCAGCTATCCTATATTCAATGTACTGCTGGATAGAAAGCCAGTGCAATGTAATTATATAATATCATCATCATCATCATCATCATTATCCATGGTTAACAACCCGTAGGTGTCCAATGCACACTTTATCGTTCTCCTCCAAAGTCCGCGGTCCTGAGCAGATCTGCTTAAGCTGTAAATGTCTTGATTACACCACTCTTTGATGTCGTCTATCCACTCTCTGTTTGGTCGTCCTCTTCTTCCATTACCATCCATACTTCCCAGCATCACACTTTTTATCTTTCTGTCATCCTCCATTCTACATATGTGTCCGAATAGGTTGAGTTGCCTCCTCATTACTTTCTGCATAAGGTCTTCTTTTATATTTAACCTGCTACGAATCTCCTTGTTTGTAACCTTCATTGTCCAATTCAGATGTAATATTCTTCTATAGCAATACATTTCGAAGGCCAATATCTTATCTCGATCTGTCTTCTTGACAGTCCATGCCTCACATGCGTATAGTGCTGTGCTGAACACACATGTCATTAAGACGTTCAATTTAGTCCTGTAACTTATTTGCTTGCTGCTCCAGATGGTGTTCAGTCCTGCCATGGCTCCTTTTGCTTTTGCTATTCTTGTCTTTATTTCTTTTGTGCAGTCGTTATTCCACGTCAACAGGCTGCCCAGGTACACAAACTGTGTTACATTTTCAATCGTCTGATCTTGCACTTTGATTTCCTTGTCTATTGTTTCTCTCCCAAACACCATTGTTTTTGTTTTGTCCACATTTATCCTTAATCCAGCCCTTTGTGCATCCTTATTTAGCCCACCTACACTTTCTTGTAACCTTTCACAACTATACTCCAGTAAGTCAATGTCATCTGCAAATCGCAAGTTATTAATTTGCTCTCCTTGTACAGAGACTCCAGTTGAATTTTCCTGAGTATTCTCCATTACTCTTTCCAAGTATGAAATAAATGTGTTTGGTGAAATTGGATCACCCTGTCTTGTGCCTATTGTAGTCAAAAACCACCCTCCTACATCCCATCCGACTCTTACTGCAGACTTTGACCTCTCTGCAATATTCTTTAATATTAATTTAATTATATTATATATCTAATATAAAAGGAATGGTGCATGCCAGCATTTTGGTGACTACAGTGCCAATTTTAACAGGTGCTTTTAATCTGCTCAAGGTAAATTTTGGGTTTTTAATCTGAGGTAATTTTTGGGCTTTTATAATTTTTTGGCAGATGTTGCTGACTCTTGGGAACAAATGGACTGATGCCACTGAGATGCATTGCCTTTTTTTATACCACTGAGATGCATTGTCTTTTTTATGCCACTGAGATGCATTGTCTTCTTTATTCATTCATTCATTCATTATGAGAATTTATATAGCGCTCCTTCAAGAAGCTACTCAGAGGCGCTCCCAGCCCAACCACGGCAAAAGAAAAAAGATTTGAGAGATTTATGCCACTGAGATGCATTGTCTTTTTTATGCCACTGATATCCATTGTCTTCTTTCAGATTCCATTGTTAGGCTTTCAACTGAAGCTGATACCTGTTCTGATCGGGTTGCTCGGCGCCGTTGTTGCGATCCAGTCCTACTTTCGGGTCATCCTCATCCAAGGCGGGGTCGGCCGAAATGGCTCAACAGTCGCCGTAAATACACCGTCATCCTTTCCATTCGTTACCATAAATTTATGTAGTGCCACTTCAAGAGAAACTCCTCAGAGGTGCTCAAATGGTTGCAGAAAAGATGCAAAGATGTCGTAATCGTAATCTCCAAATTTCTAAAGCACTTCTAGAAAACCAAGTGTGGGGCACCTGCTTATTCACGAGCACTCAATCTAGTCAAAAGGGTTGTCTGTCAAAGTAGTCCAAAGGTGGTCCGGGTCAAGTTGCCAACTGATGGACCAAGTAGGTCATAATGGAGGTTGGTAGTCTGCTCCAAGAAGGGTGACGAGAGTAATTCTGGGCTCGTAGGCAGTGCAGTCATGGCCCTAGACTATCTTAGCGAGAAAGAAATTTTTAAACAAATTTTTCTAGACGACTTGAAGTGATAAAAGTACAGATAGTGTGACCAGCAATTTTATATATGTTTGTATGCGCACTTGTTATAGCGCCCCTTCAAGCTCTACTCAGAGGCGCTCCCGACTGCAGAGCCGACATTGCATCGGAGTTTCACGCCGAAGCGCTGAGCAATTGCAAGTGAAGGACTTGCCCAAGGTCCCTACGCGGCGACTTGAGGTGGACTCGAACCTTCCAGCTTCAAGGCAACGACTACACCACCGCGCCCCACGATATAAATTATGATTATTTCATTTATTCAATTGTAAATTGAAGTTTACACCGATCGCACTTGTAGTTAATTCTCTGCGCGTTTCCAATTTCAGGGTACGAGCGTGCTGTCGCCGTTGATTCCGATCGGCGTACTTCTCGCTCTCGCAGTGACGCTCTGGAAGAAGTCGGTCCTACACGTCTTCGACCGCCACCCCGTCCTCTACGTCATGAGTTTCGGAATGGCTGCGTCCAAACTCACCAATAAACTAGTTGTAAGAGTGATGTTCAGTCTACTAAGGGCTGTCAATATGTTACGTATGCAGGGAGGGTCACCGGATTTAGTCGATTTGTGTACGGGTGCATACAGCGGGGGAAGGATCTTGACCAAATGTATGTATGCAAAATGAATTTTCTAATTATGATGTCCCCACAGGGCCGGATGCAGAAATTTTTTAAAGGAGGGCGGTTAAGATTTTTGGTCTTTGGCTTTAAAAAATTTCTTGGTATTTTGTCAAAAAATCTGATGACTTTTTTGATATTTTGTCCTTGTCCCAAGAAATTTCTAATCTCTGAATGGGGTGAGCAGCCATGGCTGGATTGCCCTTTCGTGGTTCCGCCCCTGCGTCCACAACCTATTTATAATTGTATTATCCTATAGTCGTCCGATGGCATTGATTACATTACGACTAAATTCTGTTCAGATCTACAATATAAAAGTAGGCCTGTAACTAATTTTAGCCAGCATATCTGACGTGCAACAGAAATAAAACGGCATGCGACGGGTTTTGAGCCCCTGCGTCGCAAATGATAAGCTGCCATTGCTGATCTTTGCCCGCTTGGTTTTTTGCGTTTTTAGGTGGCCCACATGTCGAAAAGTGAGATGGAGATTCTCGACCAGACGCTGTTTGGACCGGGTCTGCTCTTCCTCAACCAGTATTTCGACACGTTCTTCGATGAACACTTTCTTCTATGGGTTTGCTTCGTAAGATCTCAAACTTTTCTTTTACACGTGTGGGTGACCGAATCGCATCATCTGTCTGCAGGGCCGGGGCGCCCCAAAAGGCCGTAGCTAGGGGGGTGTTTTGGGTGTTTGAACACCACCCGAAATGAAATAATGCTATAATGAAATAATGCGTTTAGTAACACAAACATGATGAAAGGACTAATAGGGGACTTCATTTTGAAGCTCTTATTTCTGCGTGACACTTAAGTGGATTAAATCACCCTACAAGCAGCTTAGACAGTTGATTCGGCTGCCAGTCGGCTTGCTCAAAGTCGAGTAAACACCCCTCGAAATAAAATCCTAGCTATGGCCTTGGCGCCCTAGTCAAAGCATGCATTTTGGCGCCCTAGGCAAAGTATAGGCCTACATTTGGCGCCTTCAGATTTCCACTCAATTGTTCAGCCTATGGCAGAATCTAAAGATGAACATGCCAGAGCCTTGTACAGTGTACACGCTCAACTGAGTAATTTATTATAATTGTTTTATTAGTACACTGAAGGCTGGATAATATTCAATTTTGTGGAAAATGGTTACAATTAAGAAACAACATACACTTTTGTGAAAATGGTGCCTTCTAGATATAACAAGCATTTGTATATTGTGTTTCTATCACATTGATGCAGTACGTCACATCAGGTCGGCCCTGACTATGGATATGTCTCGAACCAAATGGTTGCCTGTTCTCCTGTCTCCTCTGGCCTTGATTATGCTAACACCATTTTTGTGGGTCTCTCAATCACTGAGCTCAACAGGCTGCAACACATCCAAAACTCCTTAGTGCGGGTAGTCTTGGGCAAGGATAAATTTCATCTTTAGTCGCCAGATAATCTGATGACTTTTTTAGTCGTTTGTCCGATTCTCACGGAAAATATACCATTTTATTCGCGAAAAAGTTGATGACTTTTTTTAGTCATCATAAACTACTTTTGTAAAGGTCTGCCCAACTGATGGGGGGGGTGGCCATGTCGACTTTCCACGTAAAAATGGCTGGTCAAAATAAAGAATTTTCTAAATGGGGGGGCCATGGCCGGATTGGCCCCTCCTGGATCCGCTCCTGACACTGTGCATCCCATATATGGAATTAACCTGCTCGTTGTACATAATATTATGGTTTCCATTTTCCTTCCAGTTCATCTGCTCCATAGACCTAATCGTCTACGCGTACAAGGTTTGCAACGAGATGTGCTACTTCATGAACATACACTGCTTCCGTGTCAGCCGGCCGCCATTTCGCAACATCTCCCGATCGAACCCCGCTACCCATCAGATTGACGCCATCAACGGTTCGGGGAGTTTCGACACGACGGGTATTCCCAAGACCAACGAATTGCGCGCTCGGCAGTCGAAACGGAGTCACGCGATTGCAAGCGCCGACGCACAACTCGTAACGTTAGAACGCACGAACTCGAGAAAATAATAATTAGTCGTTGTCTGTGCGCGAATAATTAATTGATTATCATGTTTCGTACTTGTATGAATAATTAATTATCATGTCTCTTAGTTGTATGAATAATTAATTATTATTAATTATCATATCTCGTACTTGTATGAATAATTAATTATTACGTCTCGTACTCGTACGAATAATTAATTATCATGTCTCATACTTGCATGAATAATTAATTATCGTGTCTCGTACTTGCATGAATAATTAATTATCATGTATGAATAATTAATTATCATGTATGAATAATTAATTATCATGTCTCGTACTTGTCTTTGTGAAATCATACAAACGTTAGCTTCTTTGTACATAATTTGGAATCGTGGTGTATAATGTCCTTGGTCTGAGATTCCTCCGTGTCTGTTATCTAAAGTATAATAATTCTCGTGTTGACTTGTTTGCTAAGTAGGTCCATTTGTAGTTGATGATTGTCAATGCTAGTCTTTGGAAAGTCTCGTCTATAAGACTCGCGCGCCAGTGGCTATTTGTTAACGTTCGACTTGCGACGCGGGACTCTCAACATGCCGACTTGCTTTCCGTGAATGATCTTGCCACCATTTTTTTCACCTCTCGTCTCCGATCTGTTTAAATGTCCTGGAATCTCAACTCTCATGATCTTGATTCGATTCTCGAGTTACGTTCCAGCCTTTTTTCAATCCAGTCCTATGGAGCTGTTTATTATATATTAAGTTACGTGCCAATTTACGTGTATAGCGGTATTGGAATCATGAGTTTACAGATGTTGGACGTGTAGGTCCTTCGTGCATTCAATTGTTTATGTGTTTTTAACCGTTTCTCGACAGAAAAACATGACAATTAAATCCTCCATCAAAATAGTGCTGTTGTATAATATTTATTCGAATGACAATGTTTCCATTTTAATGTGATGCGATAAGTGCTGTTTACTCCGCCTATCGGTTCTCTGACTTGAGGTTGTTTCGCTTTTTCCGCTATTTTCTACTCGGCTATTTTGTAAACTATTGATTTCTGGCAGTCACATTTTAGTTGTTTACCGTTGCCAGCTACAGTGGAATGTTGTAAATGATCCTCTTGCTGCTGTCGCGTTTTGAAAAAGGCTCTTTGTGAATGCTCGGCTTCAACGACATATGTCGAGTTTTATGTAGTTATGTAGAGAAAAGTTCATGATTTATGCCCATTTAAATATAATATTGCTGAGAAAATAAACTGTAATCGGTTTAAAATTCAGGTTAACATTGAATAAAATCATTTTATATTATAAATAAATATAAAATTGTAGGTTGTACCTGCACTTTTATCACTTCAATTTGTTTCTTTAAAAAAATTGGTATTTCTCATATTTTATTTTATTTAAAAAAATTGGTATTTCTCATATTTTATATATAAATATAAAATTGTAGGTTGTACCTGCACTTTTATCGTTTCAATCTGTTTCTTAAAAAATTGGTATTTATCATATTTTATATGTAAATATGAAATTTTAGGTCAGCTCTGCACTTTTATCGCTTCCAAGTTGTTTATAAAAAAATTGTTTCTCATTATTACTAAAAGCCTTACGATAGTTAGGGGCCCGTTACTGCTTTGCCCAGGCCCCCGGAATTTCTCTCATCCGTTCTGGGGACACATATATTGATGATTTAACTATCGACTGTGTTGATTCTGTCGCGAGTTAAAAATGGATGTGCTGCTGCTATGCTTACGTGGTATTTAATTTAGGTTGTGTATTTAAGAAAGTTCGTACAACTTAATTTGGTATTTGAGGTCTACATATGGAGTCTGAGATCAAGTGCAATTTATAATCCAAAAGAATAGTTGATTTTGAATGGGCGTATTAGGGAGACGGGTTCAAACCAGTTCAAACCCAAAATAAATAATTTCAGATTTTTTTAAACTAATTTTGTGTCTGTGTATTTTCGGCCATTTTCACGGGAAACCCCCATAATTGAAAAAACCCTAAATTTCGGGCTGTGCCCTCCATGGTTGAAAGGCTTCTGCTGTGCAAAATGTAGCTAGCATTCCATGTTTCGAGTCAGGGCTGTTTTTAAGGAATTTTTAGAACTGCACAATCCCTTCTTTTCCTTCCCATCCTCCATGGTAAATTACTCCCGATCGGAGGACAATGGCCTGTTTTTGCTAGTTTCAACTGCATGGAACTGTGACGGAAGTGCCTCTACAGCTGCACAAATCCATTTAGAACTGCACATTTTGTGTACAACTGCACGTTAAAAAAAGCCCTGTTTCGAGTATATAATACATTTGTGAAATCTCTTAGTTGGTTCTTCCATTCATACTTCGCGCTAATCATGATTAATGGTAGATTTTTTGGAGTTTAAAATGATCAAGCGGTTAATACTGGTAATCTCTTCCAATTGTTGCCAGTATTTTACAGCATTTGTTTTACTTTATTATCCCATTTGAAATAAATGATTTCAATAATTGAACTGCAAAGAATATTGGTTTGCTCAATATGGCAAGTTTTTCTACCATTCCCATTTGATGTATACAAAAAACAAAAATATATTTTGTATAAATTGCTAATTCAGCTTCATTTGAAGATATTAATTGTTTTTCCTAAGGTGTAATAAATTATGTGCAAGAATTACACCTACAAGTCTAGTATATAAGAAATGTCACTGTAATAATCTAAAATGACATTATAATCATTAAAATTTTTTTTAACAACCTGGTTGTTGTCTTGTATAAGCCTTCGTCGAACTTTTTGATTTGTCTGAATGATTGACTTGACTTTGGAAATATTTCAGAGCAGAATGCTGAAAGAATGATCACAGTCTCAACATACAAAACTTGGCCTATCTGTAAAGTTTCGTATTTGGTGGTTGGCATTTAGATAGTTATAATCATGTAAAAAATCTGTGATTGCCGCTAGTTCTATGACTTCATTCATTCTGAGAATTCAAATAGCGCCAAGGCATTGCTAGTATGTAAATCCAAGAATTCAGGCAGCAACTTCTTAGTGTCCTTCTATTTCAGTGATTCCCAACCTGTGTGCTGCGGCACACTAGTGTGCCGTGAGAACTTTGCAAGTGTGCCGCGATAAAAATTATAATATGTTATCAATAATTATTAATAATGATTCCAAACAAAACATCCGAAAACATCATCACTGCAACATCAAAACTGAAGTCAGTTGGTCTTAATTTCTCACACTGTAGCAGGTTAGGATCTCCAAGGGAAATCTTGATTCTTTTCCTACGGTCAATGAATCTCAGTTAAAAAAGAAAATTGCACCTGAAATACTAAACACATTGATAGACCTACAACCAGCAGTACAACATTGCTTCCCTTCGCTTGCAATCGACAATTTTGACTGGGTAATCAGTCCATTCGTAATCGGCGAAACAACAAATCTTACAACCGAGGATGAAGAACAGCTCATTGATTTACGATATGACAAATTTTATCAGTCGACAGTTTTCGAAAAGTTTGGATGAGTTTTGGCTTTCCATTCAGAAATCATATCCTTCGATCAGCTTAAGAGCAGTCAAAATTCTTCTGCCATCTTCGTGGTTTTGTGCATTTAGATTTTCAGCCTGAACTGAAATCAAGTGTAAAAAGAGGTAGAGACTTCTTAGAATCGATGATGAAATGCGAGTAGGATTGTCGTCTGCATACAGCCTCATTTCAATTTAATCTGCTGACTGACTAGACTCACTAGAGTATCCTATTATTAGACAATAAGAACATTAAAATTAGAATATAATTAAGTAATAGTGACAAATAGAAAAAAAGACAATTATTATTAAGTGTGAAGCGAAATTTTTTATTCTTTCATAGTGTGCCACAAGTCAAAAAAGGTTGGGAATCACTGTTCTATTTGTATGTTGCTCTTGGCTGTTGAATTAACTCGATCTCTATTTACTTGGCTAAACTTATTGGATGAAACTTATTTGAGAGTTCCGTGCCTGCTTACCGGGTATCTAATATCTATCCATCACCAAAAGGCAATTCTGTCAGCACCGGAGTAGAAGTTGGAAAGAATTATTGTACTCGTAGCAGTCAACATTTCCTTCTGATTACTTGTCTGTTGGCTAACATAGGGCCTAGCACTTGCATTATCGCCTTGTTTTACTCGTTGTAAAGCAGATGCTGGCCATTTGGACATGTAAGCTTGCCATCTAAATATGGGATGACTTCAGTTGCACAGATAATAATTTTTAAGAATTTATAATTTAAAAATCAGTGCAAGAAACCGTATGGACGCGTCTTTCAGAAATCATCATCGTTTTCACATTTTATTTAGATATTCAGAGTTCACGCCTCACAGGTCACTGTGCTTCAAATACAGTCAACCACGTAAGAGGCACTTGCCTACTTGACGCTAGACATTGTCGTAATAATTAATTGGCATCATCATTGTTTAACACTTAAAATAAGCAATCACATCATTTAAAATAAACTATTCTCTGCATCATGTTCATTTGCAGAAAATAATGTTCATCGCATCACGAATAGTTACCGGATAAAAAATCTGGCTTGTATCTAAAAATGACAAGAGGAATCTGGAAATGTGTTTGGTACTGTTCTGTTAAGTGTGTCGTCAACGCTAGAGGTGGCGAAGATCGTTTTCGAGCCCGTAGACTTTGGCTTTAATAGTTTTTAGATTGTCCATGAGTGCGTTGGACTGCGAGGCCGTGCGTCGAACGTTACGTAGTATCTGCATGTCGATGTCATCGGGACGCTGTTCCAGGTTCAGTTCCTCGCTGAAACCAATGGTCACCTAAAAGCAACACCGCACATGCTTACGTATAGAGCTCCTTCAAGTTTCTACTCTGAGGTGCTACCGACCACAGCACGGACACTGAATCAGAGTTTATGCCAAAGCGCTGAGCAACTGAGAGTGAAGGACTTGCTCAAGGTCTCTATGTGATGGCGGCTTGAGGTGGATTCAATCCCGCAACCTTCCGGGTCCAGGGCACCGAACATACCCCTACACCACTGCACCCATACATTGTTTAGCAGTCACTTACATGTTGCAAAATCACCTTAATGCTGGTTTCGGTATGTGACTCCACAGTTGCTGCATTAATAGGTTTTATGCTATGACGTGATAGAGCAAAAGAGACCAATATATTAGGTACACAGCAATAATGCATTTATTTGCTTGTATGCGCACCTGTTATAGCGCCCCTTCAAGCTCACTACTCAGAGGCGCTCCCGACTACAGCGCGGACACTGCATCGGAGTCTCACGCCGAAGCGCTGAGCAAATGCGAGTGAAGGACTTGCCCAAGGTCCCAACGCGGCGACTTGAGGTGGATTCGAACCTGCAACCCTTCGGCTGCAAGGTGACGAACATACCAACTACATACACCACAAATTTATTATATATAACCCTTTTGGATTGATCCTTTAACTTGTGCATCGATCACTTGAAAAATCGCTTTTATTTCCTCTTTGAGATATTTAATGATTTAATTTTATTACTCGGCAATCAATTCGAAAGAAGTTACCGACCTTGTAGAGTTGTTTCTCGACATCTTTGAGTCGCGCTCTCAGGTTTTTTATGTCCGTCTTGAAACCTTCGACTTCCAGGTTGCGTCTCTTCTCCAGATCTACGTAGCGCTTGTTCATGATTTCTAGATGCTTGGCCATCTTGTCGGCCCTTGCCTGCATTCAATGATACAATGATTTTAGCATTGTCTAACGTTACAGTATGTTACGTTATATGATGTCACGTTATATTATGTTACATTATATTATCTTACGTTATATTATATGTGGCGCCAGGGCTCAAAACCTGTCGCTTTCTAGATATTGTGCTAGAAGCTGAAATAGGTGATATGGTCACTTTTATTTCCTCTTTGAGATATTTAATGATTTAATTTTATTTCTCAGTCAATTCGAAAGAAGTTACCGACCTTGTAGAGCTGTTTCTCGACATCTATGTTACGATATATGGTGTCACGTTATATTATGTCACGTTACATTATGTCACGTTATATTATGTTACATTAAATATTATCTTACGCTATATTATATGTGGCGCCAGGGCTAGAAACCTGTCACTTGTCGCTACCTAGATATTGCACTAGAAGCTGAAATAGGCAAAAGGGTCGAGAATGTAGATCATTCTTCAATTCAGCAGATCGCTATTCATGATTTTGGGAAGTAGTTTCGCATTATTTCATGCAGAATATATTCCTTTATTACCCAGTAAAATTGCAGAATAATCCATTTGTGGTTTCTGAGGAATTTGATAACGCAGTATATTCAGAACCTTTTAATTTTCAATTTTAATTTTTAATTCGATTCTCTCACTCTAAATCAAGGGCAACTGGTTCAGCACTTAATAAAGCAAAAAATATAGTACAATCAGTTTCAGAAAAAGATTTCTAAAATTTTCCACATATTTGCTTAACAGTATAAATACAAAAATTGAATAAAGCTGCATGCAAGGAAAGGTACAATAACGCATAAAACCCTTTCTATCACACCTATTCATCGTTACAAAGCAATTTCTAATTAAATGCAATCTAGTTCAGCTTTCATAACCAACTATGTTACAATCCCCTCTTATACTACTCTCCCCTGCTTTTTACAAGTTGCTCAAATCCTAATTTTTTAAACTGTGTCTGGGAGCACCTCTGAGTAGATTTGTAGAGGCGCTATATAAATTCTCGAAATGAATGAATTAATACTGTGCAGCGATCCTTGTAACAGCATCACACGACATTAAAGTGCTTCAGCATACTTAGTTAGAATGCGTAAAACGTGTAAATAACCTTAAACATTTCCTTGCCAACGTCTCCCTCTTCGCGTATCCTCGCCAGTTGATCTTCAAGCTGTATCACTTGTTCACGGTACACATCAGCTAACTTCTGTGCTTCCTTGCACTGACGCTGCATTGCCTGACCACCAGAACATGACACATGCATACTTATTGCCAAAGACAGTAAAACACAAGACACTGGTTCCCTGAAAGAACCACACGCATACTTAGTATACTTATTGCTAAGGAGAGTAAAACACAAGAAACTGGCTCCCTGAAAGAAATACACTATTCCATTAAAATCTGTGAAAATCATTATTGAAGTTTCTTAAACACATTACTACATATGTAACAACCTGGTCACAGACATGGTTCCTAAACTTCAATTTGACTTTCGAAAATGTCTTCTTAAACCAGCGTTTCCCAAACTGGGTTCCGCGGAACCCAAGGGTTCCGCGGGGCGAGCACAAGGGTTCCGCGAGAAGTTGAGAAAAAAAGAAATTTTTTTGCAATACAACATTTCAAGCAGCTTTTGAAAAATGCGCTGGAAGTTTGAAACTAGCGTCAGTCATCTTTTGTGTTTTGTCCTCATCCGACCTTTCAGTGATTATTAGCAATCCAATAATTAGCCTAGTATCATAGTATGTAGTTTGTAAAAGCTTAGACATCACTGCTGAACGTAGCGTAGGGCCTACATGTAGGTCAGAGCTTTAGGCCTTAGCCTAGTCTGAGCAGAGACGCAGTCATCTTTGTCACCGTAAAACTCAAGTTTAAAAAGAATCGCCAAGTCTGACCTTGTAGTAGTAGCAACAAATAGTGATTTTAATTTGTTTGTGTGAAAATTTGCCAAAATTGAGTGACTTTTACGTACGCTAGTTAGGGTTCTAATATCTTTTATTTAATTTAGAAACTTGTAACGCTTTCCAAACTCACACAATTTTTAATGGTTCTCGAGGAAACCATCGTTCAGAAATTGCAAATCATTGTCGCGACCTGAAAGCGAACTTGGCCTAAATGCTTCCTTTTCATGAATTACGAGAATAGGATACGAAACCACTCAATGAAGGTGAAAAGCAGCCAACTCTTCTAACAGTGACTACGAACTTCTAATTGACCTATCACGAATGAAGCAGAATTCCAATGAACCTTCACATTTTAACCTCATGTAGGGCATTCTCTCAATAGGACCCACAAATCGTGTTTTCAAAACAGCGCAATTTAATCTTTCATGATATTGTAAGAAAATTAAACCTTCTAAAATTTAGTGTATTTAGGCTAGGTATGTAGGCTTATAATTAATTGTTAGTATAGCCTTTGCTTCCCGTGCGTTCGGCATGATTCAATGCGTTTAGTTGAGATTGGGGTTCCGCCTGAAAATATTAGGATGCGAAGGGTTCCGTGGCCCAAAAGTTTGGGAAACGCTGTCTTAAACAATAATGCAGGCCAGATGACAGCTTGGTACAGTAAATGTTGTTAACGTGCGACCAATGAGAGGCACACCATCGAAATTATTATGCACGGCTTAAAATGTGTACTCGTTAGGTTTAGGAGCAATGAACATGTACTGCCTAACTTATCACGAGTATGTACGTGTATATGAGCACTTGTAATAGCGCCCGTTCAAGATTTTTACTCCGAGGCGCTCCTGACTACAGCACGGACACTGAATCGGAGTTGCACGCTGACGAAAATAAGCAATTGCGAGTGAAGGACTTGCTCAGGGGTGGCCTGAGGTGGATTCGAACCCGCAACCTTCCGACTCCAAGGCACTGAACATACCCCTAGACCACCATGCCCCATAAGTACGTTATCAGAAAATCTCCGAACATCGTTATTAGTTTTAAGCATGACCGAATTTGCTGTAGGTAGAACAGCAACACATGCATTTTGCATCCCCAAAACAATGTGCTCAAACTATAAAAAAACTTACTGCCAGCTACCGTATATATACAATCAACTTCCGTGTCACATACTTGGACAAGTCCTTCACTCGCAATTGCTCAGCGCTTCGGCGTGAAACTCCGATGCAGTGTCCGCTCTGCAGTCGGGAGCGCCTCTGAGTAGGGTGCTTGAAGGGGCGCTATAACAAGTGCACATACAAACAAAATACATTGTATTCCATGGCCTCACTCGCTTCAATGGCTCACTTCATGCCTGTTGAGCGCTGTTTAACAACACCATGTCATAATCAAATCAAAGGGTCGCCCTCCTCTATTCTCCACATTTGGGACTGGCACTGCAAAAATACGAACACATGCTCTGTGGCCTCCTCACCTTATACTCCTCATGGCGACTCATGGGTCCCGGCTCAGAAGACTCGTTGAGGACAGCCGCTTCGGTCTGACCTCGGTCAAGGTTTAGTTCTTGATGGCAGATGTCGAGCTGCTGGAGAAGTTTATCCTTCTCCGCCATCCACTGCCTCTCGTGCTCTCGGTGCTCGTAGCGAAGCGTCAGGAAGTCCCTCGTGCTGTCGTACAGTAGATCTTGTGTTTTGTGAAGCCTGCAAATTTAGAAGCATATGGAATTGAATGCACTGTGTGTAATTTTGTATGTATGTATGTATGTGCACTTGTTATAGCGCCCCTTCAAGCTCTCACTACTCAGAGGCGCTCCCAAATGCAGAGCGGACACTGCACCGGAGTTTCACACCGAAGCGCTGAGCAATTGTGAGTGAAGGACTTGCCCAAGGTCCTTACGCGGCGAGGCGGATTCGAAACTCGAACATTCCGGCTTCAAGGCAACGACGCCACCACTACACCACCGTGCCCCACAATTTTGTGTGTAATACGCACACTGGGGCGACTTTATAAGCTGCAACAAAACCACGCACTTTGATGAAATATTACTGGAGGAGGCATGAATCACAAATTCAACTGTGCTTCGGCAAATACATTATTACAGCAAACCTTTGCTGTGACAGGCCAGATCAATTTGCCAGAAATGAGACAACGTATTTTATCCACACTAAATATTGCACTATGACCATTACCATACAGCACATGAAGAACATTTTCATGATGAAAACCTAAATTTTCCTAATATTTATCTAGTCCTATTATCCTAGTCACTACATCAAATATTAAAATATGATTTAAGTTAATTCAGTTCTGACATGCTTAAAAAGTTAGTATGTAGTTTATAGCAGTAAAATCAGTACAATGGGACTGGAACAAGACAATTCTTTGATCTATATCTTCTAGATCAGCGGTTCTCAACCTTTTTAGTGCGGCGACCCCTTGGTAAGATTTCGAAAGTTGTCACGACCCCTAACAACAAATTGATCGCGTTTCTAACTCCGTCACTGCATTTTTGTCACCATTGTCCATTGCCATGCATTTTCACTTCATAATTCGAAACTGCTTTTGACAATTCGTGACCTGACAATTATCTTCGCGTATGTCCACTTTTGTGAATTCCGAGAAAAACGAGGTAGAAGTTTCGCAATTTTGGACGCCAAAAAAAGATATTCAGTGCAATAGAACTTCTGGCAAAGACGTCATATTAAAGCATCGACATTAATTAAAGGATGCTGCATTAAAATTAAACTGAAATTTAGAACGGTTTTGTGAAATTTTGGAAAATGTTGTTTCATATAGATTTAAATCAATTGCAAGTAATCCTGATGAGAAAAAAATTTGAAAAAATTCAAATAATAAAAGAAAGCAATACACAATCATTTGCAACTTTGTTCGTTTCAATTTTCGCAAGCTTAATACCCTTTTTAAATAAAAGAACGTTTTTATTCCCTGGACATACGACACTATGATACAAAGAAGTGCAGTGTAATGATGTCGTATCTCCTTATCGTCCAATCAGCAACGAGCTTTCTCTGGAGATACGACAAAAGCAACACTGAAATTGGACATACGACAAGTAGTTTTCGTTGAATATCTTTAAAACGACTTGTCGTATCTCCTAACGGTTAACAGTGAAGAAAGATAAATAATTTTTTCCTAAAAATCAAGTCTAAACTCGATTTTGAAAAAAATGGACATACGACAAGATAATTGTCAGGTCACGAATTGTTGTGTGAGGTTTCCTGGCTCTGAATGGCGATTCTGCATGAGAGCTACCTATTCGGCAATTTGAAGTTTCACAAGTCTATTCAGTTTTTGTGACACTTCAACAACTGCCACGCCTTGTTGCTGGAACTTCTCCCCCCCATCTCATGTGTGCGTTCATGGCATCATCAGCTGTTCTAAAAAAAAACTGGCTATGCTTTCCAGCATAGTTATACTATGTTTAAATGGCACTTCAGTTTATTTTTTGGATTTCATCGATTCTACCAACAAAATGTCATTACAAATTAAACGTTAATTGTAGTTTCTCTATTCATGATGCATCTATTAAACAATAAATAGGCTGCTCTGAAAATTGGCAATTATAGTTCTTTTCTTAACTCAATAGCTAGGCTACTCTTCATTAGCTGTTCTTTTCTTAACACTCTTTTAACCTAGCCGATTCGTTTTGGGAGGCTATCAATTTTGTAAATGTTATTTGTGTTCTCTATGAATGCGACGAGCAGGGAAGAGGCTTGAGAAAGTTCGTTGTCAAAAGTTTTTTTAATTTTCACACTGCAATGGTGGCATTTTAGGCTGTCATATTAGCAAAATTGGTCATCATTTATTTGCTGTTAGTCATGGTTCAAAACTTCAAAAGAGTCCCTCCCATTATTATTATTGTTTTTGTATCCACTCTGCCATGGTCGCATTTTAAGCTGTGTGGTCCAAAAAAGCCTCATAATTTCAATGCTGATAGACATGGTTAAGACTTCAATAAATGTCCTTCCCAGGCTTCCTCATTGCTTAAATTATATTTATTTACGCTTTACTCATGATTTCAGTGCTCAAGAACGTGGCTTAAAATTTAAACAAATATTTCATCCTCATTGTTTAAATTTTTAATTTGCACACGGTAATGATAGAATTTTATACTGGCATCTTAAAAAAATTGTTTATTATGGATAAACAGAGGATAACAAGGTAGAAACTAATGATTATTTACGAAATATTTCTGAAATATTGGGGGACACTATAAGCAGCTCAGTCCCCACAACAAACTTCGGGAGACCGCCCTCCCTGCATATGTCTAAAAAGTCTCCGCCCATGTATTGGCCTGACTAGGGGACAGCACAGATTCTATGAGCAAACCGAATATTGTTCTATTTTTTAGAAGAATGGTAAAAGTGGAATCTACATTTTAAAACAAAAATGACAAAAATTAAATTAGCTGCTGCAAGCTATATAATGGTTCATAGCAAAAGTATAAGTAGGCCCCTAAGCTAAAAAATTTATTTGAAGTTGCTAGAGTAGAAAACGCTGAAATCGCCATAATTGTGTACATCTTTTGCAAATTTCTGAAGGGTTCAGGCGACCCCTGGAAAATCGTCAGGCGACCCCCGTGGGGGTCGCGACCCACAGGTTGAGAACCGCTGTTCTAGATAATGTATTTGCATCAGCCATAGTTGCAGAATGAGTCAAACGTGGAATATGCAGTGGTACCTTTTGATATCTAATTTTCCCAGAGTAGGCCTAGCAACTTTGTGTGAAAGATAGATGGCTTCTAAAGTAGTGAACCTGCCAACTGTACCCAGTCTGTAGTCTTGTTTCAGGCAGGCTATAATCCCTCAATACTGAATAGCAAACTGGTTGACTAGACCAGAGCTTGGATTTTTATGTACAGAAAGCGAGACATTTGTTTAGGGGCCGGATAAAAGTGACAGGTACAATGCTTATGTAAAACATATCTCAAGGGCCAGTTCAAAGGTCTAGTTCAAAGGTCTCTGGGTCTGGAGGAGCCGGGATCCTATGGGCAGTATGCTGCTGACCCCTGTGATAGATGCTATAAATTGTCATTGTCACCTTTTATAACAATTGCATTGTGACTTCATACAATTCATAAATAGACATAGTAACCTCTTATAGTAATAATAAAATTGTGATGTCATAGTCTATCAACTGCCATAGTAAGCTCTTATAATAATAATTGCATTGTGATGCCATAATAACCTCTTATAATAATAATTGCATTGTGATGTCATAGTCTATAAATAGCCAGAGTAACCTTATATAATAATAAATGCACTGTGATGTCAGAGTCTACAAACTGCCATAGTTACCTCTCATAATAATAATTGCATTGTGATGCCATAATAACCTCTTATAATAATAATTGCATTGTGATGTCATAGTCTATAAACCAGAGTAAACTCTCAATAATAATTGCATTGTGATGTCATAGGTCCTATAAATAGCCATAGTAACCTCTTCTAAAAATAATTGCATTGTGATGTCATAGGTCCTATAAATAGCCATAGTAACCTCTTCTAAAAATAATTGCATTGTAATGCCATAGTCTTATAAATAGCTATAGTAAACTTTCATAATAATAATAATAGTTGCATTGTGATGTCATAGGTTCTATATATAGCCATAGTAACCTCTTAATTACTAATCATTGCGTCAGTTTGAAAAACAAATGAAGACTATTATTATTAATTACCATAAACACAAAACAATACAATACAAATGACTCACTTTTCCGTCAGCATCTGGATCTTGTCCTGGTCTCGTAGTCTCCTCGTTTCGTACTCCTCGGCCTTGACCCTCCTGTCCTCCATCAGAGCATCCACCTGCTCCTTCGCCAACTTCGTCTGCTCCTGCAGCTGTGCTTGAAGTGCCTCCACCTAACACCGCATTTTAAACGTTCATTTACATTGTAATTCCTACATGTCAGTTTTCCATATACTAAGATCAGAGACATTGTTCAAACAATGTTCATTCATTCATTCATTCATTCATTCATTCGAAAATTTGCATATTGCACCTTCAAGAAAAAGCTACTCAGAGGTGCTCCAAACTCCAGCGTGCTAAAACAGTAAGGAAGAATCCTGGTAGAGTCCCAGGGTGTATGCGTAGCTCAAAATGAAGGTCACATACTCTATACCAATAAAATGCCAATTTATCATACACATCTCCAGATGGAAAATTTCAAAAAAGATTGGGAAGCACTGGAGCAATTCATACGGAACACTTTCCAGGTGTCATTGAATTCATGTTTGAGCTTGCACAAACAAAGCTTTCATTCGAAAGACAACTTTAGGTCTATTGTTTAAACAGGCAAATAACAAAAGCTTGCCTAACCTAGCAGACAATAACAGCAAAAAATCTGATGAGGAACGGTTAATAAAAAAAAAACTACCTGTAAGACAAGTGTCTGATTGTCTTTCCTTTGTTTCTCCTCCTCTTCTGTCAGCAACTGCTTTTTATCCTTACCGATTTGTTGCACTGACGAAACTGAAAAAGTTGTCAAGAATATTCTTATTATTATTATTGTTATGAAGAAAGTTTCCAATGCATGCAAAAAAGTCACTTAGAAGTTGACACATACCCTTAATCAGAACAAGCACAGAGTGAACAGAAATTCAGAATGACGATGTATGACTATATATGCATGTATGATTAATTTGATTATGTATGTAATATGCATGTATGTACGTACGAGAACAATATACCGGTACTCCATGATATTCATATTGTCTCACTTTTTCAATCAACAAAAAGCATTAACAACATTCTGATTCCGGTACAATCCAACATTTCATCACTACATTACTTTTTCAAACACATACTAGTCTTCAGTCACCTTAACCTTTACCACTCATATGTCCCCACCGGACAAATTTGGGCCAATTAATTTTTAATCTGAGCGGGAAGGGTTAAGACTCAATGAGGCCCCTCCCCCCATAATACTAGGAATTGTAATCATTCTGCGTTGTGTCAATTTGAAATTAAAACGAAGATTATTATTAATTATCATCATTATTATTATTATTATTACACTACAAAGACAGCTGTGATAACTGAAAATAACATTTGACCATACACAGTTCTACGCAGTCATATAATTGCAACATGTAGTGGGTGAATATTACAGTCACAATGTTACGTGATTACTTGATTAGTGACAAAAACCGACTCTACACGATACTCAGCAAGAGCATTTTGGAACTGTAAAAGCAGCCGGAAACTTCTGCCTAGTTATTCAAAACTGCAGTTTGGAACGAAAGTGATTTTTAATAAGATTCTTCTGAATACTTTGAACTCTTTATTTATTTTCCACTTTCAGATGCCAAGTATGAAACTGCTGGGTGTGCATACGGATTGCTGTAGAAAAATTAATACAAGCTGATGAATTAATACAAGTTAATCAATTGATGCAGGTTAATTAATTAATGCAAATTAATTAGTTAATGCAAGCTAATTACTTAATACAAGTTAATTATGTTCGACTGAACAAAGTCTGCTCTCAGTCCCTTTTGCTCATACTTCCATTATGCAGAACTGTGCTTTCTCGGTGGTAGGACCCTCTACAATCTACATGGAATGGTCTTCCTCTGACCCTCCGCTCTCTTTGTAAAAATCCTTCTCAGCCTTTCCTCTCTCATCTTAATAAGACAGTTTTATTTGGCCGTGCTGAGGTTGGGAGCGCCTCTGAGTAGTCCCCATGAAGAGGCGCTATATAAATGCATATAATAATAATAATAATAATAATAATAATAATAATGCGTCTCTGTCAATAACCAGACACTGCTGTCAGATCACGGACAGAAGTGAATTCGAAACCTGATCGGCTGGTCTTGCTTGATGTCTGTTCGACGTTCTGTAGTTTCTTTGGCAATTTCTGTGCAATGATGGCTTTCGCGGGCGGTTCCTTGAAGAAATACGAGACTTCATTCTCCGTCATTCCACTCAAAGACAATAGCGTCTGGATCTTTTTCCGATCGTCCAGCTCACGGATCTGGAATTCGATATATTTCAACGGTCTTACGTTTTTAAACCTTTAACAACCAGCATATACTAAAACGCATGGAGAACATGTGTAGCTGGTCGTTACAGGGTCAAGCCGCTGAACTTTAACTAGAAGATTCACTAGAGTCTGCTAATGAGAAATACCAATCTCCGGCCAAAACCAAGAGCGATAAGAGAATTGTCCCAGATTCGCATTTTGGTGTGACCTTGCGCACGTTACAAATTTATCTAATAATAATAATAATAATACGTTGGAGACGAGAACCTATAAAAAAGCTTTTACTATTTATTGTTTTTAACACGTTGGCCGCGAGGGACGTGTTAACACGTCCCCCATTGAGCCATTTAACAGAGCAAATCAGCGGTCAACGTGTTAAAGCCTGAGAGATCATATATACCTCGGGCGCTATTAATTTTTAAAAATAAAAATAAAAATAATAATAATGGTTGCATTGGAGGTGATATGGGAAGATCTACCTCTGTAACAAATCGGCAAAGCCAAAGAACTTCACGAAGACACTCGGGGCAAGTGTGGTCGCTGGTGGTGAATGCACATTGAAGACAAGTTGTGAAGCAATATCAAGTTCATTTGATAACAATTATTTGAGATGTGACTTCACAAAATTGTTTTTTTGTCACATTTTGTTGTGCATTATGTTTTTGGATCATCACAGAACAGTGGGTAGATTCACTAAAAGTTATATAACTTTGTTCTCTTTCAAATTTTTAGTGAAAGTTGGCTGTTACAGTGGTACGTAAATATGAATTGCCTTTAAACTTATAAAACTTTATTTAAACCAGTGGTTCCCAACCCGTGGCCCGCGGGCCAAAAGTGGCTCGCCAGGCCTCCAAAAATGCCCTCATCTCTCCAGGGATTAACAAAAATATAAACAAAAAATGACAATTTGGACAGGATATAACACATAATTATTTTCTATTACAAGTTATTTTTTTACGTCTAAAAATAACATCAAACATTACGATTTTATTCAATTATAACCATTTTATATGCTTTTAATTAATTAAATTATAGCCTTGTGGCCCCTAATGTCCTTTATTAAGAAAAATTGGCCCTCGTGCCCTTCAACTTAGAAAAAGTGGCCCGAAAGTCAAAAAAGGTTGGGAACCACCGATTTAAACAGTCTTACCTCTGGCCAAGATATTGGCCCAAAAAATTAAGGGGATTACATTTTTAGCCCACGCTGTAGAATACAAACCTTGAGGCGATCGTTTTCAGCGTACAGTCGCAGGACGTGTTCTCGCTCTTGGAACAGATAGACCTGCATGTCGCTCAGCGCCTTTTGCAGCTCAACAATCTCGTCCTCCCTCTGTCGCAATTCCCAATGCGTCTTGTGCTGATCGCAAACAGATAAACAAATATATAACCAATTAAAAAACAGTCAATATTTACAGAAACTGTCACCAGTTGACACCATTCAGCCAAAAACCTAAACTTAGTGTAGTGTATAGTAAAATAAATAGTAAAAAAACTGTCCCCTTTTAAAGTCACTTCTTGATTAAAAACTGCAATTTATGAGAGTACAAGGATGGAGGCAAGTTTGAGGAAATGTTTCTTCGAGGGACACTATAATACACATTTCCAATTCAAAGAAATTAGCTGATTCCCCAGTAATGGTAGTATTACTCAGATAAACCGAAACTAGGGTTCAAAAGGCTGACTCAACCAGAGGCGTAGCGACCGCCCTTCGTACCCTCCGACCGGAGGGGCCCCGCAAGGAAGGGGGCCCCGAAAGTGGCAAAAAATTTTAGGTGTAACTATAGGAAAGTAACATTTATTGACGCAATTGCACAATCCATATTTGAAAGATTTGAAAGCACTGTCAGAAAGACTTCAGCAGCAGTAAATACTTATTGCATGCACACCTGTAGACACTATTTATACATTATATGAACCCTGTGTAGTATATATATATATATATATATATATATATATATATATATATATATATATATATATATATATATATATATATATATATATTCCGCATAATCCGATTTCCAGTTTCTGCATTGTAAGGGGCCCTAAGACCCAAATTTTGACAGCTGAAAAGTTTTCAGATGTGCAGTCCTGGATCAGAACACTTTGATGCCAATTCTAGAAAATTTCTTAGAGAATAAATAATATCAGATTCAGAGCTTAATAATAATTATTAAACGAAATTACTTAGAAAATAGGCACGTTACAGAATTACGTAGGCCTACACGGTGTCCAGATAAAAAAAACAGAGCCCAATAAAAAGTGTCATAATTCAGTCAAGACCTTTAGAATTTGTCTGAAATTTTGAACGCAACAGCAGTGATCATTTTACCACCAACTCCTAAACATTTTGACCGAATTATGACACTTTTTGATGGGTTCTACTTGTCATCTGGACACCATATACATCACATATCAGTTTCTGCATTGTAGGGGGCACCGCCGCTCCGGACATATGTTCGGAGGGGGCCACGTTCTTTGTTGCTACGACCCTGGACTCAACGACATCCAAACATCCTGCTACAAATTGACTGAACAATTCTTTTATACATGTCAGGCAACCTTTGCACAAAATTATGTACTTGGCGGATGTAATAATCAGCAGCAAGTACATAATGCACCTGCACTACCTGGGTACTTGGTAAACAGTTGATGAATTAATGAACCACAGTTTAACTGAAGCATCAGTTAAATTATATTATAACTCAGTACCATGAAAAGAATATTTTTCAGTGTTTAAGTTCAACCCATAATTTCTGCACAGTTCTAAGAGTTTGGTTTAACAGAGCTTTTAAACAGCGTTATTAGATGCTGATGATATGATCAAATCCTCACCTGTTCTTCATAGGTCAATTTGTACTGATCAAGCTTGTTCAGCATAAGGTCATGCTCATCGTCAAACTCCGCAATCTTTTTGCGATAATACTCAAGCAATTCCCGCGACGGACGCAGGTAGGCTAACAGAAATTAAAATGGCAATCAAGCAAATTATGTTAATTACTATGCTCATCCTCAACCTATGCATCTACCACCTACTCTTTGACTGAGTGCTCACCACAGCAGTGAACATCTTAATCAATTCCACATCATCCGGCAATTGTAATTGAACATTTATATAGCGCCGCTCACAGATTCAGTGGCGCTCCCGACCCAAGCTAGTGCTCCCGCTAACAAATAGTATAGTCTTCAGGCATTTACGAAACAGGGGAAGAGAAAGGCCAAGAAGCTCAGAACGTAGCTTGTGAGGAAGGCGGTTCCAACAAGTAGGGCCAAGATATGCGAAGCTTCTGGACTGGGCCGTAGCTCCACGCATGCGCGGGACAACTAGAAGGCCATTCAATCAATTTCGGCAAGCCTAGAACTCTAACATGACATGATTTTGGTAAAGGCTTCACTTAATCCAACTATTAAGTAACGCCCCATATGCATAATAGCAGTGCAATGGATGCCAAAAGACAAACTAAGATTATCAGTAAAAACAACGACGGCAACTTACACAGTCGTTCATTAATGCTCGGCAGGCACGACTCTTTGGTTGAATCATCCAGAATCGGAGACATCGATGATAATCGAGATGAACTCATCTGTCCCGGCCTAAATGAATTAGTCAATTCACAAATGCTTATTACAAGTGAAAGTTCAGCATGCTTAGGATAATGATGAACGAGATATCTACAAAATGGTCAACTAATTTTGGATCATCACGGCTAAAAATAAGCTGTTCCACATCTAAAGCAAGAGAAATTAGACATATTCATTCATCCATACATTAATGAAGTGAATTTCTATAGCGTCTCTTCATTCATTCATTAAATTCATTCATTCATTCAGAGCATTTATATAGCATCCCTTTAAGAAACTACCCAGAGGCACTCCCAGCGCAACCACGAACAAAGAAATAACACGACCGTGGTTGACTAGTGTTTACACGCTGATGCGCCACACCTTCTTCACCTTCTCTTCAAGGGGACGACTCAGAAGCACTCCTAACCCCCAGCATGGCCAAGTAAAACTTAAGATGAGAGTGGAATGCCTGAGAAGGAGTTCTTGAGAAGGAGTGGAGCATCAAGGGAAGACCATTCCAGGTCGTGGGTTCTACCACCAAGAAGGCATGGTTCCGCATAGTGAAGGCGCAAGCAAAAGGGACTGAGAGCAGACTTTGTTCACCCAACAAAGGGAGCAGAAGTGGTGAGCACTAAGAGCTTCGAAAGGTAGGCAGGAGTCAGACTAGAGTAGCGATCCTATACTTGATTCGGTGCTTGGGGGATGGAGGAATGGAGAATGTCATGCATACAGAGCCTCTCTCAGCAACATCCGTTTGCCCCTTGTGCTCATCCGACCATCTAGACCTGTTTGTCCCCATGTTCGGTATGCCTTGACTCAAAGTCAAGCATTTTCTGTGATAGGACCCGCCACATGGAATGGTCTTCCCTCTTCTACGGGTTAAGCTCATGTCTGGACTCTTCCCTGCATCCTCTCGCTATCAAAACGTTTCTTTTCCTCTCGGCTTCTCTTAATAGTCTATACTGAGAGGCGCTCTATAAATGTTCGGATACGATACTAGATGTGGCTGGATATTCTTATTAATTTCGAGTACGCGGCCAATAAAGCGATCTGCATATGGATTCATCAATGGCCAATCATCTCTGCTGAAGAGCGAAACACTTTCGCTCATCTTCGCTCGCTTGTCAATGTGTGCTTGCGTTGAAATACACTTGGCTCATCAGTATCCCTCATAATAAAAACATGAACGAAACATGTTTATACATGCAGGAAAACACACGCAGAATCTTTAAAACAAAGCCTTACGGGGCATGACAGATACAACCCTAACAAATCTCTTTTCCTACGAAATAATGCCACGTCTAAGATATCTGAAAACAATAGTTCCTGTATGAATAAAACAGCATTTTGATTTCCAGCTACCTCAAGTGATCACCCGAAGCCATTTTTAAAATCTTGCCTCCTTAACAGTTCGGCAGCAAATATAATGCACCACACACCACACAACTCTACATAGACTAAAAAAGGCTATTATGACCGACAGCCCACATTTATTATTATTATTATTTAATTAAAATATAATGTAATGTGAAAACTGGGCAATATTTGGATATCTTCACACTCTTTCTCACCAGAAGTGTAACCAGGAAACAAGTATGGGGGTTCCATTTCTGGTTTCCAGTGGATGTTGTCACAAAATGCACAGCATATTACAACAGTAGAAATAAATTGAACCCGGGTTGTTTGTTGATCCCATAACCCTCCTAAATACGCCCATGATTCTCACTTTTGCGGGGAAATGGAAACAAGTCTGGGGTTCCATTTCGGGTTTCCAGTGGATGTTGTCACAAAATGCATTACATTACAACGGTAGAAATAAATTGAACCCAGGTTGTTTGTTGATCCCATAACACCCCAAAATGCGCTCATGCTTCTCATTTTTGCACCACTTGAATTTTCGTGCTATTCATACTGTCATTCAGGCGAGTTAGCCTTTCTTCTTTTTGAACCGAGTTAATAAATTAATAATGCCGCGTCTAATATGTTAGCTTACTTACACACTTCTATCCTTGCATCGTTGCCATGGCAGCGAAGGTGATAGCACAGTATATAGTTTTAGTTAACCTGTGGAACCAAACAAACAAAGTTTTGACAATGGAGTTATAAAGATTGCGTTTCGTAGTTTTAGAAAGTTATAGACGGCTACTTCTTTTGTTAATCGTGTCTCACGTCAATCAGCGAGGATAGATCAATCTTAAAGCCAAAAAGGTATTAATTATTCAGAACATCTTGTAGTCCGACGGGAGTACTTGCGCTCGGGTTGACGTATCGTGGCCCTGCACGAGATGCGACTCTGATTATTTACGAGCGATCACAAGGAAACTGTTGATAGCTGTCAAACAGCGGAACGAGAAGATTATTAAATGATGTGCAACATGGTTTTATATATCGTGATGCTGTGGGCGTTTATGAAGCCCAGTATAAATTAACTTCAGAGGAATTTACTGTACTCGGCCGTGTATACAACTTCAACTGTGTGGCTTGTATGCATGTATGTATGCATGTATGTACGTATGTGCACTTGTGATAGCGCCCCTTCAAGAGTTCTACTCAGAAACGCTCCTTACTATAGCGCGGACACTGAATCAGAGTTTCACGTCGAAGTGCTGTCAAAGCAATTGAGGGTGAAGGACTTGCCCAAGGTCCCTACTCGTCGGCTTGAGGTGAATTCGAACCTACAACCCTCCGGCTACAAGACCACAAACATACCCACTACAACACCACACCCCACAATATGCATGTAGACCTGAAATAATTTGCGTAATGTGCTAGTCGCAAAACTCAGATAGTTGTTTGCTTAATTTGAAGGAATTACTTTGATCATAATTAAAAGGATTTCATATCGTAATTGTCATCATCATCACCCACCACCATCATCTATTATTGTCATCAACATTGTTGTCATTGTCTTTATTACTGTACTCTTGTATTAACATCAGCACTTTAATTTACCACAACCCATCTTCAATCTCAATGGCCTCACGGCGAGTCTTTTTTCTAATATATTGTGACTTTGGAATGAAATTTTTATGTAGTTCTAAGCAACCACCATTGAATGTGTTGTGATAATGGAGCTATATAAATGTCCTGTTTAGGTTAGATTAGATAGTCGTCATCATCATCATCAGCAGCAGCAGCAGCTGAGGCAGCAGCATTTAAGACTAAACCAAAGGCATCCCACAAGTTTTCTAAAAATATTCTAAATACGTGTGCATTGTGCAACCTGGAAGGGTGCTATCGTTATGGCTCTTTTTAGGTATTGCGGAGAGAATATAAATACAAACATTTAGTGATATTACGGGTTCTGAAATTATATTAGTCATGATTGATACAGTCAGTATTTTGCTGCCAGTCAACATAATGTTGGAGATTTTGTGAATGCATGTTCGGAATGTTTTTAAGTGGAGACTTTGAGAATGGATCCACTCTGTTTTATTGGCCACGAAGAAGACAATGGATTCTGACCACAGGCGTAGGGGAATTTCGGCGGCAGTGGGGGCAAAGATTTTTACTTTTGCCCGAAAAGTATACTTTACATTTATTGGCCGACCGTGAGTCGCTGACATTTTTTGCCATCGACCAAATTTTCTGAGTTTCCCACCGAAAAAATAACTGATGACCTTTTTTTAGTCATTTCGTACAAATCTTCAGAAAATATAGCTGTTTTACCCCTGTGTGCCCGAAAAAACCCTCCCATGCCTGTTTGCCCGAAAAAAGGTTCGTCCGCTCATGCCTGTTTTGCCCGAAAAGCACATTTGCCCAAAATTTGGGGGCATTTGCCCCTCTGAAGCCCCGCCTCCTACGCCTATGATTCTGACACTGTGCCAAGATGTGATTGAGTAAAGGGTTGATGCATGTGTTCAATGTGTTGTCATGTTATGATGTGCTGTTACTGAAATAATTATGCCAGTTCTTAGCTGCATTCTGCGCTCTAGTCACATTTGAGTTGCATGCAATTAATCATTGATTCATTCATTCATTTGGTAAGCTATTGGTTATGTCAGTGCTGTGTGTGACTTTGCCTTAATTAGGACAATAAACAAAATGGCCGATGACAAAGATACCCATCCCGACGGACAGTCGGACTCGGATGCGGAAGATGGCGATGACGACAAGTCTTTCGTCGGTGACGCACCCATGGAGGCGGATTTACTCGGTAACAAGTTGCTGAGCGATGAAGAGGAGGAGGAGGATGAGGAGGATGGAGGTGAGCACCGGGATGGAGGGGAGACGTATCCGGGTTACAGCTCGGCTCTTTCGGCGCTTCCTCCGGCCGTCACCTCGTTCGAGGACAACCAGTTCGAAGTTTCGTCAAGCCCAGCCTTTCAGGATCTAGACAAAGTAAGTGCAATTATGTTCATGCGTTCGTTCGTTCGTTCGTTCATTCGTTCGTTCGTTCGCTCGTTCGTTCGTTCGTTCATTTGTTTATTCATTCATCCATTCATCCATTCATTCATCCATACATTCATTCAGCCATTCATTCATCCATCCATCCATTCATCCATCCATTCATTCATCCATCCATACATTCATCCATCCATGCATTCATTCATCCATCCATTCATCCATCCATTCATCCATCCATACATTCATTCATTCATTCATTCATTCATTCATTCATTGGATGAATTTATATAGCGCCTCTTCAAGGGGACTGCTCAGAGGTGCTCCCAACCCCATCACGGCCAAGTAAAACTGGCTTAAGATGAGAGAGGAATGACTGAGAAGCAGTTACAGAAAGGGAGCATCAAGGGGAGGCCATTCCAGGTCGACAGTCCTGCTACTGAGAGGGCACAGCTCTGCATTGATAGATATGCACCACAATTTGATGAAAACCAAAAGTAGAAGATTCAAGTTAATCACACAAGTTTAGCATACATAAAGAAAAGCATGTGGGATAGAAGGATCCCGAGCCAATAACTAACAAAGGAGTTTTCTACTGAATATCAAATTGGAAGGAGAAGCCCGCACTGCTGATTTCATGGGCGGAGTTTATCAGGGGCTAGGGGTGGGGCTAAGCCCCCAAGAAGACCCAGATTCATTTTTTGACGGTGTAAATGGTATCTTTTCCCGGGCTTAACCCCCCCAAGAAGGCTTTCGCCCCTACTCCGCCCATGGCTGATTTACCATGTTCATTTTTACCTTTTTGCAACTATGCTCTAATTTTTCATCTGCATAACAAGTTATGTGCAAGTAGTTGACGATGAATTTAACAGTTCAAGATTTTTATTTTGCTCTCAGCTTTTCAGGGAAGGCCAGTTGACTGGAACACAAGTGGCTCTGCTGAAATCTAAATACACACAACTTCACGACTTAGTGAGGAGGTAAAGAAATAGCTTCTGTATTTTCACAAGTATACACAGAAATATACATACGTGCCTACGTGGCTATGATTTTTTTGCATAAGCCTTCAAACATGTCAGTTATTGAGATATTTTATTTCACTACTTTTTTTAACCGTAGCAGGAGAAATTATTGAAGGAAGAATGGAGGGGGGAAGCACGAGGAAGACCAAGAATGATGCTGCTACTGGACTTGATGATGACAAAGGAATGCTACAGAGGACTGAAGAGAGTGGCAGACAATAGAGATGAGTGACACCATTGAACATACGAACCTGCCTCATAAGAGCATTGAACGAGTAGAAGAAGACGACTTTTGTTTTTATAATGCTCTTAATAAGTGAATAAATGTTTGTAGCTTGTAATAATTTATGTGTTAGAACTACCAGTACCTGATTATAGAATATTTAATGAGTTTGAATTAGAGTCATTAGATAACATGAATGAATGAATGAGTGAGTGAGTGAGTGAATGAATGAATGAATGACAGAATGAGTGAATGAATGAATGAATGAATGAGTGAGTGAGTGAGTGAGTGAGTGAGTGAATGAATGAATGAATGACAGAATGAGTGAATGAATGAATGAATGAGTGAGTGAGTGAGTGAATGAATGAATGAATGAATGACAGAATGAGTGAATGAATGAATGAGTGAGTGAGTGAGTGAGTGAGTGATTGAGTGAGTGAGTGAATGAATGAATGAATGACAGAATGAGTGAATGAATGAATGAATGAGTGAGTGAGTGAGTGAATGAATGAACGAATGACAGAATGAGTGAATGAATGAATGAATGAGTGAGTGAGTGAGTGAGTGAGTGAGTGAGTGAGTGAGTGAATGAATGAATGAATGACAGAATGAGTGAATGAATGAATGAATGAGTGAGTGAGTGAGTGAATGAATGAATGACAGAATGAGTGAATGAATGAATGAATGAGTGAGTGAGTGAGTGAGTGAGTGAATGAATGAATGAATGACAGAATGAGTGAATGAATGAATGAATGAGTGAGTGAGTGAGTGAGTGAATGAATGAATGAATGAATGACAGAATGAGTGAATGAATGAATGAATGAGTGAGTGAGTGAGTGAGTGAGTGAGTGAATGAATGAATGAATGACAGAATGAGTGAATGAATGAATGAATGAGTGAGTGAGTGAGTGAATGAATGAATGAATGAATGACAGAATGAGTGAATGAATGAATGAATGAGTGAGTGAGTGAGTGAGTGAGTGAATGAATGAATGAATGACAGAATGAGTGAATGAATGAATGAATGAGTGAGTGAGTGAGTGAATGAATGAATGAATGAATGAATGACAGAATGAGTGAATGAATGAATTAATGAGTGAATGAATGAATGAATGAATGAATGAATGAATGAATGAATGACAGAATGAGTGAATGAATGAATGAGTGAGTGAGTGAGTGAATGAATGAATGAATGAATGACAGAATGAGTGAATGAATGAATGAATGAGTGAGTGAGTGAGTGAGTGAGTGAGTGAGTGAGTGAGTGAATGAATGAATGAAAGAATGAGTGAATGAATGAATGAATGAGTGAGTGAGTGAATGAATGAATGAATGAATGACAGAATGAGTGAATGAATGAATGAATGAGTGAGTGAGTGAGTGAATGAATGAATGAATGAATGAATGACAGATGAGTGAATGAATGAATGAATGAGTGAGTGAGTGAGTGAGTGAGTGAATGAATGAATGAATGAATGAGTGAATGAATGAATGAATGAGTGAGTGAGTGAGTGAGTGAATGAATGAATGAATGAATGAATGAATGAATGAATGAATGAATGAATGAATGAATGAATGAATGAATGAACATTCATGACTGACGAAGAGGAAAGCACAGCGACAAGAAGAATGTTGGAAGTTAAAACCTGCCAAGGGGCAGAGAACTTAAAGAAGAAGAGATAACATTCGGTTAGATTAGATGTCATAAAACAACAATAGATTGCTTCCAGCCCTTCCAACCCGATATTTTTCCCTTCTGTTAGCAAGCGTCTTAAGGAGCAAGCCATGCTACAGCAGGCAAAGAATTACATGAACCAGCTGGAAAGGCAGAGGCTGGAGCTCGACCAGGCGGAGAACTTCCCGGAGAACTGCAACACGGAAGTGTCGAAGCTTCGGCAGCAGCTGCTCCGCTGCGGAAACGAATTGAAGCAGACGGAGGAGAGATGCGAACAACTTGCCTACAACATACAATGGTAAACGAGACGCTGTCACACCTATTGTCTTGTCTTGTATCGTATTGTGTTGTCTTGTATTGTATTGTCTTGTATTGTATTGTATTGTCTTGTCTTGTATTGTATTGTCTTGTATTTCATTTATTCATTTATTGATATATTTTTTTATTTTAAATTTATTTATTAAGGTAGCCCAGCGTTTCCCAAACTTTTTGGGTCACGGAACCCTTCGCGTCCTAATATTTTCTGGCGAAACCCCAATTTCAACTAAGCGCATTGAATCATGCAGAATGCACGGGAAGCAAAGGCTACTATAACAATTAATTTAGGCTATTGGTCTAAGCCTACATACTTAAATACACTAAATTATAGAAAGTTTATTTTTCTTACAATATCATGAAAAATAAATTGCACAAAACCACGATTTGTGGATCCTACTGAGAGTATGCCCTACATGAGGTTGGAATGTGAGGGTTCATTGGAATTCTGCTTCATTCGCGTTAGTTCAATATGAAGTTTGTAGTCTCCGTTAGAAAAGTCAATTGGCTGCTTTTCAGCTTCATTGAGTGGTTTCATATCCTATTATAATCATCGTAATTCATGAAAAGAAAGCATTGAACCCAGTTCGCTTTCAGGTCGTGAATAATTATGATATGCAATTTCTGAACGATGGTTTCATCAAGAATATCATCCATCAAAAATCGTGTGAGTTTGGAAAGCGTTGCACGTTTCTAATGAAATAAAAGAGGTTTAGAACCATAATAGTTTGCTTACGTAGAAGTTACTCAATTTTGTCAAATTTTTACGCAAACAATTAAAAATCATAATTTGTTGCTACTGCTGCAAGATATGACTTAACTGGCGATTCTTTTCAAACTTGCGTTTAATGGTGGTCAGGCTATAGGCTAGTTTCGTCGAGATAACGATGATAAAGATGATTGCGTCTCTGTTCAGACTTCGGCCTAAACCTCTGACCTACGTTACTACGTTCAGCACTGATGTCTAAGCTTATAAAATTATACATGGTGATAGGACTGTTTTAAAGGAAGTTTTAGAACTGCACAACTCCTTCTTTCGTTTCCCATCCTCCATGGTAAATAACTTCCAATAGGAGGACAATGACATTTTTGCTGGTTTTAACTGTACAGAAGCTGCTACAACTGCAAAATAGGCCTACATTTAGAACTGCACATTTTGGTGTACAACTGCATGTTTAAAAAAAGCCCTGCATAGTAATTGAATTGCTAATAGTCACTGAAATTTCAGGTGAGGACAAAACACAAAAGACAACTGACGTATACGCTATAGCTTCAAACTTACATTGCATTTTCAAAAGCTGCTGTATTGCAGTACTTACTTACTTGTCTTTTGTGTTTTGTCCTCACCTGAAATTTCAGTGACTATTAAAAAATCCTTTTTTTCTCAACTTCTCGCGGAACCCTTGTGCTCGCTCCGCGGAACCCTTGGGTTCCGCGGAACCCACTTTGGGAAACGCTGAGGTAGCCATATATTAGAACAGTGATAAAGACAAGTCATTGAAGCTGGTGAAAATAATAAAGGCTGGTTACACAGGGGAATCTAAAGGGGCTGCTGACCCCCTATAAACAGGACCCCTATTTAACGATTTTCTAAGGCAACTTTGGCAGTGCAGGCCAATCAGAGCGAAAAGAAACTCGGAGAGAATAAACAAGATTTAAGAGAGCGGAGAAATGCGACGGAATGGTCAAACGAGCTGAGGGTATAGGTCATTCCACAGTGAAGGGCCAATACAGGCAAAAGCAGGGACTGGACTGTGGTAGTCCTTACCTGAGGAACTAATAGGTCCAGACGATCAAGAGAGTGAAGAGAGGAGGCTAACATTGGCCAAGAGAGGCGGCATCAACAGTCACATTCATTTGTCTCGTATTGGGCTTTTAGCAGACCCAATGGCACTTGCCACCACTGACTACTGGGTAAGTTTGGACTTTTTCTGATCAATAATTAATTATTATTTCAGGTCTGCTTTCGGTTTACTGAACATGACTGTTTTAGAGACTTCTACAATATTCTCATTTGAGATTTTTTATAGAACAATTTAAAAAGTATAAGAATTTTTTTTAACGTTATTTCATTTGCTTGAAGATTCTCAGAAATAATCTTCGTAAAAGCTTTGCTTGAAAAAATGTTCTGCAGCCTGGAAGAAGATCACCGAATGATCGAGAAGGAATATAACAGGATGCCAAAGCAAGGGGTGAGTCGAACATAATTCCCATGTGTTTACATTACGTCTGCCTTATTTCATAATTCGTCTATATATCTTGAAGTGCTTCTATATAAATTTGCAATTGCCACTACCATCCACACCCCATGTACATGAAGATATGCTGATATGAAGATATGAAGATATGCTAATCTGAAGATTTGCTGATATGTAGATATACTGATATGAAGATATACTGATATGCTGATATGAAGATATGCTGATACGAAGATATGATGATATGCTCATATGAAGATATGCCGATATGAAGATATGCTGATATGAAGATATGCTGGTGCACTGAACCACATGATCCCCATGCCACTTATTGTGACACAGATAGCTTATCTTTTGATCCATTTGACCCTCTGGGGGGGTGTTTAGGGTAATGGCTAACACTTTTGCATGAAGAACTTACAGATCTCTATGCAATGCTGCTTTCCACAACCCTCCCTAAGGTCTACGGAGTCCTCCTGTTGGCAGGTGTTGTTGGTAAATCAGTAGTAGGATGTGATGGGCACCCTGTTGGCTGCCGACAGTTAAATTCAACTTCTGTAATAACTTGTGATCATCCGTCATACCTTGAATTGTAACCAGGGCTTAAAATGAGCCTGGACGATCATGGACGGCGTCCAGGCACTTATTTTAAAATCTGAACACCGACGTTACACCGTCCTGCCACTTATTTGACGCGCATAGCAGGGAAAGGTAAGAAGCGTCCAGGCACTTGTTTTTCTACACTTTAAGCACTGATTGCAATCATTGTGCATTGTGAAAGTTTGAAATTAAACGAAGGTAATTATCGTCGTTACATTGCTTTCCATCATTAAATTTTCTGTTAAACGACAGGAAATGGAGAAGAAGCAGGAGGACCTGAAGCAGGGAAACACGGATCTACGCAAAGAAATCAACCAACGAAAGCTGGAGACGAAGGCGTTGAAGGAGGATCTCGATAACAACAACCGACAGATCCAGTTGCGAGAGAAGGAGATCGAAGGAATCACGGAGCAGCTGCTCCGGCTCAAGGTACTTCGCACTACTTTACGTTTACACACACATAACGGTAACCACCAGTTTGGGGGAGCTGGCCATTTATCACGTACACAGGGAGGAGAGGGTCACCGGATTTTGGCAATTTGTATATGGGTGTATGCAGCAACGCAATAGTGTGTTCCTGTTGCTCACTCATAGTGTGTTCCCGCTGCTCACCCATAGTGCGTTCCCACTGCTCACCCATAGTGCATTCCCACTGCTTAGCCATAGTGAGTTCCCGCTGCTCACTCATAGTGCGTTCCCGCTGCTCACCCCTAGTGAGTTCCCGCTGCTCACCCATATTGCGTTCCCGCTGCTAGCCCATAGTGCATTCCCGCTGCTTACCGATAGTGCATTTCCACTGCTCAGCCATAGCACGTTCCCACTGCTCACCCATAGTGAGTTTCCACTGCTCACCCATAGTGCATTCCCGCTGCTCACCCATAATGAGTTCCCACTGCTCACCCATAGTGCATTCCCACTGCTCACCCATAGTGAGTTCCCACTGCTCACCCATAGAGCATTCCCGCTGCTCACCCATAGTGAGTTCCCACTGCTCACCCATAGTGCATTCCCACTGCTTAGCCATAGCGCGTTCCCACTGCTCACCCAAAGTGCATTCCCACTTCTCACCCATGATGCATTCCCACTGCTCACCCATAGTGTGTTCCCACTGCTCACCCATAGTGCATTCCCACTGCTCACCCATATTGCATTCCCACTGCTCACCCATAGTGTGTTCCCACTGCTCACCCATATTGCATTCCCACTGCTCACCCAAAGTGCATTCCCACTTCTCACCCATGATGCATTCCCACTGCTCACCCATAACGTGTTCTCACTACTCACCCATAGTGCATTCCCATGGGCCACTGCTCACCCATGATGCATTCCCACTGCTCACCCATAATGTGTTCTCACTACTCACCCATAGTGCATTCCCACTGCTCACCCATGATGCATTCCCACTGCTCACCCATAACGTGTTCTCACTACTCACCCATAGTGAGTTCCCACTGCTCAACCAAATCACTTTAACCGCTGATGTATTCTATGGAGCATGATATATTACCCTCGATGTAACAAATCATTGTTGCTGGTTAGGCAGTGGCAGATAAATCTCCGAGGTATTGTGATCATGAATATTTGATGAGCTGCCAGCAGAATGCCAATCATTCGACTCAGCTGTCAATCAAGCCGTCCTGAGGGTTCAAGTAGATTTGAGATCAATCTATTATTAATCACGCTTGTTTAATGGGAGAATGGTCAATTTCTGGCTTCATGCGTTCAGATTGTGGATGTGAAAGATGAAGAAAAGATCAGTCCTCCTCGTAAATAAAATTGAGCCATGGCCAGGGGCGGATCCAGAGGGGGGGTGAAATCCGGCCATGGCCCCCATTTGGAACTTTCATTATTTTCAAACAGCTATTCTGACTCGGAAAGTTGACGTGCCCCCCCATGAGTAATTCCGTAGGCCCTCCCCACACACATGCCACACCCACGAAGCCCGCACACGAGGCCCGTACGACTAAAAAAAAAGGTCATCGACTTTTTTGGTGGATAAAATGGTGTCTTTTTCCTGGGAAATAGAGACAAATGACTAAAAAAAAGTCATCAGATTTTTCGACGACCAAGACAACAATTTTTTCCTGGCCCAAGACCGAAAATTTTGCCCCCTCCCTTCGAAAATTCCTGTATCCACCCTTGGCCATGGCTATAAACTGTTAGCAACTTCATTTTTATGATATCATGACAGATGGCTGATCTAGACCTACGTAACACTGCAGAACAATTTCTGCTTACTACTTCGATTTTCCATGGATGGGGTGGGGGTTGGGGGGGGCGATGTGCCCCTATATGCGAACTCCCATGACGCCATGCAATGCCTATATGTGATGCTTGCAGTTTATTCAATGTTGTTGATTTGTTTGTTTATATGTGCACTTGTTATAGCGCCCCTTCAAGCTCTCTCTCTACTCAGAGGCGCTCCTGACTGCAGAGCGGACACTGCAGCGGAGTTTCACGCCGAAGCGCTGAGCAATTGCGAGTGAAGGACTTGCCCAAGGTCCCTACGTGGCGACGTGAGGTGGATTCGAACCTCGAACATTCCGGCTTCAAGGCAACGACGCCACCACTACACCACCGCGCCCCACAGTTGATAATACTGATTTATATTTCTTAGGTGCTATACAAGAGTAATGTTTGAAGATCAGTTTTGTCGTGTTTTTTAGTCGGATCTTGTGGGTGCAAGCTCAGTTCCAAATCAGATCTCGAAGGAATCTGACAAACTACTGAGACAGAAGTAGTAAGTAGAAATTGTTACGCTGTGTGATTAAACTGAAGAAAAATTATCCAATCTATTGCAATAATATTGCAACAATTAACATAATTATGCTGTTTGTCACTACATATAAGTGCCACATTAGGAATGAGTTAATGCATTGTATGGCAGTATCAACTACATCTCTGTAAAGCATGATATTTACATGTGTATTTGGTAGTAACTTCACTTTGTGCTAAATGAAGTGTAAAATTGTTAAGTAAATGGGTTCTTTGCAGGAAGAAAGGTAATCTTGCGTCCCATTGTGCGTTTGTCAGTGGAGTATTAAACAAAATACTTAGCTTCACTCAACATTTGTTTGTATGCACACTTGTTATAGCGCCCCTTCAATCTCTCTACTCAAAGGCGCTCCCGGCTGTAGCGCGTACACTGCATCGGAGTTTCATGCCGAAGCGCTGAGCAATTGCAAGTGAAGGACTTGCCCAAGGTCCCTACGCGGTGACTTGAGGCGGATTCGAACCTGCAACCCTCCGGCTGCAAGACAACGAACATACCCACTACACCAACAATATTGCTGTTACTGTTCAATTATCCCTTGGTGTTGTATTGATCAGTGAAACGGACAAGCGGGTGAAGGATGTCGATAGTGAGATTAAACTCCTGCAGACGGAGCTGCAAAACCTTCAGTCGAAGCTGACTCTGCTGGAAGATGAGAAGAAGTCGCACGACCGAGAAGCGAGGGAGTCTGGACTGATCAACGCAGACCGAGAGAAGAATCTTCAGATCCTAATGAAAGACTACGAATATGCAAAGAATCGAGAGACCGACTTACTAGTCGATAAGTAAGATGACGAATTTATTTTACACGGGAGTGAGTAGATAAGTTTATGGAAAACGAGCTGTTTTAAATTAGTATTTGATTGATTTTATTTAAATAAATTGATATTAAATTGGATTTGATGTATTAGCTAACAAGTAAGTTGATAAAAATAAATCTATCTACTTGTTTATTTCAGAAATTTATATAGCGCCTCTTCAATGTAGGCTACTCAGAAGCGCTCCGGCCCAACCACGGCTAAATAAAACAGTTTTGAGGTTTTTAAGGAACAGTGTTGACAAGTAATGCGATAGATTTCATAAGCGTGTTGTTGAGTATTGTATTGTATCTAGAAATTTATATAGCACCTCTCACACAGAATGACTATTCAGAGGCGCTCCCAGCATGAAAAACTTGAGGAGAAATTAAATGCCTTTAATGAGTGATGAGGAAGAACGAGACGTATGAAGTATGATTGCGTGTAGTATTTTTTTAATCTTCCCAACTAACATGACTTGAGATAAATTGCATTGATTTTTTAGCATAAATTTCTTATATTTGTTTTCGAACTCTGCTGATAGTGGTATCTAGTAAAACGATAGTTACCATATCTTGGCTTTTTTCCAGCTGATCCGTCAGTGTTATCCTCCGTGTGATATAACTGATATTCCAACCTTTGAAGAACCTTACTTTTACCATCAACCTGTGCATATACTGGTTCCAACAAACTTCGCTTTTTGTGCGTTGTGGAAATTTCAAGATTGCAATTTTAGTTACCGATTACAATATAAATAAATGATAGCTATTGTACCATCCTGGTTTACATTACTGTTCTATACGTTCCCCGTTCTTGCTTAGGACGAAGCTGGACTTGAATTTGAAGCACCTCCAGTTGGAAAAGGCGAACATCCACGAGATCCACTCGAGAAAAGTTCGGGAAAAGGACCATGACCTTCGAGAGCTGAAGAAGGGCGAGCTGAAGCTGAAGATTGCGCAAGACGCTTTGAGCCATTCGCAGCAGACCTACGACAAGGTCAAACTACAGGTTCGTTGAACCAGAAGATGCTACCAATAAACTTTGATTAGAAATGCTTGTCAGTTTTTTGGGGGGTTTTGTGCAATATCTAGTCTTGCAGAAATGTTATATTGTCATTTAGTTTTGTTTTAATGATGTTTGTTGTTACTGTTCATCCATCAGATAAAAGGGAAAACTGGTATATTTTCCAGACATTTCGACCAAACAACTAAAAAAAGGTCATCAGTTATTTTGGCAGGGAAAACTGGTATATTTTCCAGACATTTCGACCAAATGACAAAAAAGTCATCAGATTTTCTGGCAAACAAGGATCACCGAAAATTTAGGCCCCTTCGAAAATTTCTGTATCCGCCTCTGCCTAGCGGGATTTTCCTTCCTTTGGGTTTCCACTGTCTCCATGCACTGCGCTAATTTTATCAACGATCTGTGTTTCTCTTAAATTGCATTTGTTATTTTCACTGTTTAGAAATCATCTTCTTGTGTACGATTATTTTAGAGCAGTAAATTAAATTGAATTAAATACATTTATGAGAAAATAAATAGAAATTCAACTACACAATACTTGTTATCAACAGCTGGATGGCTTGCCAGATGATGACAGCGAGCTGGTGAAGAAGAAATCAGAGCTGACGAAGGAAGTTGGTCAGGCGCGTCGTGCGCTTGAAAACCAGGTAGGCAACAGAATTTTCGAACGTAAGTTTGTTAAAAATCATTCTAAATGTAAATTTTGCGTGTTAGAGCCTTGTACAGGTTTTGTGGGTTACTTAAAATGCATTTAATTTATCTTTTAAAAAGATAATTTCATTTTGTAAGAAATATGATTATAAAGCAGAGCCGTTGTGGCATGTAACTGAGTAAAGAGGTCGGAAATCGACATGTGACGGGTTTTGAGCCCCTGTGTCACAAATTTGTTTACTACTTTACCTTTACTGTCTTAGTTATCTTGACGAAGAAGGAATGGATACTCTTGGCAGTCGAGCAATCAATCAATCAATAAATCAATCAATCAATTGGAATTTATATAGCTCCTCTCCAAGATCTCTACTCAGAGGTACCCCTGACCGAAATTAGGCGGAATAGATTTGTCTTGAATGGAAAAGAGGGACCTTGAAGATGCATCTCCAAGGCGAAAGGAATCAAAACTGTTTACCAGATTAACAAATCAAATCAAATCAATTTTCTGATTTGAGTAATACAAATTGTCAAACAACATTAATCACTATAATCAGTTAATCATAGACAAAACAGCACAATGAAACAAAAGAATACTACAGATTAAATGGAAACAATAGGCCTATACCCAGAATGGACGAATCCCACAAGACATTGAGTCTTCATTAAGGTGATTGATGAATAGTGTGTTTGAAAAATTATTGTTTGTATGTGCACTTGTTATAGCGCCCCTTCAAGCACTCTACTCAGAGGCGCTCCCGACTGCAGAGCGGACACTGCATCGAAGTTTCACACCGAAGCGCTGAGCAATTGCGAGCGAAGGACTTGCCCAGGGTCCCTACGCGGCGACCTGAGGTGGATTCGAACCTTCCAGCTTCAAGGCAACGACGCCACCACTACACCATCGCGCCCCACGATTGTAACGATAGAAATGTTGGAACGTACACATTCCATTTTGTTTACGTTTTGCTGTTGTTTTCTTTTCTTCCAGACTGGATTGACTGCCGTTGAGCAGATAAAGATCGAGCAGAGCGTGGCTGAGGAGGAGCGTCTGCTCTACGAACAGAGCGACCTTCGTATAGAAGTCGTTGAACTGACCCGATTAGCTGCCATTAAAGTAGGTCAACTGTGGTTCATCTCAGCTCAGTTCTTAACGATGTTGTTTTAAGTGAGTAAATCCTTTACTAGGCAGCGGACCGTCCATAACAATTTAGGACGATTTTTGACCCTCCCTCCTCATGTCAACTCAAAAGTAATATGATATCTAATAAGGAACCGTAACAAATCATCACAAATGTGCAGTTGTCTTTTTTTAACGTGCAGTTGTACACAAAATGTGCAGTTGTAGAAGCACTACTGTACAGTTAAAACTAGCAAAAAGGTCATTGTCCTCCGATTGGAAGTAATTTACCATGGATGATGGGAAAGGAAAGAAGGAGTTGTGCAGTTCTAAAAATTGCTTTAAAATAGACCTGACAAATGTGTGACCCTCGGTGCATGTCGTCATTTTTGGACGGTCCCTAATAATGCATATCCACATTTCACTGTGCATACGTCTTAGCAACAAACCAGTTCTGTCAGCATGAGTAAAGCATTGTAACTATCGACGTCTCGTGCTGTAAATTATCGGCAAGAGATAGGAAAAGGTCTTGCGTTCGTGGTCACAGTGTATATATTTGCTGGGTATTTTTTGTGGAAATAACCCATCTATAGTAATCTGCCCAAGGGTTTAAAACTCTGTTTTAATGCGTGTTGAAGTTTCTTGGCGCATCTGTGTAAGCATGTGATCCATATCTTTCTTTTACTGCTGAAATCCAGACAATGTCGCACATCGTGAATGGCTGCAAAACAACTCACTATTAATTCTCTGGTGGTTTAACCGCCTTGCATGTGGATTGTGGCTGATGAGGCTGCTGTTCAGTGGTTGGACGCGCTCTGCAAAAGCTAAAATAAATAAATTTTATTGCTATTTTTCCCGCATGTTATATACAAGGGAGCGCCTCTGAGTAGTTTTTTTTTGAAGGAGCGCTATATAAATGTCCGAATGAATGAATGAATATGACCTTTCCCTTTTCAATTTGTAGCAGGTTTCTGGTCGGGAATTCACTTGCATCATCTCTTTACTGCTTGAAGACCTTTCTCGTTTCATGAGCCTGTCACGCTGAGAGTGCTTCTGAATAGATTACTGCTGAGTGTAAGAAAGCGAAGATGCTAACACTTCATACATGTTGTTGCCAGCTGGAGGGATGGCTCTAATCTAATCTAATCTTCTGCGTTTGTTTGTATTTGCTCTGCGTAGAGAGATGAGAGCATCCAGAAAGTGCGAGACCTGGCACGAGCCGAGCTGAACTATCGCGAGGCGAAGGATGAACTAAAATCGAAGCAGGTCATTATCGAAGATCACAAGAAGAAGGATCTGGAAATGCAAATCAAGTAAATCAATCGAACAGGAATTTTCTTATATCTCATTCTATTGAATCTGTCTTCGTCAGGCTATGGTAAAATGATTTTAGATAATGTACAGCATGTCTCCTTCACACATGCACACAAGACATGCAAATTGATGCACGCATATACACTCAAGCACATGTACGTGCATGCACACGTATGCACACACATACAATTTTATGCAAGTATATACACTCATGCACACGTACGTGCATGCACACATATGCACACACGTATACACACACACACGTGCGCGCACACACACACATAAACATACACACCCTATGATGCATTTCCTTATTGTTGACCAGACCACTGAATACTGGCAGGTAGCCTCTCTTTAACGTTGATCAACTGCTTGCCAAACTCCATACAGTTGCATTTATGGATATTCAAAATTTAGTACGCTCTGCAAATATGACCTAGTTGATAAGGTAATGTTGCTATAAGACATTCATGGGCGCCCGCATAAATTTTTTCAGGGGGGGGGGGGCAAAAAAATGGTCACAGTCAATTTTTTTCGGCAAGAGCTTGAGAATGCAAAGCAGAAAATGAAGAACACGGTTATGTTTCACACAGGTTTCTATATAATGTCAATTTCTCTGTTTTCCATTGTGTATAATTTTTTAACATTAGCACTTTAGTGCGAAGAAATTTGTTAAAAACCAAAAAGTAGTTATTAGAAAATAGGAAATCGGTTTTCCAGGGTGGGGCAAGTGCCCCCCTCTTGCCCCTATGTGCGGGCGCCCATGAAGACATTTCTGAATATGACTATTATAAAGAGTTTCAGGTGTAGTAAACATTTCGAGTAACGTGCGGCTGTCCGATATTTCTCTCTCTGTCAGACTGAAGGAGTTTGCGAAGATGTACGACGTGATAAAGAACGAGCGGAACAAGTGCGTCAGTCTCATTCAGATCAGCACGCAGAAAGCGGCTGAGATGCGAGAGAAGATCAAAATACTCGACAACGAAATGGAGATTCTACGCACAACTGTTGCTCAGAAGGATCGGTAATATTTACTCAGTGGCGTAGCCAAGGGGGGTTTCGGGGGTTAAACCCCCCCATTGGCGTAGGAAATTTTTGTTTAAAAGTTATTTATCCACTTAAATAAGATAAAAACAATATAATTGCTTGTAGTAACAATTGTTTTTCTTACCTTAATATTCCCTTTGTTACTGTATTCCATTTTTATTTACTGTAATACTGTTGGGTTGGTGTCAGAAAGGGCTACGCCGCTGTTGCTGATAGATGGGACTATATAAGTTTCCATGCGTTACAATTTAGTTTTCCTCGTTGTTTCATCATCGGCTGTAGGGCCGTCCATCTGGACCGACCTTCATTTAAAGCTGTGTTTGTTACATCTGACCAATCAAATTTTGTTTCGTAATTCTTGCAGGTCTTTTTTTGTTTTGCCGTGGCTGGGCTGGGAGAGGACTACTGAGTAGTTTTCTTGCAGGGGTGCTATATAGGTTCATAGAATGAATGAATGGGTGAATGAATGAATGAATGGATGGATGAATGAGTGGATGTATGGAAGAATGGATGAATGAATGAATGGATGTATGGCTGAACGGATGAATGAATGGATGAATGAACGAATGAATGAATAAATGGATGAATGCATGGATGGATGAATGAATAAATGGATGAATGAATAAATGAATGAATGAATGAATGGATGAATGAATAAATGGATGAATGAATAAATGGATGAATGAATGAATGAATGAATGAACGAATGAATGAATAAATGAATGGATGGATGAATGAATGATATGAATGATCCGATCTCTTTGTTGCCTAACAGAATTGTTTCTTTATTGTCTGTTATCACGAAGGCAACTTCTGAATGAACGAATGAATGAATAAATGGATGAATGAATAAATGAATGAATGGATGAATGAATGGATGAATGAAGGATATGAATGATCCGACCTCTTTGTTGCCTAACAAAATTGTTTCTCCATCATCTGTTTTATCACGAAGGCAACTTCAGAAGCACCGACTGAAGCATGCCAACGGAATCATTATTCGCGACAGCCTCCGCAACGAGGTTTCGAAGCAGACGCATATCCAATCGGAACTACGCGAGACGTACGATCAACAGCGGATCGACATCTCCAAGTTGGAGCTACTCATCCGACAAGCGGAGCAGCAGATGGTCGAACTGCGGAAGCGTTTCGAGGCGGAACTGAAGAAGCGAGACGCCAGGTTTGTTACACCAACCGGAAAACAATGACTTCTCGTGTCATTGTGATCTTATTTATACCGTTTTTAACACAATTTGTCTTTCGTGTGTTGTGTGTGTCCAGAGCTGGACAATTGATGCGATTGGTCCCCCCACACAATGCTTAAAGCGTGGAAAAATAAGTGCCTGGACGCCTCTTACCTTTCCAAAAGAAGTGCCTGGACGCCCCTTACCTTTCCAAAAGAGGTGCCTGAACGCCCCTTACCTTTCCAAAAGAAGTGCCTGGACGCCCCTTACCTTTCCAGACTGTGCTGGCCAATATATAAGTGGCAGGATGGCATTCAGATTTTAAAATAAGTGCATAGACGCCGTCCATGATCGTCCAGCCACACTTTAAGCCCAGTCTCCACATGGAATGGCCCTTCCGTCGAAGCACTCGTGAATAAGCTGGTGCCCAGCGCTGGGTTCTTCCGGCATCTACTCGCTCTTTCATGATGGTTGTTTTCCTTGGGGCTTGTGTGCTGGGAGTGCCTCTGAATAGTCTATGCTGCAAGAGGCGCTCTATACCCCACGTTCAACTTCAACTTCAACTTCAACTTGTTTATTGATCCCAAAAATATAAAACAAACAATTATGCATTCATAATAGTACACAAAGCGATTGATTGCTGTTAACAAGTATGCATTCATAATAGTACACAAAGCGATTGATTGCTGTTAACAATTATGCATTCATAATAGTACACAAAGTGATTAACTGCAGTTAATGATTGCGATGGTATAGCTTAGTGTACAGTTATTACTGTGAAATGTAGGGAGCAATAGGCTACCCGAAGGGAGTGATCCCGCTATTGGGGCCTATTTACCAAAGGAAAAAATTCTTCACTATTATATGATTAATGATAATAGATTAGAAAACAGATAGAAATGGCAGTATTTTTGGAATCAATTAAATAACAGCAGTGGGTTACCTTCCCTCTGCTCAACTTAAAAAGAATGGGGGGAAAACACGGAATAAATGGGTTGTTCATTTTACATTTTTTAATGTGTGTGCACGGATTTGGGATTTAAATCGATCGAGACTCCTGGATGCACGAATATTTTCCGGTATATTATTCCATAAAAGAGGACCCTGATACTTAATAGAAAATTTTCTAGTGTTTGTTTTAGCAAAGACACTTATGTAGATTCTATTATTTCTAATGGCTTTAGTATATAAGTTAGGTCTAAAATAGGATGAGAATGCAAGTGGAAGAAGGTTGTTGTCATATTTATACATAAATATACTAGTTTGGATGAATTTAATTTGGGATATTTTTAGCACGTTCAACTGATTATATAAGGGGCTAGTGTGAGCATTAAAGGGAGATTTAGTAATAATTCTTATGGCTTTTTTCTGTAGTCTATTTAGCTTAGTTTTTAGATACAATACAATACTTATAGTGTTCATTTCATTCGTATGCTGCCAGGAGACTGGATGGCCTCAGCCTTATCTCGTGGTGTGTTGCTCACTGCCTTGAATGGAATTGTGACCAATAACTTGGCCGATTCCATTAGCCCAGTTTGTATTTGGTGTGGCTGACGTCGGATCAAATCAGATTTTTTATAAATAGAAGTTGGACCCAGTTATATGTGACAATAAATTTGCAATGTGCCCTAATAATGAAATTGTTTAATTTTTAACAGAGGTGTACAGCTGTTAAACTTGGAAGACGAACTTTGCATCTTCTACGAAAAGTTGAACATTCAAGGTCAGCAATTTACCGATTTGTTGATTAAACCGAAACCAGTTTTGGTGTAAATAAAAGGACGTAATGCAGATAAAATGAGTAACGTTAAGCTCGGGTGAATTAAAGTGAAATGGCATCTTACAAAAAAATCATTATTTTTTAGTAATAAATATCATTATAATAATTTCAAAAATCATTATTTTTTAGTAATAAATATTATTATAATAATTATTATGATATTTATTACTAAAAATGATGATTTTTGTATATTTGCCATTGCACTTTAATTCACCCGAGCTTAATGTCATTCATTTTATCTGCATTCTGTCCTATTATTTACATGAGAACTGTTGTAAAATGATACCTGAAATGGCTTCCAATGTTACAGGATTGAGTTGAATGATGCTGAAGTACGTAGGGCTCTATGAAAAGGCTCTATGTACATATCCAAAGGTCCACTCAACCTTCCATTCGGCAGTTAGCATTGGTAAAACTTCGCAGTCGGACGTGATGATCGCCTTGCATGGCTGCCAACATTTATGTCGACTCCTGAAATATTTTGTGTCATCTGTTCATTACTGATTGTAATCATTTTGCATTGTGTATTTGTGTAAGTTTGAAATAAAATGAAGATTATTATTATTTTTTTACACAAGGTACCTCAGATCCCTCGGGATTTGAAAAAATTATGCTTGGAGCTGTTGTTAAATGTCTGGAAAATCAGGCCTTGTGCTCCGCAACATTAGTGAAAGTGCCACGAAATGCGATGACATTGCAGCGCTGCAGACAGATGGAAATGCGCTGGATTATTATCCTTATTATTATTATTGTTTTTATTATTATACTGTTAATATATTATTATTATTATCATTATTATTATTATTGCTAAAGTTTATTATTATTATTATCATTAGTATTACCGGTATTATTATAATCCTCTAAAAACAGAGTACTATGGCCTCATCGTGCCCAGGCATGTGATAGCGTTGAATCGCTGAACTGTGACAGATATCTTCTGGAACAGGAAGAAAGTTTCTTGTGGGTCTTCTGTAACATGTGACAACCGTGATGATATTATTATTATTATTGTTATTATTATTATTACTATTACCTCATATATTCCACTTGGTTATTATTATTATTATTATTGTTATTATTATTATTATTATTATTGTTGTGATTATTATTATTATTGTTATTATTATTATTATTGTTATTATCATCTTTATTATTATTACCTCATGCATTCCACTTGCTTTAGACCAAATGGTTAAGACTGGAAACCTGGAGCTGAGTGGAAAAGAGGAGGAGATACGTCTGATGAGGATCAACCGGACGGAGACGACGCGCCAGGTGGAGCTACTGCGGAAGAGTCTCAAAGACAAACGCGCCATCGAACAGGAACTCGTAACGCTACAGATTCAGGTCAGTCGTCAAACGGAAGAAGATGGAATAATTATAATAATAATAATTATTATTATTTTAATAATAATAGTTATTATTATAATGACAATTATTATTGTAATATAATAATAATTATAATAGCAGTTATTATTGTAATAATAATTATAATAATTGTAATTATAATAATAATTATTATTGTAATAATTATAATTATTATTTCAAGAATGTATGTCTGGTGGGTCAGGCCTCGTCTTTAGGGTGTGAGGCAAAAGTGCCTTTGAAAGCGACCAACTAACATGATCCTTATTATTATTATTAGGCCTATTATTATTATTATTATTATTATTATTATAATTATTATTATTATTATTATTATTATTAATATTATTATTATTATTATTATTTTCCGGAGACTCTAGAGAAACATCCTATCTCTTCCAGCGCTTGTCGATTACCGTCCAGCGCTTTAATGCCGTGGCCTTCCGCGGTTCTTTTGTCAAACCAGACTTTGTTGAATAATAATAATACTTACCTATAATAATAATAATAATTATAATTATAATTATTATTGTAGCAGGATTTTGTCGTTGCCTGTCAGTATTTAATCTCGGCATCTCTGGGCGGAAAGTCCCCCACCGGGGCCCACCCCCAGGAATGATATTCCACCCCCGAAAAATTCGTTAGGTGTATTTTACATGTACATACGTACCATTTCGCCCCGCCCCCACACCGCCGGAAAATGACACGCTCGGCTGTTGTTTATGTGTAGGAAAAGGTCGTCAGATTTTAAAGTGTAGAATTTGCTATCGGAGTTGGTGAGTACCGTGAGTTTATTGGTTACTTAGGCGGAAAGACTAAAAAAATTGCCAGAAAAACTTTCCAGTGAAAGAGTATTGTCCCACCCCCAGAAACCTCAATTCCCCGCCCACGCTCGCAAAGCAGGGTACAAGATTAGACACGATGTCTGTATACAGGATCAGAGTCTCTTCTGTAGTGCACCGGATCTGCCAACAAACGATTGCGGGTTCAATCCTGCAGATTGAACCCGCAATCCATTCTCATTCATTCACTCATTCATTCCAAAAATTTATATAGCGCCCCCTTCAGGAGGCCTACTCAGAAGCGCTCCCAAACAGCCATGGCCACAGAGAAAGGTCTTTGACGTAATACAAGTGGTCTGAGTTCATGAGCACTTTTGTGTTATGTATGTTCTGCACCCTTGGTCCTGGGCACGACGTTAAACTGCATCCATCCTCCGCCACAGGGAACCAACAACGTCCCTGCGCCGGTCCTAAGCCCGGACAAAGGCGGAAGGTTTGCCAGATGGGTGGCGATACGCTGGCAGTAAAAGACCAAGACGATTGAAATCCGCAAAAACCACGGCACGAGTGACATAGCGACCCAGATGCTTCAAGGTGTCATGATGTGGAGCTGACATGCACAGGCCGGTCAGGACAGACCAGGGCTTTTTTTAACGTGCAGCTGTACACAAAATGTGCAGTTCTAAATGGATTTGTGCAGCTGTAGAAGCACTTCTGTCACAAGTTCTGTGCAGTTAAAACTAGTAAAAAAGCTCATTTGTCATCCGATTGGAAGTAATTTACCATGGAGAATGGGAAGGGAAAGAAGGGGTTGTGCAGTTCTAAAAATTCCTTTAAAACAGCTCTGGGAAAGTGATTCCACATTAAGGGACCCACAATAGCAAAAGCCTGATGATGGGTAAATGAGGCTCGTGACCGAGGTACAGATAGATCAAGGGGGGTCAGCAGAACGAAGACGACGTGAAGCTCCATCTGGTGGCATAAAATTTCTTTCATTGTTCTACGTGTGGTCTCTTACCAATCTGTTCATGTGATTGATTGTTCTGTTGTTCCAGAATGCACAGTGTCAGGATCGGATGATGGAGCTGGAACACGAAGTGGAAAATCCCAACGCAAAGAACAGGGCGCGGTTCATCGAAGGAAAGGATCCAGAACCACTTGAACTCCTGAAACTGATTGAAAAGGTGAGGACAGCGACAAATTATTTGCGAAGAAGAAAAAATTTCATATACAAAAAAATCAGTTGATCAAATTACAATACTGAAACTGGTCGAAAAGATGCGGAGAGGGAGAAATTATTTGTGGAGAAAAAATTTCTTTTAAGGAAAAAATCACTATTATATTCGTTTTATATTCATTTTATTGAGTTCTTGCTGACCTACGGCAGCCAGTTACAAATAGAAAATAGTACAGAAAATCATAATAATTGAATCAAATGGGTGGAAGTCAGAAAGAGTGGGCAATGGTTGAGTATCTGTAAAGTTTATTAAATTGCAATAAATCCTGTTAATTGCTGCTTTTTGGGATGGGATGAGATGAGAGTACATCTGACCAGAGTTGCTATCAGTGTTATTTACGTTTCAACTTACTTTGCAGTTTAAGGCGATGAACATACCCACTACACCACCGTGCCCCACATGCATGTTCGTTGCCTTGGAGCCAGAGGGTTGCAGGTTCGAATCCACCTCAATTCGCCTCGTAGGGACCTTGGACAAGTCCTTCACTTGCAATTGCTCAATTGCTCAGCGCTTCGGCGTGAAACTCCGATTCAGTGTCTGCGCTGTAGTCAGGAGTGCTTCTGAGTAGAAATGTATATTGAAGGTGCGCTATAGCAAGTGCACATACATACAAACATACATACGTACATACATACATACATACATACATACATACATACACACACACACACACACACATACATACATACATACATACATACATACATTACCCTAAACCCCTCCCCAGACCCAGAATGTACTGAATACCATTCCATTGTTGTCATGCCATCCTATTCATTGTCTTTTTCCGGCTGCCGCAGCTGGAAGAGCGTCTCGCCACGAAGGAGGAACGCTCCCTCGAGCTCCAGTTCGTCTCCGAACAAATCTGTCGCCTGAACGTTCGCGCGGAGAACGAAGTGAGATCGGGAAAGACGCACACGCAGAATGTTGCGGAGAAGGTGAGAATAGACGACATGCAACCATTGAGGGAGCACTTCTGAAAGGCTCTTGCTTCGAGTAGTGGTCAGATACAATACAATCAGGGCTTAAAGTTGTGGCTGGACGGCGTCCATGCACTCATTTTCAAATCTGAACGCCGTCCTGCCACTTATTTCACCAGCACATCCACTTTAAGCCCTGAATACAATACAATACAATGCGATTTTACCAACTCCTTCTGCCGAGTGAAAGGTTGAGTAAAAGAAGTCGTACACTGTCGGGAGTGCCTCTGAGTAGGTACCTTGAAGGGGCGCTATATAAATTACGATTGATTGATTGAATGATTGATTGACTGACTGACTGACTGATTGATTGATTGATTGAATGATTGAATGAATGATTGATTGACTGATTGATTGATTGCTTGATTGAGGAGCGCCTCTGAGTAGCTACCTTGAAGGGGCGCTATACAAATTACGATTGATTGACTGATTTATTGACTGACTGACTGATTGATTGATTCATTGATTGATTCATTGATTGACTGATTGATTTATTGATTGATTGATCGATGGATTGATTGATTGACTGTCAATGATGTTGCAACAGGTGAACCAGGTGAACGCGAAACTGAAGCACATCACACAGAAGCAGATGGCTTGCGTTGCCGAGCTCGCGATGCTCCAGGCGGAATCCTTCCAGCTTCATCAGCAGGTTCGAATGAAGGAGACGGTGCTGGAGCAGTGCCACATCCGACTGGAGAAGGGAGAGGCACCGACGGTGGAAATGGAGGTGGAGTGGCTGCAGATGGTGCACAGCGAGCGGAGAAGATACGCGGATCGAGAATCAACGCAAGTCGTAAGTAGCGGTGAATCTTTCTTTGTCGCAAGTGATGTTGTGTTGGTTTGCAATGATAAGGAAATAGCAATCAATCAATCAATCAAACAATCGATTAATCAATACTCAATCAATAATCAATCGATAAAATAATCAGTCAAACAATCAATCAAAGCCTTTAACAGCAAGAGTTCCCAGTGAGATTGACCCTGATAGAAATGCAGCTGATTTGAGACGAGAGAAAGATGAGGAAAGACTACCAGAGAGAAAGGCGGAGTGAACTGATTTGGGGAAAGTCCATTCCATAGGGAGGGATCTATTCCGGCAAATGATTGTCACTATCAAGCAAATAGGACTAAGTTAAAACTAAGAAAGAACTTACGCACTTACGTTCACAGTTGTACATAAGCTGGTATACTACTTTTTTCCAGATGATTGAGCAAGACGCCATCTTCAGCCTCCCTGATGGATCGGCAACCACGGCTGAGCCACGTCCAAACGCCTACATACCGGAGGAGGAGCACGAGCTTCCGATTCCTCGACCGTACGGTAAACACGCCCCGTTCCGACCAACGGAACGCGGGTCCACGATGCGACACATCCGTAAACCGATGTCGAAGCCAATCGAGATCTAGGCACGACACGCCCCGCTCTCCCCCGTCATGCCAGATCTATGCGTTTTTATTAATTGCGTTTTTCGTATCTGCCAATCATTATCGTATCATGATGTGCTGCAGTTGTAGCGATTGTCCTGTGTGGTTCAGTGCCGGATTTTCTATTAACGCTTTGCCAGTCGAAGTGTTGTACCAGGTAAATGGTATATGGGAAATCCTATAGGCTCGGTCGGTAAAGGGGTAAGCTAAAAAAAAGCTACAGCTTAGGGTCTCACAATTTCACGTGCACAAATTTCTTGTATATATATAATTATATATGTATAGTATATTTTAGTGAATGCTAAAATGATTTTAAAATTACATTTAGGCACTTTAGGGTATGCTACGTTAGAATCTACGATAGAGATTAAGCCAAGAAAATGATTAATTTCTAATGCGCATATGCATTCATATGAAAATAATTTGAATTTCTTACTTTAAATGCCTTGCTATTAGTTAATTAAAAGGCGTATATATATATTTTCAAGGTCTGTAAGACGTTCTGGTGTAATTTGTTTTAACAAGGGGTCTCCAAGTTTCATACGGCTTAGGGCCTCACCAAGTCTAAATCCGGCACTGCATCAGTTTTAAGTAGACTGCAGGGCAAGTTTGAAATAAGGCGAGATAATATGTTGATACTTGCTTCATTTTTTATAGCCCAATTTTTTCTTGCTGTTGAGCCTTTGTCAGAAATGGCGTTGGGGGTTTCAGAGCGTGATAGTTACTTCTTTTTTATAGCCCAAATTCTTGCTGTTGTGTCAGAAATGACGTTGGGGGTTTCAGAACATGATAGTTACTTCTTTTTATAGCCCAAATTCTTGCTGTTGAGCCTTTGTCAGAAATGACGTCGGGGGTTTCAATGCGTGAAGTTATTTTTAAGGAGAATTTCAATTTCATGTGCATTCTTTCACGATGCGTTTTGATTTACCTTATTCGTACAGTATTCTGTTATTTTTGTACGGGGCTGATGCTTTTGCAGCCTTTTTATCACTTAGGCTCGGAGTGTCAATTATTTCCATCTGTGCTTATCAAGTGAGACAATCAGGCATGTGTTTGATTATAGTGTCAGTGAACTTTATGCAGTTCGTGGTTTGCTATCAGACATTCAATGTGTTACTGAAATGTTCACATTAGACTCTTGTCCTTGGTTTTAGTTGGTCCTTAGACAGTGACCTTGTTTTAGCATGGTCCTCTGCTTTGCTTTATACATGTTTTAACGTGATCCTTGCTCTATACATGTTTTAACGTGGTCCTTTGCTTTATACCTGGTTTGCTATCGGACATTGTGTTACTGAAATGTTCACATTAGACTCTTGTCCTTGCTTTCATTTGGTCCTTAGACAGTGGACATTGTTTTAGCATGGTCCTCTGCTTTGCTTTATACATGTTTTAACATGGCTCTTTGCTTTAATTTACGTGTTGTAACATGGTCCTTGTTTTACACATGTTTGAGAATGGTTTTCTGCTCTATACATGTTGATGTTTTAACAGGTCCTTTGCGTTACTCCTAATTCCGTCCAAATCCTTTCTATTCAGATTGATATTAATCTTAGTTCGATTATTTCTATTAGGATTTTTTAATCATGCAGAAACATCAGCCTACATCAAGCGAAAGCCTATTCTTCACAACCAGTGGCTTACTTTTTTGACCATACCCACGTAATACCTAAGCAGCTTCTGCTTATAATATTCCATACAGCTTAAACTGAAAACCTGTACAGTCGTGAATACATAATTGCATAAGTCTGTTTAAAGGAATTTGTAAATAATATGTAGTTTGTAAATTGTGTGTTCAGGTCTGAACCTGCGATCCCAGTTTAATAACAGAACTCACGTTAAAAGCTTTTCCAACAGTTTTCAGCTACAAATTTGTTACCGCTTTTGTTCAACTATGCACATACATGCATGTTTATGTAGCTTTGTATTTTAAGCTGATTATGTCATACTTAACAATTATCAATGACAGTATTTCTAATCAAGTAATTGTTTGCTAATATCTATTTGTACAGAAAAATGAAGTATTTTCTTGAATGCACTTTAAGCACGGCTGGATTTAGACCACAAGTTCAGCTCATAACAACTACATGGGTATGAATGTTTTGGGAGACTTAGGGACGTGGACCCTGCAAAAAGTCATTATAGTTTGTGGTAAATCAGGCAGCTGCACTTAGCAGGGTTTCAGATTATCGGCCCCGAATTTACTTTGAGCCCCAAAGTCTAAATCCAGCCCTGATTGTAACATAGATGCCTGCTTAGATGTCGTTCGAACTTATTTTGTGTAAACAAGTTATAATATTTAACTAATAATTTCAGCAAATATGAGACTGATAATCTGTTCAACTTGATTTTTGTGCATGTACTTTCTCTTAACAGCAAGACATGATGATGCGTGTTATCTTTGCGTGTCTGTCATGTTAACGGAGACTCCTACGGTTCAAATAACACAGGTCCACCTTTAAACGTGGTGTCAGTTAGCTAAATAAAGTTTACGCAACTCAACCTTATTTTAACGTGATATTTTGCATTGGATTACTGTGGACGCTTTTTAACATGATTTGTTGCATTAGACTACTGTGGACGTTACTTTAACATGATATCTTGCTTTGGACTACTTTGGATATTATTTTAACATGATATCTTGCATTGTACTTTGGACATTGTTTTAACATGATTTCTTGCGTTAGACTGTGGATGTTATTTTAACATGATTTCTTGTGTTAGACTACTACTGTGGACGTTACTTTAACATGATATCTTGCATTAGACTACTGGACGTTATTTTAAACATTTCTTGCATTGGACTACTTTGGACGTTATTTTAACATGATATCTTGCATTAGACTACTGGACGTTATTTTAACATGATATCTTATCTTGCATTAGCTTTCTGAGCCTTAAAGCAAATCTTTCATTCATCATTAACTATGCTTAGACTATGAACAGTATGAGGAAACAAAAGTACACTTGCCGATAAACCTTATGCATGTACTAGATATTCAATTTCATATCTCAAAAGTGCCGTACAGTATCATGTCAACATTTGACACGGCTGATATATGGTGCAGTATCGTATTTTAATTTCAGATTGAACATATTTTTTAGTACTGCTGGAAAATATTTTCGTCGATTTGCAGGATGAATATTTTGCTTCGCCGTATGTTGTTGTTGTTAAAAGCCGAAGGGTTTGGGCAACCAAACGATGTTTACAAGTGTTTTTCTTATTCTTCAAAGTGGACGCAGGCGATGTAGTAGACCAGTAACTAATCGAAATCTAATTTAAATCTAATCTAAATCTCATCTAATATGTGTAAAGCGATTCTCACAGCAGAGCTATTCAGAAGCACTCTCAGTGTGACAAGCCCATGAAAAGAGAAAGGTCTTCAAGCAGTGAAGAGATGCAGGTAAATTCCCCACCACGCTTGTTTATAACTGTGACCATAACGCAACGAACAAAACTTATTTGAAATTCTAACAGTTTATGCACGTACAGTAATTCTATCAACTGTAGGCACTTGTATTATAAAACCAACTGCTATAATTCACTATAAATTATTCACTATATTATTATCATTCACTTTATTTTCACAACATCGTTCACCAATATTATTAGGCTGTCAAAAGAGGTTTCCGTATGTACACTTCGACACAAAATTCAGAAGATCTTCAGTAAAAATTAGTTTTGTTCCATTTTTAATATCACCTTTAAAAATACGACAAAACTTAATATGTGAAAACAATTTCCTATAAGCATGTTGTTTTGCTCACCGCCATGCTTCTTGATTCACATTCCAAATTCACAGGAATTAGGTTACAATGGTGATGCAACTATCCAATGTATCCATGCCTCATTCTCCATCCATCCAGCATGGATTAGACAAGTTGGAACAATAACGGGGAAAAACAATCCACAAAAGCAAAGTTTTAATAATTAAATAATTTCTTAAGTACTATATTCTGTAATTGTGAAAAACTGGAAAACATAAGGCAATGTGTTGAAATCATTAATTACACATCAACTACATGCCTATGGGGGGCGGGAACACACTACATGGAAAGACTACCAATAATATGTACACACAGTATCGATTTCTAACCGGAGACAACACTTTCTGCATAAAGTATCCAACACCAACAGGACTTCATCAAAGGTGCCAGCTACTGACAGGATCCTGTGTCTTATAATTCCAATCAAGCAATCGTAATTTATATAGCGCCCCTTCAAGGTACCTACTCAGAGGCGCTCCCGGCCGAGACCAAGCAAAAAAAAACAGTCTTCAACAGTTTGTGAAATTGAGAACAGCTTGGGAGGTGTCGCATAGTCAAGGGAAGTCCATTCCAGGTTGTTGGACCAACCACAGAGAACGAACGCCTCTGCATTGTTGCAGAGCGAGTGAAAGGAACCATTAAGTCACCATAGACAGCAGAGCGCAGCGGCCTATGCAGGTGGAAAGAGGAAGGCATTTTCCAGGTGCTATCCCTTCTATCATCGACTCTCGTAGACGCAATTTTTCCGGGATGATCTGATCACGTAATGCATTTGAGAAACCCACTCACTTGACCTAACAACTGGCAACAGATAGACAGATGGTGGTCTAACAATTCTCTGAAGAATTGCATACAACCAGAAGGATTCTAGCATCAGGGTTACCCGATTTCGAACATGTTTAGTCACGAGAACATGCTGAAAAGTCGCCAAAAAGTTGCAAGATGAGCAGCTAAATGATACCAACTTTTTTTTTATGCACATAAAAAACTCTATTGGTTTCGTTAGGCGAATCACAAGACACTGAATGAAACCATCAATGCACAAATTTAGATGGCACACAGCCCTTTGGTTCTTACTGTGGTCTAGTCAGGCTTCCTCTCGCTATTCGATTGGCCGGCTCAGTGGATCCTTTTAAAATCCACGCTAAAAAAAACTTGTTCACTAAGCTTATCCCGCATGTTAGCTGCTATGTAAAGTGCCCTTGTAACGACGGCATGGCTGTGTTACTGCGCCATATAGATTGTCGTAATTATTATTATTATTACTATTATTAGTCCATAATTATACCATCAAGCATGAATTTGTTATTAAATTATCCACACGACATATGAATAGTAGCTAGTAGTCTTAGACTAGTAGCCTAGTCTTAGTAGCTAGTAGTACAGAAGTCAAATTATGGGAATTCACAATGTTGCAATCGCGACTTTCAAAAGGCGCCCAAAATATCGCGAGGACAAATTTATTCGTTGTGAGCACTTTGAAAAGGAGCCCAACTCATGCTTTCGCGACGGCCTGGCAACCATGTCCTTATAACAAACACTACAGCAGTTATTTATATAACACCTTTCAGAGAATCTCCAGAAAAGTAAACAGTGCAGTCATAGATGATGAATCATTCAACCTAACCCACTCCAGCCTTATTCTATTCTTCTCTCCAGGTGTTTCATAGAAGTATTACCATGTACACAGGGCTGTACTCAAGGGTATACGCGGGTATACGGCATATACTCACCACCGGGAAAAATGACAGCCTATATGACAACCTCAAAAAACGAGGGCACACGAGGTATAGAGCGTATACCCACCTCAGTAAGACCAAGTGAGTACAGGCAGAAAAAATCGCGAATTACGAAGGCAAAAAATCATGAAAGTAGAGCGTTTTACGCTGTTTCAAAGGTTTTCCGTGGGAAATATCATGGCAAGAACAGTTGACGACTAAAAAAAACAAAGTTCGTCAGAAATTTTGGCGGATGGAAGTGCAACTTTTCCAGGAAATTTCGACCGATGACTAGAAAAAAAGGAAAAAGGTCAGAAATTTTTTGGCAAAAAAGTTGATTTTTTCATGCGGCAGCGTGTACTCACCTCAAAAGTTCTGAGCACAGCCCTGTATGTACAATATCTTATACAACTTGCACATTCAGCGAAAGAATCTCTCCTTGTCTTTTCCGGCCCTTCACCCAGCAGTAGGTTCTCAGCACAGAACCAGCACGTTGAACGGCCTGCCAACAGCTTTCTATCTTGCTGATATAAAATTACACTGTGCGGTGACATACAGAAAAGTTTGAGCCCACAATCATGAAGATTATTACTGGTCAAATGAGCTGAATGCGGACAGCTGTATCATATATTCTAATTAAAGTGGCTCCCCATAAATTTCATTGAAACTTCCATGTTATGGCCATGTCGTACCGCCCTGTGCGTTATGATGATAGCAGGCACAAAACTGGGCAAGTACCACCATGTTTGGTACAGCACAAAAACTGCACTTCCAGTGGACTACACTTCTAGAAAGGCACTGCATACATGCCATACGTTTCTTTTCAGAGTAAGAGCCATATATGTCTATATACGTGATGGCATATGCCAGTTTAAAAAAACAAACAAATGCCAAGCAGTAGGTGATTATTAAAAGTGCTATAATACTAATAATAATACCAACTGTACATGATCGCAACTGTAACTTAGACAAACAATCGTCACAAACATGCGTGATTGCTTTTTACAACTTTCAGACATGGAGCTGCCTATTCTTTAGAACAGTGGTTCCCAACCTTTTTTGACCTAAGGGCCACTTTTTCTAAGTTGGAGGACACGAGGGCCACTTTTTCTTAGTTGAAGGACATTAGGAGTCCACAAGGCTAAAATTTAATTACTAAAAGCATATAAAATTACAATAATCGAATCAAAATATAATGTTTTATGTTATTTATAGAGTCAAAATAAAATAATTTGTAATAGAAAATAATTATGCATTCTATCCTGTCCAAATTGTCAATTTTGTCATATATTTTTTGTTAATTCTTTGAAAGATGAGGGCCATTTTTGGAGGCCTGGAGGGCCATTTTTGGAGGTCTGGCGGGCCACTTTAGGCCCATGGGCCACGGGTTGGGAACCACTGCTTTAGAACAATCTGGCCAACATCATTTGCCAAGTGCCCCAATTATCCAAAGCATGTTAATGACACAACTTTGTAGCAGATACGCTTTTGAACGAAAATCAACCAATGTAACAAGAACATCATTAGAGTTCATCCATCATTAACCCTTTATGAACCATAGTGTAGTAAATGGCATCAGGAACCGTATACCTCGGTCAATAAAGTGTCAAATAATATTATTTCAGCATATATATGAACACAGTTTTCTTATGGAGACTGCACAGCCTCAGACAAGTTTCAATTCAAATCATTTCATAATTGGTGACATCAATGCAGCTTGTGTGTGCAGGTAGAAAAACGGTTTTAACCCCAGTATAAGAACCCTTGGAGAAGGAAATGATGCTGGCTTGCGGTGAGGGAAGGAGAAGACTCGGCAGACCAAGGACGAAATGGATGGACGAGATACACGACATAACTGGCATGAATTCGGAAGAACTGAGGGACTTGTCTGCGAACAGAGAACAATGGAGAATGTGTGTCAGGACGATCGCTAGAGCTCTACGAGCTGACAGCACAAGGTGACAAGGTGATAAGAACCCTGCCAGACTACAACTCATTCCCTAGTCACGCAAGGGATTCACTCTGCCAAACTGTTACGCAGATGCACAGTGTACTTACAGTAGCAACGCAACTCCTACTTTCAACACTCTTCAGATACGGTAGGTAGAATATTGTGAAAGATCTGTTAACAAGTGAATTTACAGGAAACCGGTTTATCAACTAGTTGCCTGATAATAACTAAACATACTATTGTTTGAAAATGATTAATATTCTTAGTTCCAAACATTCTGAGTTTTTTAGCACTTACAAAACTTGTGTCATTGAAGTCAACATACACTTGCAGGTAGGTTTGCGGAACCAGGAATACGTGCAAAAAATGCAGTTGACAAACAAACACAAAAGTTCAAACACACACACACATGCATGCACACACTCTCACACCGCAAACCACTCATGTCAAACATAGCAAAAATGTACAAACATATCCAAGAAAATCATCATGAAACTGCATTTTCGCAATGATCAGCAATGCAAGTCCCAGAGGTGGCGGCAGGTCACAAATGGTTTTTTCGGTGATACGCTCAGCAGTGAATAGTCACAATAACTGTTCTAGCCAACGTTAACCCTTTAGCAACCAAACTGCAGCAAACGGTACGGGGAAATCCCATATGGGAAAATCCCATACCCTGGGTCGGTAATGAATTCAAGCGAATGGATTCGTCTCTTTGGCCGCACATTCTGACGAATTCTGCGAATTCTGACTTTAAACTCCGTTCGGCTCACACTCGGTTACGGGATTCGGCGACAGCTGGTGACGATGACTAGGACACGCGCACGGACTGTTCACCTCAATCGGACTTCGCAGAGAACGACTGGAAAGTCCATATTAAGTCGTGGAAACGGGAGTTCAATGTATCCCTGAAAACATTCAACAAAACAACAGGATCTTTTAACTGCATCTGAAGAACTCTCTGCCGAGGTAATTCGAAAGCTTGTAATCTAATCATTGTAACAATCATTGTAATAATTGATTTTACAGAAAATGCAATTATTGTGCCTTTGATCTGGTTGCACTTTGAGCAGTACAATACAAATCCCCAACTACAATGAAAATTTAAACATTGATACCAGCTGAGGAGGGGAAGCAGCTAAATCAAATCAATTAGCCACAGCTAAATCAAATCAATTAGCCCCAGCTAAATCAAATCAATTAGCCACAGCTAAATCAAATAAATTAAATAAATTAGCCACAGCTAAATCAAATCAATTAGTCACAATTTTTGCTAATTCTGATTGTAGTCAGTTAGCAATGTAACTACATCTAGTCAATCAATCAATTTTTTTATTGGTCCGTAAGTATCAAGCACACTAAGATATAAGGCAGGAAAATAGTTACATTAAGCATAACAAGTATCACAGTAGTCCATCTCAAGTAGCAGAAATTGAGTCAGCAGAACGCAAACTTGTGGCAAATACTGCGATCTTCTGAGCACTTGTATTCTACAGCGGCACGCATAAAGAAGATAATAATAATAACAATAATTTTCGTTTATTCAACAATCCCGTTGACAGACCGCAGCAACCGGTTACAGCGTACAATTATGCAGTTGAAACAATTTACAAGAACTGAGATCACAGAATACATACATCTTAACTTAACAGAACAGACAGTCTGCAATAATCGGTGCTAATAGCAGCCTACAAAGCACGTCCACCCCTGTCCGGGGCACGAACTCGATAACTTGAGCTCTCTACGCCCGCATGTTGGCGGCCGTCTAATAGCACACCGGGGTGCACGACAGGATCTTATTTACTTGGATTGCGCACGAATTACGCTTCAAATATTTCTCGGAGATACACTTTCGCAAGGATATTAACTCTAGAACCTGCCATTCTACTCTAAAGGTAAATTTCTTCATCATCATGTCGAAAAAGGGACTTAAAGCGGATGACCTACTGGAACTCCTCAATGACGAACGTGTTGTTGAAGCTGTCTCGGCGCGGCTTAGACCGCACCTCGTTCCAACCATTGAGGAAACTTTCGACAGACTTATAAGTAAATTTATGCTCAAAATTGAAAGTCTCGTAGAGAAATTTGCAAAAGACGTGTTCGCTAAATTCTGTGAGGCACAGGGTCAAAAGATGGAATCCTTGGAGTCCGAGAACAAACAACTGCGTGTGAAGCTAGAAGAAGTGGAAAATTCCTCACGTCTCAACAACGTTGTTATCCACGGATTGTCCGAATCACCACAAGATGGGCCACCAGCTGTGTCCTATCACTCTAAACACCTGGCCAAGAATTCATCAATTCCTGAGTTGTTGGATTTTTGCAATAACCGTCTACATGTGCACATCGTGGAATCAGACATCTCGTTTTCGTTCAGGATCGCTGCCAAGGGAAAAAACATCGTTCGCCCACTGGTTGTTGGATTCTCACGTCGAGTAACGCGAGACATGATCTTCGCATCAAAAAGAGTTCTCCGAGGTGAACCAAGCTCTGGATCTTCCAACGTGTACATCAATGAACACTTGACTCGCACCAACTCACAGATATTTGCCAGGACACGAAATCTTGTCAGATCTCACAAGATTCACTCCACATGGACAGCAGGAGGGAGAGTCTTCCTCAGGCAGTCGGAGTCAACGTCGGAGAAGCCAATGAGGATCGACTCACTTGCCATCCTTGACGAATTCCAATGATTTCATCCAACGCATTCTCCTCATCCGCTCCAGTTTATCCTCTTCGAACATTACTTATGAACCTCAGTGGATAACCCATCCGATCCATGCGAGGTGTTCCTCATCAATTTTCGACAACATTTGTTTCCTTAACGTTCTTCACAGATTACCCAGCTTGCTATCCCTCTCATCATCTGCCTATCCCTGTCTGCTCTTCACCTTCTCCTCAGCGACGGTATCCCTCGGACAGTCAGGACTCAATCGGGATTTTCAAAGGAATAATCAACTATCACTGCTTCATCGGTGTAAACGACTTCAATGGATAAAGCATTGCCGATCCAAGACGCTGCCACTGTATCCTTGAGGGACGGAGTTCTCTGGGCCCACTCGAAAGTACGATTCTTTCTTGTTGTTGTGCTCATAAGCTGATCTTTCTTATAATCATGCAATGCTCATATTTATGATATCAGTCTACTTACTTAATCCAGTGTTTATCACTATGGAAATCTAGGTCATTATGTATCTGATATCACCAATATTTGACTTTTTGACAAATATCTGCAATATTTGACTTTTTATCTTTGTTCTCTAAACTGAGTACTAGCTTTTCTACAATGTGGCAATTAGTGACTTATGTTAAGCAGTAAACATAAATTAGTGACTTATGTTAAGCAGTAAACATAAATTGTCAGTCTATAAAGGTACATGTATTTGCCCATATCAGTATTGTGCCAGGATTGCATTTGCTTATTAGTTTTTGTACATGCAGTTTATGCCTGAACCAGTGCTGCTCCTGATATGTTGTCCTGTGAGTAAACTCACTTTGTGCATACTTCATGCCGTTGCTAGTGCATTGCATGGAATGAATCTGTGAGTCTCTATTTCTGCATTACTCACATATCCGTGCCAAGTTTGCTTTGTGCATAAAAACAATCCAATGCCATGCTGTTCCTGGATGAGTTGTGTGAATATGTATCTGCTGCATATAGGGTATGTCATAGACTGTTTGGAATGTGTCTGATCTGTGTCCACAAGTCTGTTTTTTTGCACATATACCATAACTCTTGTTAATGTAAATTTTGTGCCTGGATTGTGTCTGCTTATTTGTTCTTTTGCATTTCTGACTGGTTATATTTTGACTGGGTGAAGATATCTTCTTATTTTTGACTGGGTTATATAATTATCTTATTTTAACTGGGTTATGTTATCATCTTATTCTTTACTGGGTGATGATATCATCTTTTTTTGACTCAGGGGTTATATTATTATCTTACTATGTTTACCAGTCTACTGATTCGGGTATGACTGAGATCTCCCAATTTCACCTTTGAATGAGGTTCTAGGTCATTTTACTTCTTGGTTCAGTTCTTAGTTAAGATATATATTTGCCTACAATTATCTCCCAGTCGGGGAAAATATTTGATTTTTTCTTTTATTAGGGTCCAGTTGTGTGACCCCTTGGGTCCCATTTGGTTGTTGCCCTATTTGGGTAGATTGATTCGGGTATGACTGAGATCTCCCACTTTCACCTTTGATTGAGGTTCTAAGTCATTTTACTTCTTGGTTCAGTTCTTAGTTAAGATATATATTTGCCTACAATTATCTCCCAGTCCGGGAAATTATTTGATTTTTTCTTTTATTAGGGTCCAGTTGTGTGACCCCTTAGGTCCCATTTGTTGTTGCCCTATTTGGGTAGATTTATTAGCACAACTTGCACTTAAATTCGATGGATACAGCAATAGCGCCTACAAATAGAGATTACCAATCCATGGCACACCTTCCTCTGCACTCTAGGGATGATTCTTGTACACTCTGTGTGGGAGAAGTATGCCTATGTGCCACCTGCATTAACAGGGAGCTCCCCTTTTATTATTATGACGATGAAGAATTCAACGACCTGAATGGGTCCCATCCTTTACTATGCACATCTACTGCACCATGCCTAAATTTGATTGTTAACGAATTTGAAAATCGCCCTTTATTAAACTGTCCTGACCTTGACCCTGATAGTAACTACTTTAACAACATAACATATGAAAGTGCATATAGTGCTCCACACTCTCTGCAACCAAATTTCTCCATTTCTCCCCATTCTCTAACAGTGATGCATGTTAATTGTCGAAGTTTATTACCAAAATTATCTGAAATTAGAGACCTCCTAGATATTCTGCCAGTGTCCATCTTGGGACTCTCTGAAACTTGGTTAGATGAAAATCAAGTTGACTTGATCAATATACCTGGTTACAAATTTATCCACAAATCAAGAGGTACTTCAAAGGGGGGCGGAGGGGTGGGCTTCCTGATTAAAGATGGAATTTCTTACGAAATTATTGAAGATTCAGTTCAGGGCTCCATGACCTCGCCCCAAACCTTTGAAAGATACTTCCTGAAAATTCACCTAAAAGTAGGGTTCATTACAACGGGAATTATCTATAGGCCGCCCGGCCATAACCTTGACGATTTTGTGGAAGATTTAGATTGCTTGATAACTAAACTCTATAAAAAATCTAAGGATCTGCTTTTGATGGGGGACTTCAATGTGGACTTGTTAAAAATCGCTGAACATAGAAGTACTGCACTATTCTACAGTTGTATGACCTCCCATCATCTGTTACCTGCCATCACCAGACCAACGAGAATTACTTGCAATACCTCCACACTTATAGATAACATATTTACTAACACATGGCCAAGACTAACTAAGTCATTTATCCTAGCCACCGATATCTCTGACCATCTGCCTATCCTAGCTCAGTTTGATTATGGTCCTCTGCCTTACAACAAACCTCCTGTTGGTACTCATCGTCTAATCACGGGGCCTAAAAAAGCTGCTTTTAACGAAGCCCTTGCCCTAATTGACTGGTCCCCTGTCTTGGAAGCCTGTGCCAACCAGGATGTTAATGGGGCGTATGATTTTTTCCAATCCAAATACACGGAGACCTACGATGAATTTTTTCTTCTCACCCAAAATAATTGTGGACGAAATTCCACCCCAATTAAACCTTGGATGACAAAGGGTCTCCTCAAATCCTGTAGAAAAAAATCTGCATTATATCTAAAGTATATAAAAAAACCTAATGATAGTAATAAGCTGAAGTTTGTTTCTTATAGAAACAAATTTAAATCCTTGAGAATTCTAGCTGAAAAAAATTATTATGCCTCAGAATTTTGTAAGCATAGCAATAACTTGAAGAAAACTTGGAGCCTGCTGCGAACTCTTATGGGGACGAATGATAGTCTTGATAAAAATGTCTTATCGCTAACAGTCGATGGGGTGAAGATTTCTGATCCTAGATCTGTTGCTAATAAATTTAATGCCTACTTTACGGAGATAGCCCAGTCACTTGCTTCTAAAATCCCTGCTACCATGACTTCGTTTGATAAATTCATGCCCTCGCCACATATCGAATCTTTTGGACTCAGCGAAACCTCTCCCGAGGAAGTTATCCGTCTTGGGCACTCCATTAACTGTTCACACGGCAAAGGAGTTGATGACATTGATCCCAGCATTGCACTTCTATCCCTGCCCTCTATTGCTCACCTCTTATCTGATTTAATTAACTGTTCTTTTAGCACCGGGGTATTTCCTCAATCATTAAAAATCGCTAAAGTGGTTCCAGTTTATAAAAAAGGGACTAAAGATGATGTTACAAATTACAGACCCATTTCAGTACTACCATTTTTCTCTAAATTTTTTGAAAAAGCCATGTATGAACGTCTCGATAATTTCTTTTCTAAAGGTAATGTCCTCTTCCCTTCTCAGCATGGATTCCAATCTGGACACTCTACCTACATGCCCCTGATGAGTATGCAGGACAAAATTTCCAATGCAATTGAAAATAACCAGTATGCAATAGGAATCTTTTTCGACCTGGCAAAGGCCTTCGACACCGTCAATCATAATATCCTACTACAAAAATTAAGCATTTATGGGATCCGGGGTACCCAATTAAGTTGGTTCTCTAGTTATTTTACTGCCCGATCTCAATTGGTCTCATGCAATGGCACTTTATCTAATCTACGGGAATTTAACTTTGGAGTCCCCCAAGGATCTATTCTCGGTCCCTTATTGTTTCTAATCTACGTCAATGATCTTCCTAATGCATCCCCTCTGTTGTACTTTATACTCTTTGCTGATGACACTAATGTATTCTACTCTAACTCATCGCTTGATGCTCTAATTCTCGACGTTAACTCTGAATTGATAAACATAGCTGAATGGTTCCGTGTAAATAAACTGTCCTTAAATCTTGACAAAACCAATTACATAATCTTTAAATCTCATAGAAAGAATTGTCCAACAGGAAATCTGAGGGTATGCATTGAAGGGGTCCCGATCACTCAGGTTATATCTACTAAATTCTTAGGAGTGTATATTGATCAACACCTAACCTGGAAAGATCACATAAAAATTGTATCTAATAAAATCGCTAAAAACCTTGGAATATTATCTCGTACCTCCCAGCTTGTACCTCCTCATATTCGTCTCACATTATATTATTCACTCATTTACCCTTACCTCACATACTGCAATATAATTTGGGCCTCTACCTATAAATCTAGTATACTGAATTTACTCAAGCTCCAAAAGCGAGCAATTCGATATATAGGATACTTGCCCTATGGGACTTCGACTAAATCTAAATTCCGGGAATTTAACCTTCTCAATGTTTATCAAATTAGGCATGTGCAGATAGGCGAGTTTATGTTTAAATATTTTCATGGTTTATTACCCTCTGTGTTTAATAATTTTTTCCTCTCTACTACTGAGGTACATTCATATCATACCAGACAGGCCAACTCTTACCATCTGCCTTACGCCCACACCAATATCCGTCGCTTCTCTGTTAAATACAATGGGGCTCAAACATGGAATGAAATTCCGCTTTCCATCAGACTACAACCTAGTCTTAGTCTCTTTAAGCTAAGACTGAGAGCCCTGATACTCGATAAAAGCCAATAAATTATCTTAACACACCTTGGGTATTCATTGTTGCTAGCCACTTAGTCGTTAAATAGTTTAACTATTAAATTACCTTCCTTCACTCTTTTTGAATTAATTTGGTAATGACCTAGGTTATATCCAATTTCAACCTATTGTGCAATATCCCGACCATTCAGTAAATTTTCTGCCTAAATGTTTTTCTTCTCAGCGCTATGACCTTCGAATGTGTAACCGTGCTATTAGTTAAGGTGTTTAATGTTTAGTTAAGGTTTTTCAGAACATTTTCTTTTTTAATGTTGTTTATATTGAGACCACTTTATGGCAACCTAATGGCCTTCCTCATCATGGTATTTCCGCCCAGGGGGGCCCACCTAGCGGGGTTGCAAGACCCCTTCCGAGTCCCCTGTGCAACCAATTGTAAACTATCAGCATCATTATTTAAGCACTGTTTTATTTTATTGTGTTAACTTTGTTTATATGATGTTGCATCTGATTTATTTTAAATTTGCTTTGCTTTGGTTGCCAAATAAATTGATTGATTGAAATAAATTGATTGATTGATTGATGTTATCTATTGCGCTACTGCCCCCCACTGCTGAGAAGTGCATGGAATCTACAAATTAAACAAAAGCTCCATGCAAAGAGCACAGTGTCCACTAGATAAAAAATACATAACCATTAAACCAGATAAAAAAATACACGACCATTAAATTTATAGATACAATGCAATACAATATTATAGCGTCTTTTCAAAGTTACCACTCAGGAGCGCTCCTGACTCAACCTCAGTTTTAAGATCGTGATCAAAACCCAATAGCGACTAATATTTTATTTGACAGATGTAGGAATACCTGTGGAGTGAGCTGCTCCCTTGGCTTCTGCTTCATCTCGGTTCCACTCGATGTTCTAACTTCCTCGTAGAATTCGTGGGCCAAGTCTCCGTCTTCATCAAAATACATTGACCTACAGAGAGAGAGAGAGACACATAAGAAAACGATCAAACACACTGACTAAAATTTAACCTATGAAGAATTTTTCTTGTGCACGTAACTAAGAATGCATAGAAAAAACATCGAACAAACACAATAATGAATACGTTACAATGCTTTTCTATTGGGTCATTCCGTGCCAGATCAACCGATGCCTCCCACTCTCTGATCCAGATTTTCTTGATATTTTCACCAAAAATCAATTATCATCTGGTATGAAGAACTGGAAAGTTTCAAGTGTCCAGAGTGAAAACTGACCAAGTTATGGGGTACTCAAGTTGGTGGGGGTAGGCCGAAAATTGAACGCGAATTTGCGTTTGCAAATTTTTCCCATTTTCAGACGTCAATAACTTTTGACCTAGAGCAGCTAAAGACATTTGGTTTTCAGTTTACAGTTCTGTGCATAGCATGGATTGGCAAGGTCAATTAATATTTGCTGTCCTTGACATGAGGAATTAATAAAAAAAATTGAAAAGTGTCAAAATATTTCTTGTCGAGACCATTTTTGTCATGTTTGCAGACACACTACACTGGCAGCATATGCAAGAAAGGAATAATTTTTTTGTGATTTTATTCAGCTATTGGTGGAGTCTTAATTGTGTAATTTATTTGTGTCTGGGTTGAAAGGAAATGCTGTAGAACTCTGCCAAAAACCTTCATCTCCGTGACAGTGGTCACTTTCAACTGACCAAATGGGCGTGTGGACCACCTCCTAAACAAGTCAAATGCATATAATTGGAAAGCCTGAAGAAAAACCTTTTTATTGATACCAATCTCTTGTTGGTGCTACTAAGAATAAGTTATTAAACAATTTTTTCAAAATCCATGATTTTTAATGCGAATTTGCGTTTTCAAATTTTCCCCCAATTTCAGACGTCAATAACTTTTGATTTAGAGCAGCTAAAGACATTTGGTTTTCAGTTTACAGTTCTGTGCATAGCATGGATTGGCAAGGTCAATTAATATTTGCTGTCCTTGACATGAGGAATTAAAAAGAATTTTTGAGAAGTGTCGAAATATTTCTTGCCGAGACCATTTTTGTCATGTTTGCAGACACACTACACTGGCAGCATAACCAAGAAAGGAATAATTTGTGTGTGGTTTTATTCTGCTATTGGTGGAGTCTTAATTGTGTAATTTATTTGTGTTTCGGTTGAAAGAAAATGCCGTAGCACTTTGCCAAAAACCCTTCATCTCCGTGACAGTGGTCACTTTCAACTGACCAAATGGGCGTGTGGACCACCTCCAAAACAAGTCAAATGCACATCATTGGAAAGCTTGAAGAAAAACCTTTTTACTGATACCAATCTCTTGCTGGTGCTCCTAAGAATAAGTTATTAAACAAATTTTTCAAAATTCGTGATCTATGATGCGAATTTGCGTTTTCAAATTTTCCCCCCGTTTTCAGACATCAATAACTTTTGATGTAGAGTAGATAAAGACATTTGGTTTTCAGTTTACAGTTCTGTGCATAGCATATGGATTGGCAAGGTGAATTAATATTTGCTGTCCTTGACATGAGGAGTTAATAAGAATTTTTGAAAAGTGTCGAAATATTTCTTGCGTCTGCAAACATGCCAAAATGGGCTCAGCAAGAAATATTTCGACACTTTTCAAAAATTCTTATTAATTCCTCGTGTCAAGGACAGCAAATATTAATTGACCTTGCCAATCCATGCTATGCACAGAACTGTAAACTGAAAACCAAATGTCTTTATCGGCTCTAGATCAAAAGTTATTGACGTCTGAAAATGGGGGAAAATTTGAAAACGCAAATTCGCATTAAAAATCATGGATTTTGAAAAATTTGTTTAATAACTTATTCTTAGGAGCACCAGCAAGAGATTGGTATCAGTAAAAAGGTTTTTCTTCAAGCTTTCCAATGATGTGCATTTGACTTGTTTTGGAGGTGGTCCACACGCCCATTTGGTCAGTTGAAAGTGACCACTGTCACGGAGATGAAGGGTTTTTGGCAAAGTGCTACAGCATTTCCTTTCAACCAAAACACAAATAAATTACACAATTAAGACTCCACCAATAGCTGAATAAAACCACACAAAAATTATTCCTTTCTTGGTTATGCTGCCAGTGTAGTGTGTCTGCAAACATGACAAAAATGGTCTCGGCAAGAAATATTTCGACACTTCTCAAAAATTCTTGTTAATTCCTCATGTCAAGGACAGCAAATATTAATTGACCTTGCCAATCCATGCTATGCACAGAACTGTAAACTGAAAACCAAATGTCTTTAGCTGCTCTGGATCAAAAGTTATGGACGTCTGAAAATGGGAAAAATTTGCAAACGCAAATTCGCGTTCAATTTTCGGCCTACCCCCACCAACTTGAGTACCCCATAACTTGGTCAGTTTTCACTCTGGACACTTGAAACTTTCCAGTTCTTCATACCAGATGATAATTGATTTTTGGTGAAAATATCAAGAAAATCTGGATCGGAGAGTGGGGAAAAGTTGGAAATTTGGTTGATTTGGCACGGAATGACCCTATTGTTCCAGTCTAACACGTTTTAACAGACTCCCATGCAACCATTTCACGTTCTGGCGCAGCTTGTTGAACAATTCCGTGTTCTGCTGCAGTGGAGTTTGGCTGAATAACTGCATTCAGCAGGTTCAAACAGTTTTATGTAAATTGCGACAAATTTAGTCTATGATGAATTTTACTCGTTCACAATTTAGATTCTCTGTGTAATAAATTTTCGGTTTTTCAGTTCTGTTTCTGGGTGATAAGTGTTCCATTTCCTAATTTCTCATGTCTCAACTGTACAGAAAATGGCCATTATTCCCCACAAACTTTGCTTAAAATTGTGACTCTGATTAATAAAATTTACGTAGTTTCCAGAACATTCGAGATGAATTCGATGATGCCGAATAAACTTGAGTGACCGACAGAACTTTTGAGGATATTCCCAGAACATCCAAGAATCTTCTAGAACTTTAAAAAGCGGTGCAAGTGCTGGTATAAAATAAACAGCACTGATCAAAAATAAACTCTACCAAGAGGATATCAGTTTCAGATCACAGCAAGAGGTTGCATACATCCTTCAGATGCACTTAGCGATGTCTTCTGTAAATTTATCAAGAAAATTGAAGTCGATTCCACTCCAAGGGGCAGGGGTATGGAACGCATACGAACCTGTAACTTTTCTGCGCTGCGGTTCAGGAAAAATACCCATACCATGCTGTAACCGTATGTAGCTCAGCATAGTCTTGCAATATAGTCGTGTGTGTAAACTATTAGTATCCAGGGGAGTTTGTTTTATCTTAGAAGAGATCACAGATTCATCAAATTAAGCATTAATGAAATTGAGCATTAAATTAACGGTGATATTGACGTTTCCGCCAAAGTAAAAATTCCCAGCCCACTATTGCAGTTATAAAGAAACAATTCTGATTATATAAGTTCTAAATATTCAAACAGCACATAAACAAAAAACATACAAACCCTCTTCGTTTAAACACGTAGGGTGTGACCGCTAAATTTCCTGGGTCAGTTAGCGAATGCTTTGATAGATGCCGTTGATTGCGAAAAGGTGAGAAGATTTTCTTCGTTACGTTTGATGCCGTTTGACCCATTTTGTCCTGATCACTCAACAGTCAACAGCTGCTGTTACATAACTGGAAAAAAGTCAAAAAACATTGCTTGTAATTAATGATAAAGATGCCAACATGTAGCTGGTGATCTTTGACTTTAGTCTCTCAAATTCAATAATGTTTAATTATATTCAGGCAGTAAACGTGTTCTTGAACAATTACCGCATTACAACATAAATGCAGTTCAATTTCTACACTTTTTTCAATTTCCCACCTGGTTTCAGTCATTTTTCAATGCTTCAGAATCACATTTCGGTGTGACCTTGCACGCATAAGAAATTTATGTAATAATAGAAATTTTAAAAATAATAATACGCTGTACGATGACTGTAAAAATGTCAATATTGCAAGAGAAATTGTCATTTAAAATGGGTTTATCAGAGCAGATGACCATTCAAAATGCTATTCAGCTAAGAAAGAACAAACCAAGATCTCGAACTCACCAAAACTCCACCTCTCGCTGTATCTCCACAGGTATTTCACTCAAAATAGAAAACACAGCTTTTCAAAGATCCTATCCTGGTTAAAACAACTTCCCCTATCTCCCACCCCGTTTCTACTCTAAACATCATTCACCCTAACCGTCTGTTTAACTCCTCGCCTGACTCTTCGGATCTTGACCCCTGCCTATTGACTTTGTTCTGATTGAACGCCTGCGAATAAGCTGGTTCCCATGACTTAGCTTTTCAGAGCGCTGTAGAAATTCCGAGTTTACGATTACGATCTCGTGTGCCAGCTTTAGTTTCTAATTTATTTCATGTTTCGTTTCTAAAATGGTGAAATACTCGCAGACCCTAAAACGATAGAAAATGAATATGGTGATGGTGATAGACGATGATTCAGGCGATGAAAGGTGTGTGTAATGTACTCGTCATCCTCACAATGAGTCAAAAGAAAGATCTCGAGTACTAGGCTATACTAGTAATACCTTCTGAAACCAAACCGAACCCCGAATACGCACTTTCAATCAGAATAACGCATACAAAATTTAATTTGTAACTCGACAAAATCTACACACCCTTTTAATTTAGTTTGAATTTTAAACTTTTAAACAAATAACTTGCAAATTATATTTTGTTCTACAATAAAATAATTAATCCACAGCACAAATCTCAGAATATGAGACGTGTACATACAATAAATGCAATGTTCATACAGTCGTTATACCGGGTTCTAAATTCACCAGAGTATTGTTTAGCGCATTTAAATCGGTTTAAATCAAGGCTATTAGCACATTATTTTCGGATCCACTCGAAGGATATGCGTAATCAAGATACAACTCAGCCTTTGTGGGCGCTGTATAAATTCCGATTTACGATTACGATTAAGATCACCCAAAGCACCATTCCTAGGTAGGGCCCCTTAAGTAGACTAGCAGAAAAATTCTTGAGAAAATTAAACGGGTCATAATTTACGCCCCAGACACCATGACCGGGTGTTACCAAGAACAGATAATCAGATGAGGAAAACATTTGTAACTAGAATGCTTTTTACATACTAGTTACTTTGTTTAGTCGATAGTCTTTTTTGATGTCGTATGTGAAGCTTTTATAATTATGTGATACTTGTTCACCAGAGTGCTGTTTTGCAACTGGTTGCATTAAAGAATATACTTACTTACTTACTTACTTAGTAGGCTACAGTAGGCCTATGTCTCATGAGCCAATTAATATAGCCTACTTAGGCTACGTGTAAGTCAACAGTTCAAACTATAGATATACTATTAATTAAATCTTAGCTAATTACTCAACAACACGCATATAGGTTAACGAACTTAACGGTCAATTTCAGAAAATTTAAATGACGCAAATTCTCTGCTTTTGCTTTCATTTGGGTAATCTGCTGTTGGATCAAACAGATTCTTGGGTGCCCTGGGTTAATTTTAACAGATCAAGAGGTGGCAGTATCCTTTTAAAAGAGAAGCAGGTTAGGAAGCTGTCTAATTGGTAATGGAATCTAGCCCCATGCTGCTCTGGCTGCTGCCGATGAAGACGACGACGACGACGATGATGATAATGATGATCCAAGTTTATCTTGAGAAAAACTTATGAACACAACGAAAAAGATACGTTTTGGGATTGTTTCAGGACATTTTGAGGCCAACCTTGTGCTCTTTCTTCACGTTACCTTCAAAAATGCCCTACATGAAAATGCCCTACATTATCTACCCATTTCTAACTGCGTAGAAGGTCGTGGGCGGAGAGAAATGAATAGTGGGCGTGAATCACCGATCCTAATCATTTACATAACGCATAACCGACGACGATTGGCCAGCTATTAATAGACGCCGTTGCTGATTGGTCGGCATTGACTTGATTGACGTCATGCTGTGGGTGACCGTCGAGGTGAACAACGCCATTTGTGATACAGTGGTACTATGAAAGAAAAACTCCTTGTCTGTTGTAGAAAGTTTTACGGTGAGTAACCCTCAAAATAATGTATTTTACGGATGAAAATCATCATTTATGTTTAGAGAATTCATTCTATCGTGTGTTTGTCGTAAATTGATCGAAACTATGTGTGATAAAGTTGATTTGTTTGACTTGGCTGACATAAGCGCTGTGGTGCGTGCCATCGAGGTCAGTGGTGGTGATAAATGCCATTGTATAGTGTTTACACGACCTACATTTTGTCTTTGTTCGCAGATCGTCCAGGTATATCGGCGTTATTAGATATCAAATTATCATTTATGTTTAAAGAATTCATTTTATGATAGATTTATCGTAAGTTGATCGAAACTATGTGTGATAAAGTTGAATTGTTTGACTTGGCTGACATAAGCTGTAGTGCGTGCCATTGAGGTCAGTGGCGATATGCCATTGTATAGTTTTTACACGACCTACATTTGTCTTTGTTCGCAGATCGTCCAGGTATCGGCGTTATTAGCTCGCGAGATTCGGTCCCAAACTGCTGTCGACGATGCTGAGCGAGGTGGACAGCGTCGTACACTTCGTTTCGAAGCTGCTCAGCCAGCGGAAGCTTTCGTCCGAAACGATCGACTCCTTCAGGGAAGCGTTGAGGGGGGTACTGTGCACCCACTACGAGGACCACTGGTTCCCCGACAAACCGTTTAAGGGAAGTGCCTATCGTTGCCTTCGCATCGTCGGGATGCAGATCGACCCACTGTTCACCGGCGCGGGGGCCAAGGTGGGACTTTCGAAGAGCGAGCTGGTGGAGCTGCTGCCGAGAGAACTGACCATCTGGGTCGACCCCGAGGATGTATCGTATCGCATCGGGGAGGAGGGCAGCATCGGGATTCTGTTCGACGGTATAAACAACTTTGTAACGCTCGAGCAGGAGAACTCGACGCGTCCACCGAAAATCAAGTCGTGCAAGGAGCAGCTGATCCACTGCTCGTCCCACTCGAATGCCGAAGCAATAGCGGCCGTGGCCAGTTAGGGCGGGCGCCCGCGGCGTGCGTTGACTAATAAAATATAACGGATCGATTCGGATCTCGACACAATTGCAGCTAAACTGTCACAGAAACTCTGGCATTGGTTTTGCTCCGGACAATATTATTACTGTAGTATACGAATAATTAATTCTTCAGGAAAATAACGCTTGAATAATGGAACGGTAGTGGAATGTTTTTAGGTTTTATCAACGTGACCGTTTTAACTGTGCCCATTGAAAAACTAGGACCAAGTGTTCATATTCAGGACCGGGCTGGCATTGTGTGCTGCTGTTTACGTGTCGCCATGTAAATACCGCAACACCATCGTCGTGTGATCTCCGTCTCGGCAGTATTGTAAGTTTTGATGAGAAGGAATATAATGAAAACGAGCAAGGACTGTAGCGAAAAAACCGGGTGGTTACTGCCATAAATTCTGAAGAATCGTCGCCCTACTCTAGTGTACATAATGGACAGTTGTAACGCGTTTACTTCAATGTCATGATTTTGTGTGTGCTAAGCACGAGAGCGTTGCGAGTTGAAAATCTTGTTATGGTGCATTAGTGAAGGTTCTTAATCATTTACATTCCGGTCACGCTTTTATACACATTAGTTTAAACCAATAGTGAGTACTACTAGTTCATTTCAGCTTAATTAATGCAATAGTGCGCTTCTTTTTGCCTTTAATATTTTTTCCTGTCCATTGCCCTTTGTGGGATTCAGCCTTGCTTTGGAAGTTTGGAACCAGATACAGAACTTTACTGATTGACTGAAGAATTTCTTGACTCCTTGCATGTTAGTCCTGATAAGATCTGTTTCAATTTCAAGACAGGAAATTTCATATAATTGTTTGTATGTCAGTTTGAAAGGGGTATTAATTAATTGTTCTATAGATGGCATCATTTTTGGGCATGTAAATTTTTGCTGTAGAATTTTAAAATTGAAAGATTTGCTGTCGATTTAAAAAATTTGAAGATTTCGAAGTAGAAGTCTACTTTGCAGACCGTGTTTATGAATTCCATTTCATAGTTTAACAGTTCACATGAATTTAATTGTATAGGAATTATGTGTTCATATTACAAAGCAAGATGAAGGCAAACAACTATTCCATAGCTAATGTGGCTGAGAAATGTGTCTAGTAGCAGGCTGGTAATGGAAGAGTAGGACTTTAAGAATGGCGATTTGCAGGATTGAAAGCTGTGTCAAACACGTTGAACGCTGATTTTGCGAGATTCCGGTTAGGCTGCTTGTTGATTATCATATGTAGTTTGACGTTTTGCCTTTTTCTGTAGACCATTGCATTACATTTGCTTGCAGCATCGATAGACCAGTTGGTCAGTAGGTTGATTTTTCGTGCAGGGAATGATTTCATTTGAGACGTCTTGACTTTACGAGGTTTAGAATTTGTCAGTTTTGAATCTCAGGAATAATTCTCTTGTGACGTCGTTTTGCCACTTTTTATATCCATGCCAAGTGGTTACCAAGACGAGTATTTAACTCTCATGGCTTGTGCAGATTCAGAATCAACGAGCACAGATATTTGGTAGCTTTGTCGCAGGTGAATATTTGCTGAAAGATAAACTCGCAATTTTTTTATTCATGTGTAGATACGAGGGAGCTATTTATTCTAAATTATTTACAAATGACTAATATAAGCATTCAACATTTGAACATAAATATCAAACCAAGATTGATTTTTTTTGGCTGGTGATGTTTCGGAGTTTGAAATTTGTGTTAACCTTGTAACGTAAAGTCTTAATTCTTTTGTCTGACGTGGTTTGGGTTCACAGAATTTTTACTGGCATACTTCTGTTATGTTTGTATTTTGTTGTAAACCTTTGGCCAAAGTCTAACTTTCTAAAGACAAAATTAATGTTGATATATGTGACCTGCTCCAGCAAAAGGAGGCAGAAGTCGCAAATGCTAAAACAGAGGAAATTCGATAAAACGCCAATCGGGCATAAATTTTCCGATTATCGTTTTTTCGTATAATTATTTCAGTAGACAAGATCATAGATTACATGAAAAATACATTGATTTAATATTATTTGACCTCTTTCGCAATAAACGTAAGCATTTTGTATGAAAATTAAAATATTTTGTGGGTTTTAAACGCATTTTAAAGGTCCATTTCAAGCGTAATGTTGTGGTCTTATTCGGTTAAGTCATACCATTATAATTCTCGTATCTCTGGAACCAATTAAGATAGAACAATAATTTTTCGGCATTTTTAACAGTCATATTTAGCCAAAAATATACAAAACTCATTTTTTGTCTCCGCATCCTTTTGCTGGAGCAGGTCACATATATGCTCTGTGAGTTTTTTTTAAAGGCATATCTTACAAATTTGGGATAAGTGCTATTCACGGAAACCGGCTAACACGCTTACTTATGGCAGCTAATTTTACTTGCTTATTTTAATTTGACACATCTAGTTTGCATTTCTGAAGCAGTGAGCTATTCAAATGGTCTTTCTCAACTCTAGGTTTGGCAGCATAATTTCAAAAAACCTATAAACTTGCGATTTCAATGGAGCAACAGTCGTCTACTAAAAATGTATGACGACTTCTGTAAGATTATTTCTACAGTTGTCTGAATTTGTTTTGTATTAAAAATGCGGTTTGGTTTAGACTGGCTTACACGCACTAGGGTATGTACAGTGTACGTAGCTGGACCCACGACAGCACAAGTTTAGACGTTTCGGTATCTTCAAAGCACTTTCGTCGTTCGTTTCGAGTACTTTAAACTTGTACAGCGCCGTGCCGAGCGGAAGCAATCATAATTGAATCTTTCATATCAGTTAATTGCGCAAAAGGCAGCATCGTTGCATCCATCCAGCTAAATAATTATGTATCATTGGTTGATGTTTGCGTATATATCCTTTAAGTCTCGTTTCTGTAAGTTGTGAAAATTTAAGGGGTCGTGTACACTGCAGCGTTGATTTGAGTCGTCTCATGGAGTTTCAATATGTTGCGGAGTTCAAAACGTTTGTTTACGATGTTTTTAGGTATGAAATTACTGTTCGATTTTTTTCTGGCCATTCTGGATAGCGCGAGAACTGTGATAAATGCACTAGTCGCTTAAATTTGTGCTCACGATGATGATTGGTGCGTGCGGTAGTAGCGAGACCATAGTGGTTCTGCGGTGTTGTAGCTTTCTTAGTGCATAGGTCTGCTGCTGAAGGCGTGTGGGTTGCTTTACCGGAGTCGAGAGAAGGAACGCAAAGGGTGTAGGCGAGGCAGGTTGGCAAAGTGGAGAAGAGTTCTGTGTGTGTGCACATGTAATGTGTGTTTGTGTGTGTGTGTGTTTAGGTTTTCATTCTATTATTTCTCATCAAACTCTTGCAATTTTATGACATGTCGTCGCCAGTTTTTGTGAGGTTTTTAAAGAAACTGCACGAAACATTCTGATCCATTTACAGGCCCATATTTTTCTTTGGCATTTTTAAGAAAAGCAAAACTAATAAAAATGTCTAACAAAGCAAGTTACCGTTTTGTTTGTACGTACGCCCAAATTTTATGGTTCAGCATTTAAAAACGATCGGTATTTGCCAGCTCATTGACATTTGCAGGGTTAGCCAGCTTGACAGCACAGTTAATACAAAATGAGATCCTCTGTAAACTGTTGCATCTACTTGAACGGCCAGGACTTTTAGCAGTTGGAATAGTATCTATGTAAATTAGCCCTAGTAAGTTTTTCAGCAGTCAACAATTAGGAACAATGTACATAATTATGTAGCTGTTATCCATGTTTCAATCCGCTCCAAATGGCTAGCAGCCGTCCCGGCAAGCATCTAGCAGCTGTGGCTCATCCATATAATTTATTACGCACAAAAAATTGTATGTATTATATGAACAACCGCCCTGTTTAAGGCATCTGTTCAAGAGCATATCGCTGGCAATGTTATCATTTTTCTGGAACTGTTGAGAGGCCATACACCTAATGTACCCCAGAACTTGCAGTACTTGGAAGAACTTAGAAGACCTGGCAATACCACTGAGCTCTCTGCAATAAGTTCTGTCCAGAATCATTGGAAACAACGCCGCACTTGCTGCCACTGTCAATTGACGCTCTAGTTGAGACCGGAAGGTATTAAGGCACTCCGTAGCGAACAAGGAAACCATCATTACTGCAGTGAGTTGTCGCTGGCTGTGTGGGTCCTGCTAACAAATGACGACTTTCTGTAGTGCAGATAGGGTACTACGTAGTCGTCAGGATTTCCCTTGATCAGCCCAGCACCGTTCTGCGGTACGTGCCAGCACGGCGTCTGCTTCTTGAGGTCCATGTCGCGCCTGTCGGAAAGCGCGGCACCAACTGTTCTGTGTGACATGTGTGGACCTGAAAACGTCAGACGTGCTTGTAGCCTCACGTTGCTGAAGCTTGTGTGGAGTTCGAGAGATGAACGAATTACTGAAGCTGCCTGATGCGTGAACTGGCCTGTCGAAGAAAAAATAATATTCAGTGAAAGTCAGTGCCAAAAGTGTGGGGAAATAAGTGCCTGGACGCCCCTCACCTCTCCAAAAGAAGTGCCTGGACGCCCCTTTCTAATCTGTGCTCGCCAATAAGAGGCTGGACGGCATTCGGATTTTAAAACAAGTGCATGGACGCCGTCCATGACCGTCCAGGCACACTTTAAGCCCTGGTGAAAGTCGACTATAGATTTAAATTATGTTAACAGACTTGGAGCGTCTTCAATCAGGATTCCCAAGACAGTGATAAGCAATGGGCGCAATTAAGATCCCTTAACAACAGGTTCTAACGGCCAACGTTTCTCGTAAGTGCCCAACACCGTTTGAGTTTCATCAAACTACACTGTAGCATAATTTTAGAATCATTTAGCTCATATTCAGATTTTAAGAGACTTTTAAAGGTGCTCTACAAACTTTTCACACATCTTACTCCAATTTGTTTGATAATTAGATGGTAACTGACTGGCTTGCTCCGCTATATTTTGAGTATGGGCTTGACCACCCCCCTCCACCACAAATACCTCCACTCAATTATTGCTCAATGCCATTCATTGATGCTCTGTCATTGGAAAGTAAAGCCTAATAAAAGCACAATGATAATGATAATTTAGCACAATGATACTGATACATTTAGCACAATGATACTGATAATTCAGCACAATGATAATGATAATTTAGCACATCCTAAGCCTGTAAATAATATGATTTAACAGAGAAGTTCATGTAACAGATGACTAGTAAGACCTATTTCCTATTCCTAAAGCATCAAAACCTATGTAGGACTTTCTTCATTAGAGCATGAATTCTGGTGCAACACTCTTTCACATGGATTCGAATTTTCTTCAGTTTAATAATAATCCTATTAATAGCAGCAGCCAGTGTTATTTCAGTTATGGTTTTTCAGTTACAGTTTCAGTTACAGTTATCTATTTTTTTATTTTTCAGTTACAGTTAACTGCATTGAGATTTTTCAGTTACAGTTATTTCTTATTTTTCAGTTACAGTTTCAGTTACAGTTATTACGTGTATGTTCAAACGTCACAACTACTAAGACACTGATCACAGTCACACATATTGCGCAAAGTTCCCAGAAAGTTGAATAGGAGATCAATCTGATTTTACATATTGTCGGTTGACTTTAAGGAACACACGACGTTCCAGGTTTACACTTAATCTGTTTCGCTTTCTTGCACACAAGTCCCCACAAACTGAGAAGACGTGCTCAACGTATGCTTGTGAAGCAGGCGAAGATTTGTCGCATTTTTCCCGTTAAGTAGCGTACCACACTCGTGGTTTTCTGCGTCATTTTTATCACCAGTGCGAACGCAACAGCGACTTTTGTCTATTGCCGCTTCAAAAACAAAATGTTCCCACACGCCGCTTTCTAATTTTCTTCCGCTACCTGGCTTAAACATGGTTCTAGTCGAAGATTGTTTAACAATTTACCGCCGAAGCCTGAGCAGGAAAGGAATAGGAAAGGGACAGGGACCGGAAGTGAAATGAACATAGAGAACTTAACGTGTAGTAGAGTAGAATTTCCGTTCTATATGTAAGTAAAAAAGCACTTGTTTTATTTTCAAGTTAACTCCTTTTGATTCTTCAGTTATACAGTTATTGTTTTTCAGTTTCTATTACAGTTTCAGTTATTCAAAAAAATTTCAGTTACAGTTAACTGGCAAAGATTTTTCAGTTATTCTGCTATTTCAGTTACAGTTTCAGTTAATAGAAATAACACTGGCAGCAGCCCCTGCCTGTTTCTGCATCTATTCAGTGCCACTAAAATGAATGAAAGGATGAATTTATTTATTGCACACAAAAGTATAACAGTAAAATAGTGAGACACTAGGAAGAGTGCAACAGGAGCCATGAAAAGCTGGTAGAGCTCTTACACTACTTTGACCCCTCTCCCTTGAATAGTTTTCCTGCTTGCTTGCATTTAATACTTAACTAGAACTTAACTAGCAATAGTAATTGTGATAATCATAATAATCACCATTCACTATTGCATGGTATTCCACCACCACCACCAGTACTACCACCACCACCAACATTGAGACAACAGTCCTTAGACCTATAAGGCCATGAATATGCTCGGACATCACCAGTACCACCACCACCAACATTGCAACAATGGTTCTTAGTCCTTACCAATAAGGCCATAAATATGCTCGGACACCACCACCACCAGTGCCACCACCACCAACATTGCGACAACAGTCCTTAGTCCTTACCAATAAGGCCATAAATATGCTCGGACACCACCACCACCAGTACCACCACCACCAACATTGCGACAACGGTCCTTAGTCCTTACCAATAAGGCCATGAATATGCTCGGAAAGGCCCGATTCATCTTCAACGTAGAACCCCAGATAGCTGACTTTGTACGGGTGTGACGGCTTTACCATGTGCCGCAAAACCCGCAACACTGCAACGTTCTGCACGGTCACCGTCACGTGTTTGCCCGATTCTATCTCAACGAACACGCGATCGGAAACGTTAAACGTTGCATTCTTCTTCCAGTCTTGCAGGGCGCCGTTCAAGAGAACGGTTTCGGGGTCAACCACAACGGATGTGCGGTCGTGTAGAATGGCAATTTTTCCCAGGTAAGTTTTCACGTTGGGGAATTCGTTGGTGATGGATTTCCCGGTGACGAGGGCATTGACTGTAAGTCCTGGAACAGAGAACAAGAAATCTTTCAAAAGGTACTGTCTGTAGTCAAAGATTTTTAAAGCAATGCATGTAAGAGCTCTTTGCATGGGTCACCGTGCAGTGCTTAAAGTGTGGAAAAATAAGTGCATGGACGCCCCTTACCTTTCCAGGCTGTGCTGGCCAATAAGTGGCAGGACGGCGTTCAGTTTTTAAAATAAGTGCATGGACGCCGTCCATGGCCGTCCAGGCACACTAAGCCATGCATGGGTGCTTACATATAGTTTTCCAGGGGAGGGGTGGGGTGACAACACACAATGATCACAGTCAATTTTTTGGCAAGGGCTTGAAATATTCAAAGCAGGAAGTTAAGAACATGGGTATTTTTTCATAAAGGTTTCTAAATTATTATGTTTTTTATATTTTACATGATTAATGGGTGCCCCTATTAGCGGGATTCATCATCCCGTCTAGGTCTCCCCATCTTAAATATTATGTTAAAGTATTATGTTCACTGCCATAATTGTATTATGGTTTGGTTAAGAAAAATAATAAATTAAAAAACTTACATTTTTAAAAATATAAATTTCGCAGTTTTATTTTGTGTATGATTAACATCATTAGTGCTACTTAGTGCAAAGATATTGATGAAAAACGGAAAAATTTTAGTTGAAAATAAAGGTAGATTTTCCAGGGGTGGTGCGGGTGCCCATGGCTATTTGCAACTTTGTTTCATACCGGTACTTAGTTACGTAGTACAAGAGCTGGTAATATGTACATGTACAGTATTATAGTGGCAGGTTACATCACATTAAAACACTTCACTGTTTTAAGTAAACTGATCAACATGTTTTTCATTATTCGATCATTCAGTCATCTGATGAAAACAGTTTCTAGTGAACTGTCTTCAAGCTACAACAAAGTGTCATTGAAGTCTGAGTTCTTTGAACGATCAAAAGTCCAGAACAACCAAGTAGTTAACGTTCAGTGACTTCTGTCAACATGCCCAAGCTACTGGACTAGAGTGCACAATTTAGAAGTCGCTACAGAGAAGCCATTGCCCTCGATACATGCAAATCATCAGATGTGAAAAAACCTCTTCACAAGCACAAACACTTGGAAGATTTTCAAGGACCGATGGAAACGTTATAAGCAAAACAAGTTAATCAGGTCTACAGAAATTCACTGAATTACATCAGAGTGGGGACAACAGGGCAATTTATACAGCAGCAAGAATTATCAGTATAGACTTAGAGTTTACAAGCTGTATAAATTTCAAGTAGTCAAGCATAGATTATTAGATTTAAATGATGCCACGTCATTCATTCTTGTTGCTGGTCCTAGAACCTGGAATGGCCTCCATGCTACACTGACTTATTGCCCAGTCCATTCTGTTCTATAAGAATCTTTCAAAAACTATTCGATTTAGCCGTGGTTGTCCCGGGGTGCTTCTGAGTAGCCTGTCTTAAAGATGAGCTATATGTTAGGCTACCTCCCAAATAATATTATGATGATGAAAATTATGTAAACAGTATTTCATTGATTGATATCTAGATTGGAACATGGTCACAGAATGCTGTATTGAAAGACAATGGGCAGTCATAATTAGTCCAGATAGGCAGCACAACTGCACAAGAGTATGTATGACTTTGTAGCAAACACTGGTCTCCTGTGGGCACAATGACCAATGCCTTCTGGGGACTTGTTCTTACACAACGCAAACTTATTCAAATTTCTTGGTGTCACACAAACAAAATGTGCTTTGGGAAGGGGAGCGTAATATTCATCGACATTTGGTCGGATCTTATCGGAAGGTAAACAGTCCATAAAACATGTAGGCCTACTATATTTTGTATGCATATTATGCCCATGCATTGTATGTATGTACCGGTACATAAATAATTAAATAGCTCATGCATTTTTGCATATGCGCATATTATATTATGAATAATATGGGATATAATTATGTGCCAGACAGAATCAGAAGCAATGTAGGCCTATGTGTGCATGTATTCTAGGCATTTCCAGGGCATCTTTAGAAGCACTTCTCGTCCTACATGTAAATAATATCAGAGTTCTAAAAGGATGACAGTTCTGTCTGTTAATTATATAGCTCATTTAAATGGAGACAGTCTACTATTTATATAGTCTCCCACATATGTGTTAGGCCTACCAAATCTCTGCCTATTTGTCACACCTCATCCATTATGCATGCGTTTAACCTCTTAAATCCCTTCAGGCTAGAATTATTCCCTCTGGCAATTAAGGGGTCAGCCACTCGGATCCTTCTCCTCCACTTGTCTCTCCTCTCCAGTGTCTTCTTGCTTCATTTTGAGCAGCTTCAGGTCTTGTTGTATCACGTCCTCCCATCTTTTCTTCTGTCGTCCCCGACTGCGTCGACCATATGCCTCCGCTTGCACGATTCTTTTGACACAGCTATCCTCCTCTTTTCTAATCACATGTCCAATTGTC
>OX457053.1:27798496-27833496 GCA_949752735.1 Lumbricus terrestris
CGGCACCCTTTGTCTGGCAATTTTTTTCCGATTACTTTTTTAGTCATTGTGCTAAAAATTCAAATTCGTTTGTTTCTTTATTCTATTAGTGGTTATAGCACTCTGTTAGACCAGACACTTTCTTAGCATAATAGTAAAAACCGTTCGTTTGATATAGATGCAAAAACAGCTCCAAAAATTCGAGGGGGCGAGGAATTTTCCCTTTGAGAGCCTAGATTAAACACTACTTACAAGGTGCTATCAGTATAACTCACCAAAGGCTCGATGCTGGTTGGCGTTGTTCCCCGACTTCCTGTGGTCAGGTTGCTGCTTCTTACTGTTTGCAGAACCAGATGCTAAACATTTTCAGAAACACACAACACTTCATGCAGACACCAATCAGATCTCTGATAATTAATTTGTTCATTGATGATTGCAAATCGTTTTAAAAAAAATACTTAAAAATCATGATTATTTGGCAACATCAGAAAGCAATTATTCTACGAAAATAACTCACTAGTTAGCTCAGCAATAAGAACCTAGTGCCTAACTTCCAGCAGAAAGCAGCATAGAAATCCTAAACGGGGACTTTTCTGATGTACTGGCAATAAAATTATGATTACTCAGTAAGCGGTGTCTTATTCCAAAAAAACCTGAATGTTAAACAGTGAACACTAATATCTCTGTACAAAAACTGCACTTGTACACATGAACATCTATGCATGTACGGTACACTGGAATCTTATTCTAAAACTAAGCTGAATGTGAAGCGATGTCTGTAACCCCGTTGTACGAGGATTCACACTATAATGAAGCAATTTCAAAGAAGGTTCTGCAGTGTATAGTTTAGAAACTAGAGGAACTTAGCGAAACTATAGTATGGAATCATTTTATCTCTAGACTCATGATTGCAAATCTCGAGAAGATGAGAAAGCACTGCATAAACTGAAGGAAATTGATCCGCAGTTATTCCATCGCTCTACAGGTGGTAAGGAACCTTTCCCACTTGCCAAGTGCGCTTAAAATTACCACAGTACTCACTCACACAGCCACCTGTTGTTTAAAAAAGATAATGGAAGTATAGTCGACTCTTGTGTTTAAGCATTGTTGTGTGCATTGTTGGTGAAATAAGGTTAATATCAAAGAAACGGAGTTAATGACCAATTAATCGTTTATGCACATTAATTAATTTTAATGATTAAATCTATTTTCAACGAATTATCGAAGCTCACGCTGGTCCCCATCTACGCGATCTCAAATTCTAGTTTGTAACCAGACCTCCTCCTTCAGTGCTTTTCTCGAAACCTAATTCCTCTCTAATGGTTTTGCACACTAACAGCACCTCTGACTAGTTCATCGTTCTATAGGTGCTTTATAATTGCTTAAATACAATGCAATACGATACTCAATAAGGTACCCACTACCCCAGTATTTGAACCTTTCAGTTCCGTGTAAGACCTTTCAACTCGGCCAGTTATATTGTAAAAAAACACATTGCTCACTAAAACTTATAGCAGTGTCAACATGTTCCATTGCACCAAAGTTAGTTAACTGCAAAGCACCTCACTTTTCAAGCATGGATTTTATTGGAGGAAACAGTTTCTAGAAGGTTATTAGTCAAAGTATGTGCAGTATGTTTTAACAAGTCAATAATTATCTCCCAATATTCTCTTATTTATGATGTTAGCTCATCTAAGGGCTGATTGAAGTCATCATTTGGCGCAGTGCAAGATTTAAAAAATGCAGTTAACTCTTTAGAAGTGCATTTGAAATGCAGCGATTTCCTGCAATTACCCAATGGAACTCTTAACCTATTAATGCCCAATTTTTTTGTTCTGCAGGGACGCCCTGGACGGTAGTTGATGACACCCATTGTCCATCCGTGAAGGGCTATGAAACGTGTTGCTTTCAACTGACAAATGTTTCTGAATAATTCTGAGACTCTAGGAATCTGGTTTTCAGCCTGACCTGGTTCTTCGGGTAGATCTTCGTCCGGATCCGCCAGGCAGATCGGTCCCTTCAACTCCTTCAGCTTACTCACATCCATGCACATCAGAGGCGTCATTATCGAATGCTTAACGAAAAAACAAATCAGGTTTTAAAAAAATCTATTGCTCCCAAGCAATCGTACACACAACAATTTTTAAACAGTTGGTAAAAAGCCAGAAAGTGATGAAAGAAACTGATCAATGATAAAGGCAGTGCATGGAAACAATAGAGCTGGTTTCAAGTGTTATAGATTTCATAGACCTACATTATTGAAACAACATATCAATCAATCAATCAATCAATTTTTTAGTGAGCCAAGAAGCAAACAAGATATAGCATCACATCAAAGTAAACATGAAAACTCCTGGGTACAAAAGGAAACCCAGAAGGGACTACAGAGCCCCGCTGGTTAGGGCCATGCACCTATGCTCATATGCAGACACTAGTCGTTTACAGGCTTACATACAACAAAGATGTTAAGAACTCTTGCAATGTCTCTTTTTCGATGGTTAAAAACCAGGATTTTGATTATTTAAATTGAGATAATCAGTAATGAAAATAAACACAAAAATTTACTCTTTTATACTTATGATATTTTGTCCATGACATTTTGTCATTATGACAATCATTTTGTCCATGACATTTTGTCATTATGACAATCATTTTGTCCATGACATTTTGTCATTATGACAATCATTTTGTCCATGACATTTTGTCGCATGACATCTCTTCGTCGCATGATATTTTGTCATGGAACACAGGCACCAACTCTGGATGGAACTCCATTAATTTTGGCTGGCATCTATATGCCTGGAGTCCACTGATGTTGACATATCTAAACATCATTCACCTACAGATAAACATTCATTTCTTAACGAAATTCAGCACCACTCAGCTCTTACACAGGCAGTGCGTTTATGAGAAGCATAAAAATTGCAATACATGCGTAGGCCCACAATGCGACCACACATATTACCAGTAGCGGCGCCAGGAGGCTAAGCCCCCCCTGAAAAGGGCCATCCATTTATTCCCATGTAAAAATGAAATATTTGCACGATTAGCCCCCTAAAAACGTAAATGTATGCAGTCAGAAATTTTGGCGGATGAAAAAGGACCATTTTCCAAGATTTCTAGCAAATGACTTTTTTTTAAAGTCGTCAGAAATTTTGAAGGCTGAAAATGGAAAATTTTTACCCTGCTGATTCACCCCCCCCACCCCCACAACTGAAATCCTGGTGCCGCCACTGCATGTTACGGTCATTCATAGATAGAATCAAGATTAACAAATTATGAGTTAGCGAATCCAACCTGAAGCGACATTTTTCGGACCGTCGTCACAGCCGACGTTATGACCGTTTCATTTATATACTCCAGCGTCTTCCTCAACAGCTTTCGAATCGTCAAATGGATCCACGCCTTCTCCGCGAAATTGAACCCAGCCGCTTTGTCGCGCTCGGACTTGGGAATCTTAGGTCGAGCGTCGAGCGACATGTATCCCTGCATGCTTCCACCGGACACTTTCGCGGCAAGATGCCCCGCTCTCGTCTTCAAATGCCCGGCGACGACGAGCTCCGATCCCGCGAAGTAGACTGGAAAATCGGTCTCCGAGAGGGAAGTGTCTTCCACAACATCGTCGTATCTCACTCGGACGTTCTCCAGGAGTGGCGTCGAGATTTCCCCGTAGAACAGCCGCGTTTCCTCCGCGGCATCCCGGTTTATCCGTCTGGCGAATCCGCGATTCTGCTGGGCCAGCTTTCGTAGGAATGCGAAGCGAACCTCGTTGCCGAGCGCGACCGCGAAGATGGACACTCGTGCCCCGTTCGCTTGTCGCACGTTCGAGAGGATGCGGTCGTATTCCGTGACCCCGGTCGTTGGATTGCCGTCCGTGAGTAGAATGATCATGGAATTGCGGGTGGCAAGAGGTTCCAGCTCCTCTTGTTTTACGAGGAAGTCGATTCCACGCAACAATGCATCGTTCATATTAGAACCTGATGATGGAATGTTAATTGTAACCGGTCGGAAAGATATATTGCGGTAAAAATGACAAGCAGTGAAGTATGTCACAATGATGGTAATGGTGATGGTGATGATGATGATGATGGTGGTGGTGGTGGTGGTGGTGGTGGTGGTGGTGGCGGCGGCGGCGGCGACGACGACGACGACGACGACGACGACGACGACGACGACGACGACGACGACGATGATGATGATGACGACGATGATGATGATGATGATGATGATGATGATGATGATGATGATGATGATGATGATGATGATGATGATGATGATGATGATGATGATGATGATGATGATGATGGCGATGACGATGACGATGATGACGACGACGATGATGATGATGATGATAACGACAATTTATATGGTGCAGTAACAGTCTACAAGGATCAACATGCAAATGCATATCCAGAAAAGTTTCTTTAACGGAAAATATCCAACAACCAGTGTGGGCAATATGATCCAGGGTTTAAAGTGGGAGGGAACTGCGCTTTCACTGCTCTCGAAATTCTTTGCTTGCTTGCTTTCCCACTGCTCGTCATCACGCATGGAACCCAGGGAAACACATACGCTCCAGTAAAACACTTCGGCGTTTCCACTGCTCATCCAAACCACTTTAACCATTGGCAATTATAGCATAGGCTACATGTACAGGGTGGCTCAAAAAAAAACGTACCACCGGGGAAAATGCGATATCTTCGCAGCCGATTGCGTTTTTTCTGCGAAAATTTTCCAATTTGAAGAGGAATGAATATCCAACAATCCCTGAAAGTTTCATTTGAAACTTTTCATGTTTGCAAAAGTTACAGCTGTTCAAACTTAAAATTTTGTTTTTTCAATTATTCGGAGAATCATGCTCCAATACATGTGATTTCATTAATATATTTTGGCAAATTACAACACACAAATTGATGATGATGTCATACGACCTCACTATGAGCTTTAAAGAAGCTGTTTTTGAAGCAATCTGCTGGTATTTGGTGATATTTTATAGATTAAGGTCTCAATTCCTGAACCCATAACTGAACGTCACGGGCAAAGTTTCTGCGAAAGATAAAATGGGAACTCGGACTTTGCATGAACAGAGACTGGGGCATCGCGTGATCATAGCAAAATACCCAGTGAAAAATGGAGCCTGAGCACTTTGAAGGCTATCTGCAAACATGTTTATGTAACGAAGATCAGATGTCGGAAGAAAGGCAGGAAGTGGTCGCATGGCCTGATGAAAAAAACACGATTTTCAAGAAATTCGCTTGGTAATCGAAAGGGTCAAGTTTGCAAAGCACATCGTGGTTTCGACTTCAGATATGCTGGCGTGTGTTACGGCTGCAAGAAAAGACTGCATTTAATCCCACTCAGTTGGTTAGATGTCAAACTCATCTATGAACTCTCTTACCCAGACTCATTGAAGACCAGGTGTGCTCTAACATCTGGTTTTATTTTCCAGCACGATGGTGCGTCTGCTTGTTCGCACGGCAAGGCTGATTATGATGGCGCTACCTTATTGCCATCAACTGAAGTAAATGCATTGGCAAAGATGACTAACAAACTCGCCAGACCTTAGCCCTCTTGCTTATCATGTCTGGGGAGCTATGCTGGAACGCTGCTAGACATTTAATCCCAAGTTGGAGAACATTGGCCAGCTGAAGCAAGTCTTGCTGCTAATGTGGGGTCAGTTGCCGCAGGACCCGACCAGCAAGGCCATACTGAACTTCACAAAAAGAATTTGAGCTTGTGTTAAGGCAGGGAGTGGACACTCTCATTATACCTTACAATAAACTGCAAAACGGAATTCTGAGGTCGTAGTGAAAAGTGATATCATTTGACATGGAAATCTACAAGTGACGTCAATTTTCCGCGGATATTTGAAAAAACGAAACTTTAAGTTTGAACAGCTGTAACTTTTGCAAATATGAAAAGTTTCAAATGAAACTTTCAGGGATTGTTGGAAATTCATTCCCCTACAAATTGGGAAATTTTCGCAGAAAAAGTTCAATCGGCTGCGAAGATATCGCATTTTCCCCGGTGGTACGTTTTTTTTTGAGCCACCCTGTACATCTATACATTCATATATATCATGCATCCATGCATGCATACATACATACATACATACATACATACATACATACATACATACATACATACATACATACATACATACATACATACATACATACATACATACATACATACATTTTTTTATTATTTTTTTATTTTTTTTTTTTTTTTTTTTTCCTCAACCAAAACAACAAACAGACATGATACAATTATGGCATTGAATAATACATTAACATAATTTGGTGAAGAAGGGGAGACCCAGAAGGGATAGAAAATCCCGCTAATAGGGCCACCCATAATTCATGTAAAATATAAAAGAAAAACATGACAGAGCATTCAATTGTAGGAATAAAAAAATGATGAGGGAGAGAGAAAAAAAATTAAGCAATCGACATTTCTGTATATAACGAGAAAAACAACTCTTAACTAATGACTTAACTAAAGACTTAACTAAGGGCTTGGCGAGACCACTGAGCAGAAACCTTAACCATTACATATCAGGAAGTGTTTTAAGTAAATAAAGGCGAAGTTTATGCTTAAATAATCTTGTGTTAGGTAGGGAATGAAGATGTGTAGGGAGAGAGTTCCAACATTGGGAGCCAGTATATTGTATAGAGAATCGACGAGTATTAGTATGTGCGTAGGGAAGGTCATAAACAGTTAATTTTCTAGTTGAATAAGAGTGGCGATCAGAGGTAAGGTTAAAGAAATCATTAAATACAAGTGGTAATAGGCCATGGTTATAACGGTACATAAACTCTCCTATTTGCAAGTGCCTAATTTGATCGATCTTTAATAATCCAAATTCCTTGAAATACAGAGCGGTGTGGGCTCGGCGAGGAATATTAGCTATAAAACGGATTGCATATTTTTGAAGGGTGACTAGTCTGATAAAATTAGATTTGTAAGTAGACGTCCAAATTAAATTACAGTAGGTTAAATAAGGATAAATAAGAGAATAGTATAGCATAGACCGGATAGAGACAGGAATCAGTTTAGATGAGCGAAATAGCACACCAACAGTCTTAGCAATTTTGCTAGAGATATTATTGATGTGTTCCTTCCAATTTAGATGCTGGTCAATGTAAACGCCCAAAAATTTTGTGGATGTTACTTCGGTGATAGGAGTCCCTTCAATAAGTAGAATAGGAAGTTCATTGGGATATTTTTTCTTATGGGATCTGAAGAGGATGTAGTTGGTTTTATCCAAATTTAGAGTAAGTTTATTAGATCGAAACCAATCAACATACATACATACATACATACATACATACATACATACATACATACATACGTATACATACATACATACACACATACATACATACATACATACATACATACATACATACATACATACATACATACATACATACATACATACATACATACATACATACATACATACATACATACATATATACATACATACATACATACACACATAACAGATATGTGCAACTTCCCTCTGTTTCCCTGCACAAATTGCATCCGCTTGCAATGCAATGACATTGCTGCTATTATGGCTTCATATATTCAGTTATCACTGTTCCTATGTATTTCATTTGCTCCATACAGATATATTCAATTTCCAATATTTCCATACAAGTACACATGCGCGCAATGTCCGCATGATTATAATATAGCGTTGTAATGCTTCCATATAAAAACTCTATCTGTGAGTGGACAGTGTTAAACACATCTTTAATTAAACAAAGGCTTTCCCGGGCTCACCGACCAATTCCCAACATAGGACTGAAATTCAATACCCCTGCTTCTGCAGCTATACCCAGGGTTCTAAGACAGTTCGTTTAATCACCCTGGGGAACATTTCCTACATGGCGCCATCCGAAGTAACGAAATCTTCTAGCATAACAGACAGCGGAAACTGCAATAACAGCATTCGTTCTGTCCTGCTATCACAGACCACAATCATGATTGGTGATCGCATCTGAATGACCCGCTTCTCCAGGGGCTGACCAAGAGAAGCTCAGGTTTACACCCACCCACCCTCACCCGCACCCATAGAAAACTAGAGCACAGCCTTTGTTAGCTTATCTGAATGTGCCTCATAAACTGTACAATCCACATATTTACTAGAATCCATCACATCTCACATGACTACTGAAACTAAATATGCTTGAACACAGCACCTTGAAGAGGTACTTGAAAGTTAGTATACTATGTTATGAATGTCAGATATATAATATATATAAACCCAGTACACACATATATACATGTATATATGTATATCATAGACACATGATAGATATATACATACATGCATACAGTACATAATAATTTTTTAAACATATTACATAAAAGCATACATACATACAGTCATACACACAGATATATGCATGCATTGCATAGGCCTACATATATAACTACAACATAACATCAAATCAAATCAAAATCAGTTTACATATAGATCTATATACAAATCAAACCTGGCAAGAACCAGGGTTTTGAGTCAGTTTCATTACCAGATCAGACTCTGTGGACCCAAATGCAAAGTGCTTCTGACTAGATAGCATATATCTTCTCTTACATTACATGGCATTACAATATGAGACACTTATTTTCTACCTTACAAGCACTATTTGTTCTTAATTAAAGTAATAATATTATAAGTTCTCGAAGCCTCTTTGTTAAAATATGCAATGCTCAGTGCCTCCGTACGCACAGTACACACATTGACAATCTATATAACTATGCATGTGTACATACATACATGTACACATACATACATGTACATCTATACATTTGATACATATTTTGCATGTATACATACATACATACATACATACATACATACATACATACATACACACACATGCATATATACATGCAATGCATATATATATACATAACATAGATACGTACAACTGTGCATGCATACATACAAATATATATACAAACATACATACGTACGTACATACATACATACATACATACATACATACATACATACATACATAAATACGTACACACATACATACATACATACATACATACATACATACATACATACATACATACATACATACATACATACATGCATAGCCGTGCATTAGACCCTCTTCAAAGTCTCTGTATAGTATACAGTTGAGCGATGAGGCAAGACTTGAAAGCTTGAACGCATAATTATCCCCTGTGTTACAAGACAAGTACATGCAATCACTGAGCAAATCACACAATTTAAGAACCCAAACAGCGCTTACCACTGGAAACGTTTTCCGTCCGGATGTACTCCTTCGCGTTCTGGACATTGTTGGGAGTGGCGGAGACGACGCCCTGGTCCCGGTTCCAGTATCGAACTGACGTCGAGTATAAGATGACGTTGAACATATCGGATGGTCGAAGGCTGTCCAAGATGGCCGACATGGCTTCGCTCAACTGTGACTGTTTGGTTCCGGTCATGGAAGAGCTCGAGTCGAGAATGAAGATGATGTTCCGGTCGATTGGATCCAGACCAACCGGAGCGAAGTAGTGGACAAAGTATCCGCCTCTGATCTGTATAGGAAGAAATGCAACTATTGATATTGTTGTCAATAATTACCAATGTGTTTCCATGTACCAGGTATGTATTTATATGTGCAGTTTATGCCTCCGAAGTAGAACTCCGCCACTGGTTGCACTCTGCCAATGCCAGTCCCAAGCCTGGATAAAGGAGGAGGGCGTCGCTAATGGTCTTTGATACCACACAGTGACGTTAAACTGCAAACACACTCCTCCGAAGTATCTTTGTGATCTTATACTTCGCTTCATTTCTGCCACTTCGCTGCGTCCCCTTAGGTTCTCTTATCATCTGCTTGACCTCTTTGTTCCCCGAGTCAGGTCCGCCATGGCTCAATCCAGATCATTTGCCAGCATTGGCCCCTCTCTATGCAATGGACTTCCCGCCATCAGTTTATTACTCTGTCATCCTCTCTGGTAGCCTTTCGTCGTCTTTCTCTCGTATATACTCATCGCTGATGATGATGATGACGATGATGATGATGACGACGACGGTGGTGGTAGTGGTGGTGGTGGTTGTGGTGGTGGTGACGGATGATGATGACGATGATGATCAAATTGTGCTTAAGAATAGAAAGGTCATCAGTTGGACAGCAATACCCAGGGGTCACTAGAATAGTCGCCATCCCCCCCATTCGAGCACAACAATCGCAGCTGAAAGACGAAACCATTGACTTCTGAAGAAGCTTTTCAACAGCACAGATAGACAGATCTCTTCATGCATTCGATCTTTAACCCAGAAAGCAAGTTAACCACATCATCTCTTCACCCAGGGTGAGAATTGCCCGTGGTGGCGGTTTCAACCCCCAATCTTTCTTAGAGCCCATAGTAAAGTCTGTTTTTCACACTATAGACTAATTCTAGGTGGAGCATAGTCCAACCCAACCCCAAGTTACTTTTCCACAATTATCACACCGTCCTCACCTGTATTTCACCAGCATCAAGTTGTCTTTTAACATCGTAGCGAACCACCACGGGAGCACTTAGACCCGCTGCTGACCAAGCTGTTTGTTCTGTTGTGGATGGTGCGAAGTTAGCGTGAACCACATTTCGAGATGGCTTCCTTACTCGAACCTGAGAAGAATCTGCAAAATAATCCACATGATCCACATTGCCTTTAAAGCAATGAAGCAGGCACCCAATGCAATTGGGAGTTTCTAGACCAGCACGCAATTCCAGCTATCGGTATAAGTCCCAGTCAAAGTAGGCCCTATACCATTTCAGCACACAGTTTTAAGCAAACTAAGGATAATTCTTCACTACATTTTTGCTGCAATTTAAACAAGAGTACCGGTAATTTTTTCCCAATAAATGCACATAATCAAATTTGTTTCAAAATCAAGTTAGGATACTTTATATAAAAGTATTTTATTAGCAACCTTTTTCTTTCCCGTCCACTAATAGTTACTCAAATCTTCCTCTTTTTATGTCATTCTCAATTTTACACAGTTCTTGTCTAAAACATTTTATTTCTAGCTTTTTTAAGCAAGATATTTGCAAAAATACTTGCAGCAGACGCTTATTAAATTAATGTCCATATTCCAACTAGAAGATTTCAGATGTGTGCTTACAGTTATTTGGTGCGCATAATATTGTGCAATTTTTTCGTTTTTAACTGACCTCAGCATGTGCCAACATACATACAGCAAAAATAACGAATATGTATCATATGTAGCCTACGTCATAGGGGAAAACGCACATTCCGTGTGGCTGCACCTTGCTTATCTGTTATCTAATCAAGACATATTTCTTTCTCTACATGCCATCAAACATGGCAACCTATAGGCTAAGTGCCTCAGGGTTCCAGTGTGCCTCGGATTCCTACATAAACAGTTCAGTGATGCATGCTGATAATAGCCTGATACGAAAAATCTTTATAACAATACTAGATGTTACTCAATAATAGCAATATTAATGATCCTAATGCTAATAATAACATAGCTCATGCTACTACTGCAATTTCGTGTTCTTGCAAAGTTGCAAATACTATTCCGTAATAGTAATAATAATAGTAATAATAATAATAATAATAATAATAATAATAATAATAATAATAATAATAATAATAATAATATTAATAATAATAATAATTAATAATAATAATAATAGCAGACTATTAGCACACTATGCCAGTGTTTTGCTAGGCGTTCACTGTTCATCAGGCACAGCCAGTTGGTGTTTCACAGTTTGAATTGGAAATAAATGATGGTTTTCATAAAAACAATAATTACAATAATAATAACAATAATTTTTAAACATAATTTTTTTATTATGCCAATAACTTATTAAACGAAACATGTTTGACAAGAAACAGCATAAAAGTGTTATTATTATAAAAAAAAAATTATGACCCATACTTAATTATAATTAATTATAATCACTTAATTAACACGAATGCCAACAATCTCTGCATCTCGCTCGATGACGTACAGGTACACCCTTAAACAAGGCCTAAGGCTATTGCAGCACCACATCCAGCAATTGGCTCCTGGCTTTGCCAATTACGGAAACCGGTTGTGAGCATGGAATTGAGCCTCAGGCTTGGAGTTTTGTCATGGTTTCCAATGGTTCCCATCAGCCTTAATTCTTACTCTCTGGATCCGGTCGAGCTGCCAGACATGTTAACTGGCCAACTGTAAGCTATTGCGAACTTATTTTGTGCAAGTTTGCCTACAGAATAAATAGGATTTAACCCTCACTCAATTGCATGCTCTAATCAAGGATGCTTCTGTAGAGTTTTAGGCACTACCACTCTCATATAAGCTGCATGGCAACAGAACTGAAACCAGTTACCTAATACCAGTTGTATGAAAAATAACCGAGGAGTCAGCCGTTGATCCAAGTGGAGTTGAGATGTGCAAAGAAGTATTTACTATATGGGGACATAAGAAAGACTAGGGGTTTAAAATGTTAATGACATTCGTTAATAATATGTTCATATTCATTTTTAAATTAAATTTGCTTTGACATGCAGCTAGGTATCATGGTATGGTGTGTCACCCTGATTTGTCTCATTTAAAAAAATGAAGATCATTATCATTTAATACTTACAACTCCCAGACATTCCCACTCTGCCTAATAGGTCTACGGTGCCGTTACAATCCAAAAGTTTAACACTGCTGCCTTCCACGACATTTCTGCTATACACCAGGTGCCGAAGAATTTTAGACGTCCCGGAATTTAATAATTTTTAAACTCCCACTTATGTACCCTATACAAAAAACAATACTATAGGCCTACTTCTAACAACAAAAGCTATCTAATTGTGACGGCCTACCCACTGAGGTCCCACATACCTGTGGTGGAGCTGTTTGTTTCGACTTCCCCGGTGACGTTCAGAATCTCCACAGACTCTCGGATCTTGACGTCGACTCGTAAGTCATTGACGACCTGACCCGGATTCACGAAGACCAAGTGTTCGTAGACCCCGAGTCGTCTCTGCAGAAATTCCTGGTAGGTGAGGTTGAAGTCGACCTTCGTGTTTGGTCGGAGGACGACCTCAGCTCGAAACAGATGACAACCTCGAGACCTAGTGTATACATGCAAACCATATTCATTCATTCATTCGTTCGCTCATTCATCCATCCGTTCGTTCGTTCATTCATCCATTCATTCATCCATTCACTCATTCATCCATTCACTCATTCATCCATTCACTCACTCATTCATCCATTCATTCGTCCATTTATTCATCCATTCATTCATTCGTTCGCTCATTCATTCATTCATCCACTCATTCATTCGTTCATCCATTCATTCGTTCATTCATTCGTCCATTCATTCATTCATCCATTCATTCATCCATTCGTTCGTTCATTCCGAGAATATTTATATGATGATAACATTTTCTTTATTGAAACAATCCGGTTGACAGACCGCAACCGGTTACAGTGTACATTTATGCAATTTAAACAATTCACAAGAACTCAGATCACAGCATACACAGGCCTAAATCTTAACTACACTAACAGACAGCCAGAAATAAACGCTAACTACTAGACAACAGTGCACCTCTGGCCCATAAAATGATGCTAAATGCCATTTGGTGGTGGTGGTGTTGGTGGTGGTGGTGGTGGTGACGACGACGACGACGACGACGACGACGACGGCGGCGGTGATGATGATGATGATGATGATGATGATGATGATGATGATGATGATGATGATGATGATGATGATGATGATGATGATGATGATGATGATGATGATGATGATGATGATGATGATGATGATGATGATGATGATGATGATGATGATGATGATGATGATGATGATGATGATGATGATGATGATGATGATGATGATGATGATGATGATGATGATGATGATGATGATGATGAGATAATGATCAAACATGCATTCATTGATTTTCTCACAGAAGAAAGAGATGTCAAAATTTTCCACAGGAAGAAGTAAAAGATGCTAGCCTATCAGCAAAATGAAAAGGATAAAGCACCAGAACTGGATGGAATCGCGACTGAACTGCTGCATGGTTTCTAAAGAAATAGTTGCTACAGCTATGCATACCCTCTATAATTAATACAAAGATTCCACAAGAGTTAGAAAAAAATCAGAAGGCTGAGCAAAAAATTGACAAATGCACAGAGAGAGAAACAACTGGAAAAGCTACATATCTCTAGGGCTGAGTCGTTTCATTTATAGAAATGCTGCTTCGGAGATGAGTGTTAGAAATCACAGTGCAGAAAAATCAGAGGCTGCAAAAATCGTCTTTTTGATAGGGATCTCATCCCTCCCCCAAACCCCATCCCAAACCCCCAATGAACAGTTTGAAGATCTGCATTTTTCTTACGCAACAGCTGCAGACTTCTCTTCCCTGGATGTCCGGATTAGCCACCATATATTCCTCCACCCTCTCCACATCCAGCTGGCCATCAGACAAAGCCTTCCCATCAGGAAAGAGTCTGTCCGTTGTGCAATTTGTCAAAATAAATAGCACCACGATTAATTCTGAGGAGGAGACTATAAAGCAGCTGAGTTCTGCCTGTCAAGCTGCAAGTTAGGCTATAATGTAAGATCTAGCTCAGTTTCGGTCGTGACCTAGGGAGGGCTCTCAGATAAACATGCCCGTGATTTCAGTCAGCAAATGCATTTTATCACTGATCATTGTCCACGGGTAATTTATCAAAACCTTTATGGTCTACATGTGTGTTGCCAACAGTTCTATATCAACAAACACGTTAAGGTCCTGCAGTTGAGAATGGTTAAAGTCTACTCTACTTAGGCGTCCTTGTTCATGCCCTTGTTCATGCCCTTGTTCGTGCCCTTGTTCATGCCCTTTTTTCTTTGCTACGGCGCTATATAAATTGTCATTGCTATATTATTATTAGGTAGAAGCATAAATACAAATTTCGTATAATTAAGCCTACAAAGAAGAGAGTTGCAATAGTCAACACCAGAGTACATAGAGTACAGAGTAAATTTGTATACCGCTTGTCACAGAACTCTTCATACGAATAATAGACTATGGAGTGGAAGAAGATATGTACCAAAATTTTATGTAGATTCAAGAATCCTGAGTCATGTATAAGGAATGGGTGGATTGCACACATGAAAGGACATCTATGTACATAACCATGCAGGCATTTGTATACAAGTCTTGTCACAGAACACTTCAAAGCGAATAAATAAATACATCTAAAAGTGTGGGGGTATTGTATTTACGCACGTGTGTATACATATGGATGTTTGTACCGGTCTACCCCTAAATCTGCCAAAATTTGATGAATATATCTAATTTATCTACACACACACACACACACACACACACACTCACACACACACGCACACACACCACACACACACACACACAAACACACACACACAGTGACACCACACACGCACACACAAACGCACCTACCCACGTGTACGTGCAGACACACCTACGCACAAGCGCAGACACACACACGAACACACCACACACACACACACACACGCACGCACACAGTGACACCACACACACGCACACACACACACACGCACCTAACCACACGCGCAGATACACACCTACACACGCTCAGACACACACAGTAATTATATGCAGGCCCTCTAACAATAAACTGTCAAATACACTTCACTACACAAGTACATTTGCACACGATAAAGCACAGGCACCAGCGGCCTGGACCGAAAATCCAAACCTCCAACTTAATGAAACGCTCAGAAATTAAATGCTTTGTTTGGAACTGTTAAAACTGCTCTCAACTCTTTCTTTTTGATAATTTAGCGTTCGCTTAGATCCTCGCTGACAGAATTTACAAACACGCTGGCACTGAAATATCGCCATAAACTAAGCACCCAACGGTTATGTCTTGCAGAACCCCCGCGGATGGCAGGTCCCATAAAAGTTGACACAGGGTGACATCACTTCAAGATCCTAATGGGCCCAGATCCTCAAGATTTTGAATTTTGGCATAGGATTAAATTTAAAAAGGCGATTAGTCAAATGGTCCACAGCAGCCCATGGCGAATTTGGGCCGTGTGGCATTCGCTTATCCATTCATTCATTCATTCATTCATTCATTCATTCATTCGTTCATTCATTCATTCATTCGTTCGTTCATTCATTCATTCATTCATTCTTTCACCCATTCTTCCATACATTGGTTTATTCATTCATTCATTCATTCATTCATTCATTCATTCATTCATTCATTCATTCACCCATTCCTCCATACATTGGTTTATTCATTCATTCATTCACTCATGCATTCATTCACCTATCAATTCATTCTTTTTATATGATGTCTTTTAAAGCATCTGCCCATCAGTGTTCCGAACCCACAAGCAGAAAAATACAATAACTATCATCAAGCTGTGATAATAGCTGCATGATCCAAAATGACAACAATTTGTTAGATGTAAGAATAAATATTGCTTCCTCTTGACAAAAACTTTGCCAATAAGCTGATGATGAATGGGATTAAAACCAGTGAGACGTTCTATTAGCCACGAAAAAATCACAAATCATCATGAATGCTCTAAATACTATAGTGTCTGCATTTGTCAGACATTGCTTTTCAATTATGAGTGCAAAAGAGTGCAGAAAATAAATCTGTTTTCGCAATACTTCATCATCAAAACTATCACTGAAAACTGTACTTGAATTCTTTTTTAGCCTCAATCGAGCAGCACATGTGTAGAAAATCAAATTAGCTTTTTCCATCACACTGTAGTCATCTTTAGGCACCAAACACTAAAGAGTGAAATCAAAGGGACATTGCTGGTCTGCTGACAAGTCTCACTAAATGCTTTGCCTAATTTACATACAGCACATAGGAAATACTTTTTACTGTACATAGGCCAATATATAATTTATATATATATGCCTATGTAATTTTATATATATAATATATACATATATAATAAATTCAGGAATGAATGAATGAATTCTGGAATGGATAGTAAATAGGCCTATATAGAATATATATTTTTTTATTTATAGGCAATTCTACAGTTTTAAATTTCACTGTAAAACCAGCAACTCCCAGTATCAAGGGTTCGCTTAGCTGCCAGGCATCGGTGAGTTTTCTTTTGGTTGTAGGGCCGTCCATCTGGAATGACCTTCTTCAAAGCTGCGTATAGTATATCTGACCAATCAAACTTGTTTCATAATTCTCAAATCTTTTTTCTCATGCCGCCGTTGGGCGGGGGAGTGCTACTGAGCCGATTTCTTGAAGAGGCACCATATAAATCCATAGAATGAACGAATGAATGAATGAATGAATGAATGAATGAATGAATGAATGAATGAATGAATACCTGGCTGAGAGAGCGGCCACTGATGACAATAGCCTCCGTTCTTTGTTGGCATCATACACTGAAGGTCTCTCACTGATTTCTCCTCGGTGTATCCGTCCATCAATGGCACTGAAATAAAATAAATAAGACCATTCATTCATTCATTCATTCGCTCCTCCCTTCAGAGCATTTATATAGCGCCCTGTAAAGATATCCACCCAGGGGTGATGCCAACCCAGCTCCGGCTAAACAGAACGTAGTTTCTGCATATGAGCAATGGTGCCAACAGGTGTATGTGGTATACCTGGCTAGTAGTACACAGAGATTCAGAAGAATGCCAATGTTCCAGAGTGAATGGCTCGACCAGTGAAGAAGCAGTGGGTGTGCTGCGAAACTGTGTGCAAATGAAACAAGTAAACCTTGGGGCACTGCAGCACTGCAAAGAGCCAATACCTAGCCAACAAGACCACTTACAGGTAAATTAAGAATGGTGTGTTGCATGTAGTACGTGTTCCATTCCTTAAGAAAAAGTCTAAAATGTAAATGCAATGGACACATTTTCCCAAAACCATGCTCATTTTTAATCAATTGATCGGGTAGTTCCTTCACCCATTTGACTGGGTATCACACCACTTAATATCCCCATACACGGACCATGCTATCCCAGATTCTAACAAATACTCCAATATTTAACTGGGTTGCAAATGGATAGTTTAATAGGACTAACAGGACTGCATCAGATACTATGCGCGTGGATGACATATTCGTTATCCAATAGCAATATAAAAAGTAAATCATTGCTGGTGAAATCAAAGGGATATTGCTTGTTTGCTTAAGTCTCAATATCTCAATATCCTTTCTTTAAATAATAATATCTCAAAGAAAACTTTGAAGAAAAGTTTTCGGAAGGATGGCGAACATCAATATCAAAGAGGACAACAAGAAAGAGGAGTAAGACAAGAACTGTGGGAAGAATGGCAGGAGCAGAAGAAGAAGGAGAAGGAATTTGAAAGGATCCAGGAAGAGGTGAAAAGTTGAAAGCAGATAATGAGCAACGGCAGTCAAAGCAGAGGAGGGAGTGGGTTTCATTTTAGCCTACATACGATAGGTTCAAATGCACGAGCAAACAAAACTTTCATCTAAGACGCTGTGTGATCTGCAGTCGTGTGAAAGAGAACTTCTGAACAAGCAAACAGAGTAACCGGATAAAAAGAACCGGATAAAAAGAACCGCTGAAATGGCCGCCGAACAGTCAATCTCCACAAATCAGAAAAAAGTAAAAAGGATTCGGAATATGACGATGATCAAGCCGTATACATATACTGGAGTTGGCATCAGAAAAAAACACATTATAACGGCCGATGCCTGGACCTATGATGCATGCAGTGCCTGAGCTGCAGTTTTATCTGGGGCTTCATCGAATCTGTAACAATGAAACCCGGTGGTGTGTTGTTCCAAGTTCTCTCCATCAGCCGATATATGCCACTCCTGAACATCATCCACAGTCATCCGACACCCGACTACGCAGAGTCATATTGCTGGAGGCACGTTTATTCACCGAGAAGGCATGCCAGTCAGAGCAGACGGAAAAATCATAGATCAGGAAAGGCCTTACAGTATTATAAATAGGGGTATAGGAAAACGGATCTCATTGCTAGGCTATCTGTTGCACTTTTGACATAGCACGGTGGCATAAGACTCAACACTGTGTGTACAACACTAGAAAACTCAACGGCTTATGATGGGGTGGATAAATTATTCCCAGCAACATGCATGTTTTAGTACTGATGAAATGGATTGGTGAGTTCCGTAAGGGTTCTGTTGATGGCAAGTCGTTTAAGGGCTATTAAGTCCCTATAAAGCAATCAAATGCAAGTTGAATAATTTATGATATGGTCTGGAATTCAGTTTCAACAACAAATTAACACCATGAAGAAAAATGTGAAGAGAAGAAGCAGGGCAAGGAGAGGAGAAGAAATAGGAGACAGAGAATGGGGATCCACTGGAGGAGGAGGAGGAGGAGGAGGAGGAGTAGGAAGAGGAGGAGGAGGATGGGGAAGAGGACGAGGAGGAGAAGGAGGAGGAGGAAGAGGACAAGGACGAGGAAAAAGAAGAGAAGGAGAAAGAGGAAAAAGAGGAGTAAGAAGAGGACAAGGAGGAGGAGGAATAGGAGGAGAAATAGGACGAGGAGGATGTGGAGGAAGAGGAGGAAGAGGAGGAATAGGAGGAAAAGGAAGAGGAGAAAAATGAGGAGGGAAAGGGGGGAAAGGAGGAGGAGGAATAAGATGATGAGAAGAAGAAAAAGGAGAAGGAGGTTTTGAAACAGGACAAAATGGGAAATAGGCAAATAGGAAGATAAGGATGGGAAGGGGAAGAGGAGGAGCATAGGATGAAGATTGAAGAAGAATAGATCAGAAAGGCAAATAGGAGAACGAAGCAACATGGAAAAGAGGTGGAACAGAACAGAAGGAAACAGAGTAGGCCTAAAGGAAGACCCTCTCCAGGGAGGAGTAGTAGGAGCAACACTAAGAAGTAAGTACCCAAGATTATTGTTGTGGTCTAAAACAATCATAGAAGTAAAAGAAAGCTAAAAAATTTAAAGGAAAAGAAGAACTACATGTACATTAGGATGAACAATAGAGGCTACACATAGAGCCTACTCTGAGAGGTAGGCATATTGTGTGGACCAGGAGGATGATCTAGAACAGTGGTTCCCAAACTTCAGCAGGCCGCGGACCGGCAATAACACTGGTCAACAAATTTTAACTTTTTTTTTGTTTCCGAAAAATCTTTGACTGTTTTCTATAGAAGTTGACGTGCTGAACACGGTGGTGTTCTCAGAATTTTTGTATCACGTAAGGTTTTTGAGAAAACGGGCATGCAAGATTTTAACTGAAATGCTTGTTTATTGCATATTACACTGGTGAACAAATTTAAACTTTTTTTGTTTCTGAAAAACCTTTGACTGTTTTATATAGAAGTTGACGTGCTGAACACGGTGGTGTTCTCAGAATTTTTGTATCACGTAAGGTTTTTGAGAAAACGGGCATCTAAGATTTTAACTGAAATGCCTGTTTTTTGCATATTATCCACTGGTCAACAAATTTAAACTTTTTTTGTTTCTGAAAAACCTTTGACTGTTTTCTATAGAAGTTGACGTGCTGAACACGGTGGTGTTCTCAGAATTGTTGTATCACGTAAGGTTTTTGAGAAAACAGGCATGCAAGATTTTAACTGAAATGCTTGTTAGCCTTGTTTATTGCATATTATCCACTGGTCAACAAATTTTAACTTTTTTTGTTTCCGAAAAAACTTTGACTGGTTTCTATAGAAGTTGACGTGCTGAAAACGGTGGTGTTCTCAGAATTTTTGTATCACGTAAGGTTTTTGAGAAAACGGGCATGAAAGATTTTAACTGAAATGCTTGTTTATTGCCTATTATTTTCAATATACTATAATTTAATTTCATTGGAAAACAAATCTTTATGACAATTCTTCCTCATAATATTATGTGCTGATGATGACTGTATCACTTAGTTTCCTTTCCTATTCTTGCCCGAGAAACCAGAAACATTAGGGAGACAAACTGATCAGCCCGTCACAGTCATAATCTTTCTGCTCTCGCCAGACCATCGGGACGGCATACAGCATTGCTTTCGCAGGACCCCCGGAGTCAAACTCTAAGATCTGCTGCAGCACATCTTCCACAGCAAATGAGAGGCACGCATTCCTTGGCTTTCTCTCCAGTCTTGCAACCAAAGTACAGCTCAAAGCTTTATTGACAAGTTCAGTCACTGCGTGTCTCTGAGGATTACTCATATAGCATAGCCTACTCTCCACAACTGTATCAAAATGTGCATGTATCACATTTCATGCAACACTAGCGAGATATTTCTGCTGCCAACAACCGTCTTAAAATATATTATAATTTAAAGCTTATCTGTATATAAACTGGCTAACTTGTTATACATCTTGCATACATGTAGACCAAACTAAATTTTGGAAATACGACATCAAACTACAAACAAACTGATGTCAACTTCCTCAGTAAGATATACATGTAGGCCTATGCAGAGAAGCGGCTCTAATAGTGCTTAGAACTTTCGGAGGAAGATTCTAACCAGCATTAATGCATATGCAGGCCCAAGTTTATATTTTATTATGCAAGACAAACATATATGTAAACTGTCCTAAGTGCATGCCTGGACATACCTCAGTTACACGAAGCTTATTATAACGTTATATCTGAAAAATGGAAATAAATATAAAAATTGAAGATTTCTCAAAAACGGTACGTGCTGGGACAATTTCAAGGTCATTTTCGTGATCAGCAGCAGAAACTGCATAAGAGACACCTGAAAGTGTTCAGGAAACAAAATCACTGTTGACCAGTGTAATTTTTGGTGACGCTCACGGACCGCTGACTTAGGCCTAAATGGCGATGGCAAACAAAAGCGACCTAAATTATAAAAAGACTAACATATAAGGCTGTTTACAATTAGCCTACATTTACATGACCTTGAAGCCTTTATTTGTTTAAGTTTTATTATGAGTATTTAGTGTATTTTCGCTTGAACTGCAGGTTATTTTTCACCTTCGAACAAGAAGCTATTTCTGAATCATTAGGCCTATCACCTTCGCTCTCAGTTTCTGAGCAATCACGCTTATTCGCTGTTTTTTATATTAAAAAACCTGTCCAGATTTCTTTGCTAACGTTTGCTCATTTTTTATTCAAAGGCATTTGCTTATATTTAAACTAAAAGTTTTATAGCCTACTATGCTAGAAATTTTTAATTATGTATCCGGCGTTTATCGTTCACCAATCACCATAGATAACATAAATTTGCTCGAAGCTGACTGAAGTCATCGATGTAGTAGCCTAAATTTAGAATAATTTTTTTAAAATTGAAATCGCCATCTGGCATGTCAAAATTAGGCGCCTTGATTTATTTCAAATTTTTAAATAGTAAGACAGAAATTTGAATAAATTTTGGACAACAATTCGAATAATTTCACAATTTCAAACAAATAAACTAATAGTTACAGTTTATTTTACTTATTTTTAACTCTTCTCCGCGGACCGGCGATCATACCTCCGCGGACCGGTGCCGGTCCGCGGACCACCACTTTGGGAACCACTGATCTAGAAAGAAGGCAAACAAATTGAAGAAAAAGGCGTGTATGGACTTATGTGAGAAGGAGTGGTGATCAAACTGTATGATGCCCAAGTATGTCATCCAAGACATCAAAAAAATTAATAAGTAATAACAGTGGCACTTACATCAATAACAGTGGCACTTACATCAATACCAGTGACATTTACATCAATAACAGTGGCACTTACATAAATATCAGTGGCACTTACATCAATACCAGTGACATTTACATCAATAGCAGTGGCACTTACATAAATATCAGTGGCACTTACGTCAATAACAGTGGCACTTACGTCAATAACAGTGGCACTTATATCAACAGCAGTGGCACTTACATCAATAATAGTGGCACTTATATCAATAACAGTGGCACTTACATCAATAACAGTGGCACTTGCATAAATAACAGTGGCACTTGCATCAATAACAGTGGCACTTACATCAATAACAGTGGCACTTACATCAATAACAGTGGCACTTACATCAGCAACAGTGGCACTTACATCAATAACAGTGGCAACAACTCCATGCAATTGCGACGGCTTCAGAAAGCAAATAAAAATTCAACATTTTCCTTTAAGATAGGAAAGGCATGGTAATCCACAAACTGAGTCCATGGTAGTGGGGTAAGACAGCAAGGCAGGATTGTATATGCAACTAAAATCATCTTAAAGTGACTACAATAAAAAAAAAATTAATTTCTTTATCCTTATCAACCACCGCAATCTGCCAGCATACATCACCTGAAATAAAAACCGCATGAATGAAAGAGGTGGAAATATTTACATTGTAAACGCGACCACAAACGCTGCCTTTGGGATGTACACTTCGAAAGCGGCTGTTTTGTTCTTCTCCACAAGATTTATGACCTTCTGTGTGACGAGAGTAGTAGCAAACCGATGAGTGATGTCACTTCGAACATGCAATGCGAGTATCTCGGGTTTTCGTAAACGTTGAACCTGCACAGTAAAATTCAAAACCTCATTCAATTAAAACTTGAATGACTCAACCACGATTACTTAGAGCAAGAACAATAGGCTAAGTGAAACAAGAACAATAGGCTAAGTGAAACAAGAGCAATAGGCTAAGTGAAACAAGAACAATAGCCTAAGTGAAACAAGAGCAATAGGCTAAGTGAAACAAGAGCAATAAGCTAAGTGAAACAAGAACAATAGGCTAAGTGAAACAAGAACAATACGCTAAGTGAAACAAGAACAATAGGCTAAGTGAAACAGGAACAATAGGCTAAGCGAAACAAGAACACTAGGCTAAGTGAAACAAGAACAATAGGCTAAGTGAAACAAGAACAATAGGTTAAGTGACACAAGAACAATAGGCTAAGTGAAACAAGAACAAGAAGCTAAGTGAAACAAGAACAATAGGCTAAGTGGAACAACTCGAATTCAATGTCAGACGAGGTTTGTGTGATTTTGATTAGAACAAATCTCGACTAAATAATCCTTTGCAGATTTAACAACAATTTAAGTCCACAAGAGTACCCGATTCCTCATAAACTACGACAAAAATTGCCACCCGTTTTACAATATTAGGCCTATTTTGGCAGAGCGGGATAGTAAGACTAGGCCTAATGACTGAAAGACTGAGACTGTAGACCTATATTCTTAAGGAGGCAATTATGCCACAGGTCTGTAAGATGAAGTATGACTTTAACGCAAGTAGTCATTGCTAAATTGTGGCCGTTTCCGCGTTAATTGGTTCAAGATACGACGATTATTTAAGTGAATTACGGCCTGAAAAGCGGCCATAATAATAAATTATTATTTGGTTATATACACACGCATGCACCATGTATACAGCTGCTGTTGAGAGGATAGTCTTCCCACAACATCTGCTCCGATGTCAGAACTGATGGCGTCCGAATCGCTGACTTCAAACGACTGTTTACGAAAGACGAGCTGGGAACAACGGGGACCAATCGACATCAATTTCCGTCCCTTTCATTCGAATACTTAGAAGGTAGACTTTCCTGTGTGTCGGTTCTCAAGTAATCGTCGCTTATTATAAATAACCGATTCCATCAACTCGTTCATGATCCTCTATACTAATCGGCCCCTTTGGACCGATGTATAATATAACGCAGATTGATGACCATCGAGCCTATTATCAATTGTAAAACATGGTGTTATAGCCTATGCATGGCATATAGGCTGTCTATGGTTTGTGATACTACACGTGTGTGTGTGTGCGCGCTCGCGAGTGTGTGTGCAGCCAGATGTAGACCTATGGTGTGTGTGTGTATGTATGTATGTATGTATGTATGTATGTATGTATGTATGTATGTATGTATGTATGTATGTATGTATGTATGTATGTATGTATGTATGTATGTATGTATGTATGTATGTATGTATGTATGTATGTATGTATGTATGTATGTATACTATATATATGTGTGTATTTTATGTATTTCTACGTTTATGCATGACTAATGACTATGTATGTTTGAATGTTCATTTTGTATATACATAATTATGTCACGCATGTATACACACAATGTTAGTGCTTGCATGCATTTCGACATTTTATATAGGCCTGCGTCTAAATGCAAAGCCCACAATACGTTATCATTAACATAATTGTTATTACTTTATGATATGCCTTATGTTCCACGTAGGCTACTCTTAATGCTGTGTGGGTGTTTGGTGTGTGTTTGCGCGCGTGTGCGTGCGTGCGCGCGTGTGTGAGCGTTGGTGATTATGGGTTAGCCCCTGCCTAAAATAAGTTATTGGAGAAACTTTTTCAGAACTAACCCCCCATACTCCCCATACAGTACTCTGCCACAGGCATGCGAGAAAACAGTGTCAAAGGACAACTTGTTGTCCATCGAATCTGACATAACATGTCAGGACAGTGAAGGCCACAGTCAAACACTACATCATCATCAGCAGCAGCAGCAGCAGCAGCAGCAGCAGCAGCAGTAGCAGCAGCAGCAGCAGTAGCAGTAGCAGCAGCAGCAGCAGTAGCAGTAGCAGCAGCAGCAGCAGTAGCAGCAGCAGCAGCAGCAGCAGTAGCAGCAGCAGCAGCAGCAGCAGCAGCAGCAACAACACCTGTCCATTTGTTTCATCGTCTATTTGCATTCAGACGATGCCAAGAAAAGACTCATCCCTTCTTGCCCTCACCCCTCGTGCCGTTGCCTCTCCTCCACCCTTCTCAACTTCCACTGAAGCCCTCTGGCCCTCTCCTCAAAAGTCACTTCATGTCTTGTGATGCTTTTACATTGAGGGGCGCAGTGGTCTAGGAGGGGGTATGTTCGATGCATTGGAGCCGGGAGGTTGCGGGTTCGAGTTCACCTCAAGCCGCCATTTAGTATAAGGACTCTGAGCAAGTCCTTCACTCACAATTGCTCATGTGCATAGGCGTGAGACTCCGAGTCAGTGTCTCGCTGTAGTCGGGAGCGCCTCTGAGTAGCAATCTTGAATGAGCGCTATAGAACAGAGTGCTCATACATATATGCATACATACATACATACATACATGCATGCATGCATGCATGCATACATACATACATACATACATACATACATACATACATACATACATACATACATACATACCTGCATGCATACAATACATACATGCATACATACATACATACATACATACACACACACATACATACATACATACATACATACATACATACATACATACATACATACATACATACATACATACATACATACATACATACATACATACATACATACATACATACATACATACATACATACATACATACATACATACATACATACATACATACATACAATACAATACACCCATATATTCACATTGGATGCAGTAAAATGCATCGGGCATGGCTCCAAATGCCTACAAACCCTGATAATTAACCTATAACCTGTAGATATTAAGGGGAAACTGCCACAAGATACACCCCGTGTCTACCTTTGATAAGTCGTATTTAATAGCAATATATGAAATATGCACTCACTATGCACCACCTCTTCATGCTCAAAAGCAGATGCATCGGTAAAAGGGACAAACGTGTTGCACTGTATAGGCTAACAGCTAATGCTTCAAATTAGCTAAGGTCAACGCGGGTGAATCATCGGGGTAGGGTGACTCCACTGTAGCCTAATCCCTTTTGTTTTCTACCTTTTAGCATTGTAATCCATATCATTATGAGCACATATAAAATGTACACTCTGTGCAACCTTTTCACGTTCAGAGCATAGGTTATAGCCCATCCTGTGTAGGCTATATCTTGTATTTTGATTTGTCCTTTTCCCGCCTACTTATCTCGCTGTTATAATTCTAACACCATCCACCTTATCCGCCTGCCTGACCTCTTTTGATCTCGACCTGGAATCCATTTCACCCTTCACCCTCTAGTCCCGCCTAACGACTCTATTTTGACTAAGCACCTGTTAATAATCTGGTTTTCGCAACTTCGCTCTTTGTGTGTTGTGAAGAAGTGTCGGGATAACGACAGTCATTCCAATGGTAGTCCTACAAAATACTGCATCCAGGGGCGGATCCGGGGGGCGCAAAATAACCATGCCACCCCCATTTAAAAATTGCATGGGATTTGGTTTCAACAAGCCATTAAATAAATGCAGCGGGAGAGAAAAACAGGATACCAGGCCCGTGACCCCCCCCCAACTGATTTACCACACTCCCGACTATGATGACTGACTAAAAAAGTCATCAACTTTTTTGGCGGCTGAATTGGTATCTTTTTCCTGAAAAATTGGACGAATGACTAAAAAAAGTCATCAGTATTTTTGGCGACGGATATTAACACAAAATTTTTCCTCTGTCCCACCAACAAGAGAATTTTGCCCCCCCCACTTCGAAAATTTCTGTATCCGTCCTTGACTGCATCGGTACAGCTTAACGCATCGATTTTTTTATAGAGTAAAAGATAAAGACATGAGGAAAAATTAATTTTGATGCAGAAGCCGCTCATCTTATTCAACATCGGAAGTCAATATAATTATACTAGATAGTGGCACGTGGCCATTGGTTAGGCCTATGTTTTACTTAAGTAGACGGTCATTAGAAATTGTCGTCATTACATTACAATACGTGTAGGCCTATCTTCTACGTTAGGCCTAGGCCTACTTCTCAAGCCGTACCTACTTCAGCAGAAACTTTCTTTTGTCTTGCAAGTCTTACACTTGCGACCACCCTCGTAAAACTCTTTTTGACAACCCTTCTGACTCGACTCAGCTGCACTCGTGAATAAGCTGATCTGATAGGCTACCATGCGCTTGACTTTCGGGTGGCGCTCTAGAAATTTGAAGATTACGATTACGATTCGCATTGCCAGAAGACTCCAGGGCTGTTTTTAAGGAATTTCTAGAACTGCACAACCCCTTCTTTTCTGCCCCATCCTCCATGGTAGATTACTTCCAATCGGAGGACAATGAGCTTATACCGGGGTCCGCGGACAGACATATGAAGAAAGAAAGAAGAGAGAGAGAGAGAGAGAGAGAGAGAGAGAGAGAGAGAGAGAGAGAGAGAGAGAGAGAGAGAGAGAGAGAGAGAGAGAGAGAGACAGACAGACAGACAGACAGACAGACAGACAGACAGACAGACAGACACAGACACAGAGACTAGCTTTAACAACACAGAAGTGCATCTACAACTGCACAAATCCATTTAGAACTGCACATTTTGTGTACAACTGCACGCTAACAAAAGCCCTGGAAGACTCCAGTTCCTGCGCTACAGAAATTACCTACGCTCGTCAAGCTGCGAGAGAGAGCATGTAACATATGAGTAGCAGGATCCTGCTCTTAAACCTATAGGAATAATAAGGCGTGCATTGCATGCGATACCGCTGTTGTTTATATCGACCGCTTACGGGTCACGCAGGTGATGACTCTGCTTTGATATGTAATCCTCGGTAAAGATTGATACCGGTAATTCTATATCCGCCTGGCGGTCGTTCCCTACATGCGAGTCTCCGAAGCGGACGATACGCCACAGCTGCTGGTGCTGCTCATGTTGGCGCTGCTGGCAGGTCACAGCTGCTGCTGCTGCTGTTACAGCTGCTGCTGCTGCTGCTGCTGCTTCTGCTGGGGATGCTGCTGCAACTGTTGTAACGGAGAGAGATGAGTTTTGGGTATCGGACTTGAAATGAATGATCCATTGCTGCTGGAGAGGAGGCAATTCCACACCAATTCCATCCATCCATCTACCCACCCACCCCCCTACGAGCCGCTCGCAATTACGATCTCGATCGCATATGCAGCAGTTGGGAAGAAGAAGGGATCAGAAAGGGTTATCGCAAATTAGCTGTGGAACGATGACTTTTAGTAATGACTCCATATGCCCAACCTACTCCTCGTCTTCTTCCACTTCCTCCTCCTCCTCCGCCTCCTTTTCTTCCTCCTCTTCTTCTTCCTCCTCTTCTTCTTCCTCCTCCTCCTCCTCCTCTTCTTCTTCCTCCTCCTCCTCTTCCTCCTCTTCTTCCTCCTCCTCCTCTTCTTCCACTTCCTCCCTCCTCTTCCACTTCCTCCATCCTCTCCTCTTCCACTTCCTCCATCCTCTCCTCTTCCACTTCCTCCATCCTCTCCTCTTCCACTTCCTCCATCCTCTCCTCTTCCACTTCCTCCATCCTCTCCTCTTCCACTTCCTCCATCCTCTCCTCTTCCACTTCCTCCATCCTCTCCTCTTCCACTTCCTCCATCCTCTCCTCTTCCACTTCCTCCATCCTCTCCACTTCCGCTTCCATCGTCCTCCTCCTCTCCTTTGCCCTTGCGATCGTCTCTCATCCCATGTATAACTTCGCCCTTTCCCCTCTTCCCATGCAGGCACGCGTCTAATTATCACCAATCCATCCAGGCTTCAAATCCATGGCCTACATGCATGCTGCATTTCAATGCGCACATATACGTACATGTGGGCCTAGATTATATATATATATAATATTTATTTATATATATATATTTATATATATATACAGGCAGCTCTTCCTCAATCAATCGTAATTCATATCGGAGCCCCTTCAAAGTACCTACTCAGAGGCAAAAAAAGTCTTCAACAGTTTGTGAAATTGAGAATAGCTTGGGAGGTGTCGCATAGTCGAGGGAAGTCCATTCCAGGTTGTTGGACCAACCACAGAGAACGAACGCCTCTGCATTGTTGCAGAGCGAGTGAAAGGAACCATTAAGTCACCATGGACCATAGGCGCAATCACGTCCTAAAAGTTGGGGGGACCATAATGAATCACGTCCTAAAAGTTGGGGGACCATAATAATAAAGCTATGGGACCACTCAAAAGTTGAGGGGGACGCGTCCCGTGGGTCCCATAGGGTGGTTGCGCCTATGCCATGGACAGCAAAGCACAGCGACCTATGCAAGTGGAAAGGGGGAGGCAAAGCTCACACAGATAAGATGGAGTGCTGCTGCTGCTTTCAGTGCAAATGGCCATTCCTGAGTTAACAACTTAACATTGCATATTAATATCGCACACCTCGATTAAAAAAATAGACGCAGGTTATACTGTTGGCGGTGTGTGCGTGTGTATGTGCGTGTGTGTTAAATAATAAACAGCGTCTTGCTATACGAGATGGAAATGAAGCTCTTCAACTAAATAGGTGTGAAAGACAAGTGATCCGTATCGCACCTGGCTCACAGTTAATTGAGTGCGAATCATCATAATAGGCACTGTATACACTTGACTTGGACTGAGAGAGAGAGAGTGTAAGGTGTAGGCGGTTGCTTGAACGCTTATTGCTTCGGAGAAAACCTATAATTATATAGGACCATATTATTGCCATGGATGTAAATATTATAGCGATCCGTTTCCAAAAGGGTGGAGGGAAGAGGAAAACTGGTAGGAACTTTTGAAACAGAGAGATGTATACGATAAGAGGCGGTGGACTGGTGGTGGTGGTGGTGGTGGTGGCGGCGGCTACGCCGGCGATGGGGTGGTTGTGGTAGTAGCAGTGGTGGTGTGGCAGAATTAGTAGTAGTAGTAGCAGTAGTAGCAGTAGTAGTAGTAGTAGCAGTAGTAGTAGTAGTAGTAGTAGTAGTAGTAGTAGTAGTAGTAGTAGTAGTAGCAGCAGCAGCAGCAGCAGCAGCAGCAGCAGCAGGCCTAGTAGTAGCAGCAGCAGTAGTATAGTAGCAGTAGCAGTAGCAGTAGTAGTAGTAGGAGCAGCAGCAGCAGCAGCAGCAGCAGTAGTAGGCCTAGTAGTAGCAGCAGCAGTAGTAGTAGCAGTAGCAGTAGTGGTAGTAGTAAGGGGGATATACGAGGATAATATACTACTACTTGCAAATTTATATATCTGTGGCACGTGTGATCATTTCCATAGACGCCTGCTTGAACTTTATCCCAGGAAAACATGAAGGCCTACTTACAAACTCAACCATAAGTAGGCCTACTAAGTATAGCCATAATGTCAGTTTTATTGATGTACGCCTATACAGCGTTTGCCTGTTTTTTGGAAAATAAACGAATGTACATACAGTAACCTACAGTATTCTGCGTGCATTTGTGCGAGCGTCTGTGTGTACGTGTGCGTGCATTTGTGCGTGCGTCTGTGTGTTGGTTTGCGTGCATTTGTGCGTGCGTCTGTGTGTCGGTTTGCGTGCGTTTGTGCGTGCGCCTGTGTGTGCGTGCATTTGTGCGTGCGTCTGTGTGTAGGTGCGCGTACGTCTGTGTGTAGGCGTGCGTGGATTTGTGCGTGCGTGCGTGCGTCTCAATGGCTTCGTGGCATTTATTGGGAGATAATGAGGACTGGAGACGACTGGGCAATCAAATCCGGGTCGACCGGGGAGGGGCGTGGTGGTATGAAGGTCGAGACAAAGGCGAAGCCTGTCTTCCACCGGGGAATGATGGAAACACGAAACGGTAATTCTCACGTATACAGCAGATGAAATGCTATAGAATGTCAGATAGACAATGGAAGGAACTTTTCCATTGAACATAATATTTATATTGCCGTAGCTTAAATTATGCGTTTGCGGAGCTTCAAAAACGCTCCGTGGTCTCCTTGTTGCTGTTGTTGCTGTAGCTATTGCTGTCTCTGCTGCTTTTTCTGCCGCTGTTGCTGGTGATATTGCTGTTGTTGCTGTTGTTGTTGTTGTTGTTGTTGTTGTAGTTGTTGTTGTTTGGAGGAGGAGGAGGAGGAGGAGGAGGAGGAGGAGGATGGGAGGGGAGGAGGAAGATGAAGAGGAATAAGAGAGGAGGAAGAGGTGGAGGAAGAGGAGGAGGAGGAAGAAGAAAACGAGAATGAGGAAGAGGAGGAAGAGAAGGAAGAGGAGGAAGAGGAGGAAGAGGAGGAGAGGAGGAGGAAGAGGAGGTGGTGGAGGAAATGGTGAAGAGGGAGGAATCTTATTCACATAGACATATAAAGGATCAGGATTATGACGAGGTGGAGAAATGGAAGAAAAAGAACTTTCTCCTCCTCCTGCTCCTCTCTAAATTAAGGAAGAGGAGGAGGGAAGGAGGAGGAGGAGATGAATTTATGCGTGACCTTAAATCAAGCCTCTGCTATTGGTTAGATTTTTCGAGTCTCGATCGAGTGATATCTTCCATATATTTATGTTTTTGCGTCATATTTACTCTATTTTCTCTCGAGCTATATACGGCTGATCATTTTTCTGTCTCACTCAATTACTCACTCATACACACACTCTATCTCACAGTTACTCACTTGGGGGCCGTCCATAAAGTACGTCACGCTCCAGGGGGGAGAGGGTGTAAGAAAGTGTGACAGTCTGTGACAGGGGGGAGGGGTCAGGCCATGTGTGACGTCACACATTTATTTTTAAAATTCTTTTTAATTTTTTGTTGTTCTTAGTATCTAAAATCCGACCCGGCCCGGCCAGGCGTGTATAAAATCCGGTCTGGCGGGATAAAGGTTGATTTCCCGTCACTATCAAAGCGTTTAGGAACACACGTCACTATCAGAGGGATTAGGGATAGTATCCTAGGGTTTAGAGGGTTAGGTAAATGGTTATGTTTTTAATTTTTTCCCCGAAAGTGTGACGTACTTTGGGGGGGGGGGGTCCGAGATTTGTGACAGTTTGTGACAGGGGGGAGGGGGGGGGTCAAAAATGGTCGAAAATAGCGTGACGTACTTTATGGACGGCCCCTTGTATGTTTGTCTATGCCTGCCTGTCTGCTCATTCGCTCGCTCACTCACTCACTCACTCACACTCATTCACTCACTCTCTCACTCGCCTGTATGTTCTTATGTCTTTCTATCTGTCTGCATGTCTCACTGTCTGCTCATTCGCTCCATGCTCACTCACTCACACTCATTCGCTACCTCCCCAACTAACCTGTCCGTATGTCTGGCTGTCTGTGTGTATGTATGTCTCTCACTAACTCACTCACTCCGTCTCTCTCTCCTTCACTCTCTCTTTGTCTGTCTGTCTGTCTGTCTCTCTCTCTCTCTCTGTCTGTCTCTCTCTCTCTCTGACACTTCTTCCTAGTTCCTACACCGTTTCTTCTTCTCCCCTCTCCTTTTTTCCACCACTCCATCCATTCATCAATCCGTCTTCCTGCGCTTCCCGTTCTCCAAACATTTTATTCCTCTCACCGCGACCATACATAATTATGGCAAAACGAACACGTGACCCCATGCCAGATAGCGCAGTCTAGCGGCCAAGAGAGGAACGAACATCATCTATAATTCGATTAGCGAAACCATTTTTTAGCGCCCGATTTATTACATAAATCAAATTCCTATCCGGCTTCTTCGTATTACACAGAAACTTGACATGTGGCTGGGTATCTAGACGGTGCCATGGCCGGAAAAAAGAACGTCTAGACAAGGGGAGCCCCTCAAGATAAACTGACTGACTTTATAGCTTTAAACTGTAAGATTATGATACATTTGAACCATCCATAACTCTGTTGAAAACTGTTGAAGACTGTTTTTTTCGCTTGATCTCGGCCGGGAGCGCCTCTGAGTAGGTACCTTGAAGGGGCGCTATAGAAATTACGATTGATTGATGATTGATTGAACATTTGAACTCTATAACTGAAATGCATGTATTAGGCCTGAGGCATTTTAGTATAGGCATATACAAGGAGTCCACATGCATATAAGACTTAGCAGCTAATTTAAGCAGCGCTATTCGTATTGGACATGACTACTAAAGCTATATAGTAGTCATGTCCAATAATAGCTTATTATATTGAGTGGTGGATATGACAAAAAAGCACTAACGACCTCAAATTCTTGGTCTAATGAAGACGTGTAGTCTGTTCCAATTGCCGTCTGGTATATACATACACATATGTGGGGCGCGGTGGTGTAGTGGTGGCGTCGTTGCCTTGAAGCCGGAAGGTTCGAGGTTCGAATCCACCTCAAGTCGCCGCGTATGGACCTTGGGCAAGTCCTTCACTCGCAATTGCTCAGCGCTTTGGCGTGAAACTCCGATGCAGTGTCCGCTCTGCAGTCGGGAGCGCCTCTGAGTAGAGAGCTTGAAGGGGCGCTATAACAAGTGCACATACAAACAAATACACATATACATGATACATCAATACATATACATATACATTATACATATACAGGGAATGATATACACATGCATATACATATACATAATGCATTATACATATATACATATAGCAGCATTGTGCTTGTATAATTATGACCATTTATGAAGCGCTTTTCTCAGCAAGATCTTTTCAGATGCGAACTCATGGAGGTCTTCTTACCTTAGGGGCGCTTGCGATGCCTTCGACGGCCTCCGAGGGCAACGACGGTCTGGGCAATCCCGGTGCGTGGGTGGTTGACATGGTCCTGGAGTGCGACCTCTGTCGGGGAGAGAAGGAGGAAGCAAAGGAAGATGATGACGATGATGTGGAAACCTCGCGCATTTCCACCATAACGAGAATGACACCAGCGAGCAACTGCAGTATCCAGATTGCCTGGTGCTTCATCTTGGAATCAGATTCTTATACCGTTTCCCACAAACTCGACCAATTTCTCCTCCAAACTAATTAGCCAGTCAGTTAATTACAATTAATCAGCTTATCACGGACGATTACATATTCAAAGCGGCTTCAGACCAACTCGAGTATCACTAAAGTCCAAACGACACCAGTTTTTAACGGTTTCCTTCCCTCTGTATTATACGTGACTCTGATGTTTAGGAATTTTGTATATTATCCTCCCGGCTAACTAGGCGCTCGCCATAAAACGTATTTTGACATGGAGCGAGCGAGCGAAAATAAACGTTCGGATAGTCTTTCAAATGAGATCAGCGATCTAAGGATAGCGCCGTCTTTTGTGAGCTGCTGACAAGACTTTTCTACAAGACTTTCTCACGAAATTATGCTCGTCATTTGTCGAAGTTGCAGCGGCCGCTTTTTTGTTGGCACCGTGCGTATTATAACGGCAGATGGTGTCTCTAAGACTGGTCTAACGTATATGGACAAGACGACAGTTTAATTCAATCCGATAGTCTACACTACACGACAGCTAACAAACTTCTTCCTCTTCATCCCCCGTCGATTCGATTGGCTACATGGATAGTATTCCCAATTTTTCTGCTTTCCCACTACCCAGGTATCCC
>OX457053.1:27835996-28000996 GCA_949752735.1 Lumbricus terrestris
ACCTAAAGCGGCCCGTAGGGAAATATCGAACGGCTGCCTATTGTTCGCGCTGTCCAGCTAGAGTCGGCCGTCTATTGTTCACAATGGGAGTAGCCGGCCAACTCCTACCTCGGGTTTGGCATAACGTTATACCTAGCACAGCTCGCTAAGCTCGAGCCATGCATACCGAATTAACACACTTCTCCCGCATAGACGATATTTAAGCCATATATAAGACTTAAGCCCTTATGTACATACGGGCCCAGGAGATTTATGCTGAGAATTGTGTATACGAACATATTTATGTATTTATATACATGTAGGCCTATGCGTGCATCATACGTGCATGAATACATGTATAAATTATAATCATTTATTAACCTATATTATGTGCCTATGCGCGTACGAAATACGTACGTACGTACGTACGTACGTACGTACGTACGTATGTATGTATGTATGTATGTATGTATGTATGTATGTATGTATGTATGTATGTATGTATGTATGTATGTATGTATGTATGTATGTATGTATGTATGTATGTATGTATGTATGTATGTATGTATGTATGTATGTATGTATGTATGTATGTATGTATGTATGTATGTATGTATGTATGTATGTATGTATGTATGTTAGGGTGTCCCACGATTGCACAGGAAAAATATTTTTCTTGAAACTTGAAATGCAGTCCCTCCAAAAAGTTTCCTTATGGTCCTATGATAGTACCTGCCAAATTTCTGGACATTTTGAAAATATTTAGAGGCCGCTCAAAGCTCACATATAATATGTGTAAGTTGTCACAAATTATACGTGCGACATATAGGCCTATGAGTTTGAAATTTTCGGAGGTCCACACTTTGATCCCACTAGCGTGCTTATGTATTGCTTAATAACCTTATATTGCTCTGAAATACTAAAATCTACAAATATGCAACCTTATTGTATTTGCGAATGAGGTTTTTCAAGCATAAGGACGACAGTTAAGCTCTCGAGCAAACGAATGATGTAAATGTCGTGCACTAGGATTGCAGGTCGCTACCTCCACATGGCAATCATCAGTGGAGTAGAAATGAATAAGGTTAACAGATTGTCAGTCTGATTTTTCTCTAGTTGGTGGAAGTAGCCTACAAACATGGTGGTGTGCTAAAGTTGACCTCTGGACCAGGACAGGAATCAACGGTTGCAGTTTGAACCTTTTGAAGTCGTGAAAGTGTGATGCATTAGGCCTAATTATTGGCAAATGCTTTGAGACAACGGCTTTCAATAACTGCATATTAAATAGAGTTTGCAATGCCTTGCACCCTTCTACATCAGCCATCAGTCGTAACATCTTGTTAACATCACAGAAATCTTTTAAGTCCAGTTGCCTGGTGCATTCTTTGTGTCCTTGGTAAAAATTTGTCCATCAATGGTCTGTAATTAAGCTCTGCAAGCCATTTAAAGATGAATGCTCCAATCTGGTTCACCATCAACCAAACCCTCGACCAATGCTACTGCAGTCTGCATCTAACAAATCATAAGAATTCATTACTGAACAGCTTTAGCGTGGCCATACTCGAAATATGACTATCAAGAATTTTCAAAACTCTTGGTATTCATGGTTGGATTGAACAATTCGGTAGCATTTCGCAAGCCTGTTGCCATCACAGAGCAAGTTGGATGGGTAAGGCAATATAGATCTAATTGCTTTATGATGGAAACGAATCACATATACAGCTGACGACCGTGAATTACAGGGCATCCAACCCAAACAAGTCTCAGATTTGTGATTGACATCTACAGTCAGGCGGTGTTCTCATGTAGAGTCACTGCTCTCTTTGAATTAATCCATAGCTTTATAATTCTGGCAATGCTGCTCTAGATGACAAGTCTGAAAATGATGCAACATCATTCTTGGTATACCAGCACCTAAGATATAAGAGATAGCAATTCTCTCTGTTCTTTCAGTGAGTTCTCATTAATGTGGAATAACGGGGTTATCTCTTCCTAAAAGTTTTTCCCAAACCATGCTGCGTTCAAATATAGTTTTCTCGATCTTTCGGTGAAAGAGTGGCGAGATAGCCAATCGTATAAGACCACGTGTGATTTTTCATAACGTTGGTCTGTGTAAATGACTGTGCTGAACAAACATGACGCAGCTTTGATACAGAATTTCAGCTCAACGATAACGAAGAACGTAGATCGGAGACAATTTCTCGTACAGGTTGTCGAAAAACACAGGCACATGTTTTCTAACCACAATTGTGACAATCTTGTTGACATGTGTAAATGTAGAACGTAGAACTGAAGAACAATTTGAGTGCAGTGATGTAGAATCAGCAGATCAGTATGAGAATAGTAAAAAAATAACGGTCCAGACGTTGATTTGTTGTGTAGCTGCATGGGGTGTGCAATTAAAACTTTACTGTGTGGTCCTAGGACAAATAGGGGTTGAACCTCACAGCCCCCTCAGAATTTCTTACTATGAAGCAGATGAAGGTATGGAGGAGCTAAAACCACGACTTGTTACATTATCAAGAGTTTGTAATGACTACTCCCAATGATTAGTTGTGTGTGCACTGATATTGTGTCCAAAGTTCAAAAATCTCAAATTTTTCTCGATTTTGCATTTTTTGAGCATAAGACTATGCCCAAAATATCCATTGTATCCAATAAAGTTAAATACCTGTTAATTCTACCATTCACGAGCTTTCCAAGGGTAGTAAATTTGTTATAATAGGATCAACGATTGGGATATAAAGGCATTTAGAAGTTGGACACATCAGGCGCAAATTATGCCAATATGGGTTAAATTTGGGCGGCTTGAGCCACCCCTAAATATTTTTTTAGTGTCATAAAACTTTACAGGTGTTATTATGGGACCATATGGAAACTTTTTAGGGGGACTGCATTTCAAGTTTCTAGAAAAATATTTGTTGGGACACCCTAATGTATGTATGTATGTATGTATGTATGTATGTATGTATGTTAGGGTGGTCGTTAAAAATGAAAGCTTGAATTGACTGTTCTCCAAGGCGCCGTTTGGTTCCATTCTCCCCAGAAACATCACACAAAAAGTTGTAAGAGAAAATAAAAATATTTAGGACTAGCACAACGCCATCAAAGTTTTACCCTTATAATAGCAAGTCTTCTAATGCTCAAAAGTAGCTATATGGTTGTAATCAACCAGGAATCTTCAACCCAGGAATTAATTCAACTACTTGTAGTTGGTCCACACTTAAACATAATGATGCTACTGTTATCGTAATCATAATCATCAATTTATGTAGCGCCACTTCGAGAAAAATTTCTCAAAGGCAAGAAAAACTGTATAACACACCGCATCACAGATAACATCTATCATATCTTATTTCTTCACAAATAATACCTGTTTTACCTTGTCTTGATTGATTATAATAGCTTATTGTTATTAGACTGTTACAGTAAGGGAACAGTAATAGTATATAATTATTATGGATAAATATAAAATTTGTGCGGTTTCAACTGTGTCCTACGTAATTGATTTTTTCTGCAAAATCACCAAAATTCTTAATGAGGTCTGATTTCTGAGAAATATTTCTTTTTCTACCGTCATTGTTCATGGGGTTACTTGGCACAAGGAACTGGTGTAATATTAAAAGGTAGAAATCCATCATTTTTAGATGCGAATTTTTATCTCAAATTTAGGCTAAAATGTTTTCAACCTGAGGCATTATTACACTGTCTCACAATTCAAATTGCATTTGGTCTTTGCATGGCTTTGAGCTATGGTGTGGTTTTCATGACACACTTCCCTCAAAGTGAAATCTTTTGACACGTTACCCAAGGAAGGTGTTCATCTGCCACCAAGAGTGTAGCAATGGGTGTTGTCTTGAGAGTGCTATAGGCTACTTATACCCTTGAATTGGTTGGTCGTCTGAGATGTCCTAGTGGCCACTGTAATTTCAGCTGGATCCATTGTTGAGCATGACGTAGAGATTTTGCGTTGCATATAGCTTACGTGTTTGACACCATTGCCGTTCATGCTAATTTATAATAGGTAGTGAATTTACAATACCTAATAAAAGCAGTGTAATTTGAGTCCACTCTTGACAGCACTTTCTGTGTCAATTGTTTGACTCTGTGTTCATGTTTTCAACTCTAAAAGTAAGCTTATACTTTTAATGGGATAACTTCTATATTATGAAATAGACAACAATGTGAGTAGGCTTCACCAGGCACTCAATTATGATGCTCTCTTTGGAAGTTGTTTAAAAGCTGCTCTTTGACTCTTATGTGGTAGATCTAATAAGTAATTTCTTAGATCTGTAAAAATTCTGATCTCAATAATTTCAACATCTATTTTAATTCATTTGTTTACAGCAGCTTGTTGATAAATTTTATCTGTGATGCGCTGTGTCATTCTGCTCTGATTGCCACAATAAACGAAAATACATGGGTCATCAGTAGTTTTCTCTAGTTCAACTATTATTGAGGCCCTTGTCCGTATTATATCAGAATTTGTGTTAAAGTTAAGCATGTAATAAAGAGCCTTTAGTGTAACAAAGGATTTCTGTAGATAGAAATCAGGCCTATCAAAAGAACATAGCAATGTGTTGGCTTTCTAGTAGAGGTTTATGGTCATCGATCTCAGGGACTCACACGAGTCAAATACTATTTAGATGGTCAATTGTTCATAAAAATATATAACAAACCATTATCATCATTGTAGAAGTCAGGCATACTTGTCAGTCGTGCTTGAGTAAAAGAAAGCAGCATTTCTGTTAAAACTAGTCATAGGTCGAAAAATGTAGCTATATTATCATTATACTCAAAAAGACGATGATATTTCGTAAAAGCCAAAACTTCAAACACGTTGTGCTAGTCCTAAATATTTTTCTATCGGGATAATTTTTGGGCTGCATCGGTCTTTTACCAAGTGGCACCAAATGGTGGGTTGGAGAAAGAATAAAAATGAAGTCGAAAATTTGCCATTACAGATGCGACCACCCTAATGTATGTATGTATGTATGTATATATGTATGTATGTATGTATGTATATATGTATGTATGTATGTATGTATGTATGTATGTATGTATGTATGTATGTATGCATGTATGTATGTAATACGTACTACGTACGTATGTATGTATGTATGTATGTATGTATGTATGTATGTATGCATGCATGCATGCATGTATGTATGTATGTATGTATGTATGTATGTATGTATGTATGTATGTATGTATGTATGTATGTATGTATGTATGTATGTATGTATGTATGTATGTATGTCTCTGTCTTTCTGTCTCTGTCTCTGTCTCTCTGTCCTTCTGTCTCTGTCTCTATCTCTCTGTCTCTATATCTGTCTCTATCTCTCTGTCTCTATCTCTCTGTCTCTATCTCTCTGTCTGTCTCTGTCTCTGTCTCTGTCTCTCTCTCTCTCAGAATTCACGCTGACAGATTAAGAAGAACTAATAAAGGAAGAATAAGATAGACAGACGGTTTCGAATAAAAGAAAACCTTTCGGGGATACGTTGTAGATTAAGTCGCATACAACGAGTTCTCGCGTTGATTTGTTGCCGGTATCATCTGACAGATGCCATTTAATGAGTAGAAATATTTTCGTTTCGGTAGCTCCTTAACGTGGGCCGAGCCAATCGCCCCAACCGCCGGTCCAACCCTGCAAGAGCTATTCGTGAAGCTCGTGGATAATTGCATACCAGTTCGATTCTGCATTCTTGTACCTGAAAGTGGAACGTACGAATCTCTGTTCATAGAGAGGCAAATTTTTTGCATTGGAAGAAGACGTAAAGCAGTAATGACCGACTGTGTCGATGCTATAGGATTACTGTACCTTTGATATAATTTTTGTAAGTCAAACTGCAACTGTTATGCATTGTGTTTGTCGTTTTGCTTTTATGGCGTTCGCTTTCACCTCGAAACGATTCGACGATTTTCATTCGTTGTAATTATCTTATCTGTCTCTGTTTCTGTCTCTCTTTCTCTTTCTCTCTGTCTCTCTGTCTCCTCTCTGTCTCCTCTCTGCCTTCTCTCTGCCTCCTCTCTGCCTGTCTGTATGTCTGTCTGTCTGTCTGTCTGTCTGTCTTCTACACATTCTCCACCTCCTCTTTCTGTCTGTCTGTCTGTCTGTCTCTCTCTCGCCTAGAATTCACGCAGACAGATGAAGAAGAACTGATAAAGGAAGAAGAAGACAGACAGACGGTTTCGAATAAAAGAAAACCTTTCGGGGATACGTTGTAGATTAAGTCGCATACGGCGGGTTCTCGCGTTGATTTGATGCCGGTATCAGTTGACAGATGCCATTTAATGCGTAGAAATTTTCGTTACGGTAGCTCCTTATAGCGTGTGCCGATCCATTCAGCCCAACCGCTGTACTCACCAGGGAAGGGTTCATAATTTAAGTGAAACTCGTAGACAATAGCTTACCGATCCGAATTCTGCATTCTTGCACCTGCAAGTGGAACGTACGAATCTCTGTTCATAGAGAGGCAAATTATTTTGCATTGGAAGAAGACGTAAAGCAGTAATGACCGACTGCGTCGATGCTATAGGATTACTGTGCCTTTGATATAATTTTTGTAAGTCAAACTGCAATTGTTGTGCATTGTGTCGTCTTGCTTTTATGACGTTCGCTTTCACCTCGAAACGATTCGACGATTTTCATTCGTTGTAATTATCTTATCTGTCTCTGTTTCTGTCTCTCTTTCTCTTTCTCTCTGTCTCTCTGTCTCCTCTCTGTCTCCTCTCTGCCTTCTCTCTGCCTCCTCTCTGCCTGTCTGTATGTCTGTCTGTCTGTCTGTTTTCTACACATTCTCCACCTCCTCTTTCTGTCTGTCTGTCTGTCTGTCTCTCTCTCGCCTAGAATTCACGCAGACAGATGAAGAAGAACTGATAAAGGAAGAAGAAGACAGACAGACGGTTTCGAATAAAAGAAAACCTTTCGGGGATACGTTGTAGATTAAGTCGCATACGGCGGGTTCTCGCGTTGATTTGATGCCGGTATCAGTTGACAGATGCCATTTAATGCGTAGAAATTTTCGTTACGGTAGCTCCTTATAGCGTGTGCCGATCCATTCAGCCCAACCGCTGTACTCACCAGGGAAGGGTTCATAATTTAAGTGAAACTCGTAGACAATAGCTTACCGATCCGAATTCTACATTCTTGCACCTGCAAGTGGAACGTACGAATCTCTGTTCATAGAGATGCAAATTTTTTGCATTGGAAGAAGACGTAAAGCAGTAATGACCGACTGTGTCGATGCTATATAGATTACTGTTGCCTTTGATATTATTTCTGTTAAGTCAATCTGCAATTGTTGTGCAATGTTTTGTCATCTTGCTTTTATGACGTTCGAACGCTTAGACGATTTTTATTCGTTGTAATAATCTAGATGTTTAAACTCATGTCTAGTATTAGCAGCCACTATGATATAATTATGTTTAGAATCGGGATCAATAGGTCGAGATCGAGTGTGTGAGACTCAGCATGCAGGGTCGGTCTAACGAAATAGAGAGACTTTAACTTTTGCCCGAAAAGTATATGCTTGAAATTTTTTGGCTGACCGTGAGTCGCCGACATTTTTTCATCGACTAAATTTTCTGATAACCTTTAAAAAAAGTCATTTCGATTTTCCATCGAAAAAAACATCCCCTCCCTATGCCCCTCCCTCCAGTCTTGGCGCTACGCGCATCACGAGCGTCCTTGGGACGCTTAATTGTCTCCCCCCAGAAACCTCAATTTCCCCCCCAGAGGAGGGGACTAGATTAAACACTTTATAGGGGGTTTAGCCCCAGCCCTCCCCTAGCGCCGCCACTGACTTTTTTTTAGTCATTTCGCACTAATCTTCGGAAAATATAGCTGTTTTACCTCTGTGTGCCCGTAAAATTCTCCCACGCCTGTTTGCCCGAAAAAGTTTCGTCCGTCTATGCCTGTTTTGCCAGAAAAGCACATTTGCCCGAAATTTGGGGGAATTTCCCTCTGGACCCCCGCCTCCTACGCCTATGATCGTATCACTCCAGATGAAGAGAAGTTGAAAAAGTCACTTCTGCGTGTATTTATTTTTGCAAAATTAACTTCCATCTGCTTTGATTGGAACAATGACACTATAGGAGGCAGACAACGTTTAGGCCTATTCCTACCAGATAATTTTTTCCTGTGGTTTTAGAGCACTTAGAACATTAATAGAACGCTTAATTGGAGTCACTAAATAAATTTGAATTGCCTTGGTCTGAAAACTGCTTATAGTAGAAGAATTTTAGCTGAAAATACATGAATCGACTCAACAAATTATCACTACGTAGAGACTTGGCAGGGTTGTTAAGTACACCCCAGTGATGAAAATACCAAAAGTCCCCATAAATCCGAGCTGTGCTCGAGCCGCCATCTTGGAAAATGGCGGCCTGAATTCGGTTATGTTGCAATAACTTCAGAACCGTCACAGCTACGAAGAAATGTAAAACAGCAAATATGATTCTCATTAAAAGACAAAGAAGTTTGGTGTGTAACATGTCTTTCTAAGATAAAAAATAAAAAAAGTTACGAATGATAATGTAGTCACCATTATGTATAGCAATGCGACGTACCAAGTTTTATGGCGCGAAAAACAAATGCTGTGCTGTGAATAATGATTTAAGTAGTTCTTTGGCCAAACTGACATCAGGTGCGGTGCAAATCAAGTATGAAGGTGTAATTCATTTGTATATTCTATGTACTATATAGCGCACCTTTCAGAAACCTATGCAGGAGTGCTCCCAAGTTTGAAATCTTGGAAAATGGCGCAAGAACAAAAGATGTGTTGCGAATGATGATATAAGATCAAATTTATATTAGTGTCTAATAATAATTGGATGATGCAGTCCTCAGAGTCACCTAGTTACATCTCAGCCAGGGAGTTACTTGGCTTCATTCACACATCGCGTAGTATGGCAAACCAGACTGCGCACACCTGCATCTCATGGTGAATTCTAGCTTACAGCTGCGCGAATGCCAATGCAGTTGTTCAAACATGAAGGTAGAAATAGTAGCGTAATAGGTGTGCTATTAATCCGGCGGCACCATTTATGACTGCCATTTTATATTCTTTTGTAGCTGCAATGGTTTGGGAGCTACTCTCGAAAAACCGATTTTTGGCCGCCATTTTCCAAGATGGCGGCTCGAGCACAGCTCGGATTTATGGGGACTTTTGGTATTTTCATCACTGGGGTGTACTTAACAACTCTGCCAAGTCTCTACGTAGTGATAATTTGTTGAGTCGATTTTCCTAAAATTCTTCCACTATTAAGACACTTATAACAATTAGTCATTTTAAAATTGGATCACAGCATACATTTTTCAATTATAAACTCATTTTTCAATAATGGGGATAGAATGGTATATCCCACCTCCGGATAATCTATACCCATGGGAGGAGTTTATCAGGAGCTAGGGGAGGGCTAAGCCCCCAAGAAGACCCAGAGTCATTTTTTACCAAGTAAATGGTATCTTTTTTCTCGGGCTTAGCCCATCTCAAGAAGGCGCAGTGGTGTAGTGGTGGCCTCGTTGCCTTGAAGCCGGAAGGTTCGAGGTTCGAATCCACCTCGCCGCGTAGGGACCTTGGGCAAGTCATTCACTCACAATTGCTCAGCGCTTCGGCGTGAAAATCCGATGCAGTGTCCGCTCTGCATTCGGGAGCGCCTCTGAGTAGAGAGAGCTTGAAGGGGCGCTATAACAAGTGCACGTACAAACAAACAAACAAGTACACATAGGGCTACATGCGTTCATGCATTGCATACACACATATTACGAGCAAACTTAGAGCAAACGTGCAGCATATCCCATTGGGTTACGACCTGGGTCATTTTTCCCGCCAATGTGCAGCTGTTGTTTAAGCCGTGGCTATTAACATTAAATCATATACGATGGCATACGCGACGCTTATTGCACGTAGCCTACATACATGTACATATCGTACACGCTAACGCCAACTTGTAAGTCTTGTACACACCTTCAAATAGCTATATCAATTCAATAATTGTGAAAAAACGTGTCACGGTTTTTAACATTTCTGAAAACATAAAAAAAACATTTTTACTTTACTTCTTAACGTTCCGAATAAAACTTGTTGTTTAATAACATTGTTTAGGTGGCTTTGCAGATAAGCGGCTAAGAGAACATCTCTCTACATTCGCTAGGTGGCAGAGCAGTTTCATAAACTGCCCATAAATCGGTCTCGAATGATCTAATTGCATTCGCTAGATGGCGATGGTGAGATTGAAAAACACCGTAAATCGACAAAATCTGTTCAAAGTGAATCTTACACAGCACGTGTTTAACAGGATTTCAACAAAATTAATCGAAAATAAGACTCGATATGAACTTACCGCTTTAGGAAAACATCTACCGTCGTCGGAAATCAGGTAATCCATGACTCTATCGTCAAACGTTCAACGTTAGCTCCATACATTGACCAACTGTTTGCATGTGTCCAACCCGTGTGTAACGTGAACTGCCAACTCAGCGAGAAACGTCTTGCTGAAAACGACTTCGCATTTTGGACATACATCTATATTTTCCAAAAGTTACTATTATCACCACGAAACTTTAAGAATTAGATACAGGAATTTTAGATACATGGGGAAATGGCTTTCTGGAGGTTTGGGGTTGAGAAATAACTGAGAAAAGTTTGGACGAAATTTGCACAAAATCCACGAGGAGTCTATATTAAAACACTGGTTTCTCCTTAAGTAAGCGAGCGTCGCGCCACCTGTCGTTGGCCTGGAATAAACAGAAGTTCAAGTCGTGCTTATTGAAGCCATATCATCAGTGTTACCGCTCCTTGGCTTTTTTCCCAAGATCTTGGCATTTTCAATCGCATCTTGGGATATTGGCTTTTTTTCAAAGGACCTTGGCTTTTTTACTTGGCTTTTTTCTGCCCACTAAATAACAATAATCTTAGCAATAAACCACTAAATAACAATAATTTTAGCAATAATTCACTAAATAACAATAATCTTAGCAATAATATAACCATGGTTCCATCTACTGACCAGTATAGACCATTTCACGCGGGAACTGTTACCATGGCGAAGCTATCCCGTCGTCCGTCGTGCTACGCGGGTTTTTTGCGTGTAGGGCAAAAGCTGATGTTGCATGGTTGTTGACAATAATATTTTAAAAGTAATTCTAATATGCCATCGTTGTACTCGGTACCGAATTGCAGAATTGATGTACTAGGGGAAGTAAAGTAAAACATATTCGCTTTCCTTTAACTAATACCACGCGTGTAAACCGCTGGATTGTAAAAATTGGACGTATGCCACCGCCGACGGAACGATGCACCGATCCGATGGGTTGCATCATATAGCCTATTATTATATTATTTCTACTTTCATGATTAACTATACCGGCATTTTGATATCGCCGTTAACATTTTGACAACTACAGCTCATTTGAAGGCCCTCGCATGATTTATAAAGCATGCTAAACGTAAACATTAATGAACAATTCGTACACTACAAAAATTGTCTATGCTGGTTTACGCTTAGTGTGCTTTTATCAATCTCGTGGTGGGCCTTAAGCTCCAAGTAAAATAAACTGTTGAATGTTGACACTTCATAATAATGACTGTCTGAAAATAAGCTATATTTATTACATGGTGGGGATTGGTGGAATGGGTTGGTTGGATGGTGAAAGCATCAATAAGACATTTTGGCAGGCCGCAGGCTGTGTTGTTGCCAACTTGTTGGGAGGTTTGGCTAGTGATAGCAAAGATATTAGAGTTTTATCATGCATTAATAAGGTCTTTGGTGATAGGACATAGAAAATAACTGTTGGAAATGCCAATAAAAAAGTTTTTATACAGAAAATTTTATTCAACACAGCATGCAATTATACAAGACAGTAGTAACTTGCACATGGGAGATTCATTGTGATTAGTTCATCTTTCAGATTCAAAAGGGAAATTTACAGAGACTAGGGCCTGTACGCTTATTGTATTGCTAACAGGTAAACCAGCAGATGACGAACTGAACATTGATTATGTTCCAATGATCTTCTGTTTGGCCTACAGCCATATGCCAATCAAGTTTGAGGCAGGTTATTGACAGAAACAAACGGTGTAAACTGAGATTACAGAGAAACGGGACCTGGAAGCAGCCGCTATTCGGCTTGACCTGAGCTACAACAAGGAAACTGGCACTTCTTGTTAAACCGATGGTACGAATAGTCTATTGAAACACGGACTGAATACACTTCCTGCGATTTGCTTTCTATGTCTCAAAGAAATAATGCCCTGAATTTCCAGCGTTCCAGCACTTAGGCGATTAGTGTTAAGCTACCGAGCCTCTTGTGTAGCCGACCTGCGTGTCATGCGAAGCTGGCCGTATTTCGTATAACTTGTATCTGTAATCATTCTGCGGTCTGTCAGATTGAATGTTAATAAACGAAGATTATTATTATTATTATTATGTTTATTATTATCTAACTTTAAGCGTAAAAGTTGCTAAGCTCATTGGGGTAATTGATTCTTTGACCAATAAGATTTCACCACAGTAGGCTACTACAGAATTAAATGCAAGTAACTATGGAACAAGCACATCTAGCCACACACAATGAAAGCCTTAAGCTGAAACTTAAGTCCTACAGTACATTTGGAGTAAGTTCAATTGAAATGGATGATGCCAAGACAAAATATACTGGCTTACATGTAACATGCCTGTCTGGAGTACAACCAGGATTGGGTATGTTATAGGATTAATTAAAAAATCAACAGGTTTCAATTTTGAGATTGACATGTAAATCAGAAAACTTTGCCAAATGTTGCTGAGCTGCTATATTCTCACTTTCAAGACCATACCTTGTAGCAGCATTTTTATATGGTTAAATGCAATGCGCGGTCTTCTGTAGGAGGCTTTCAGGTGGATTGTGCATGCATGGCATCGTGAAAGAGAGACTCGCTAATGCGGCCTTTCGACATTCATGCCACAGGCCACTCTAACACTGCAATCTTGCGGTTGCTTCCAGTGCACTGCTTTCCCATTGCATTGCAACCAAATTCTGAAACGTGTTTTTGCATAAATGTTTCAATTCTGTTTCTGAAAACATATCATAACTATAATTATACAATTGTCGAATGTTTACTGTAAACCTATGCAGGGCAGAAACTTTGCCAGAAAGTGAGCCGGGTCTGTCGGGGTCTGTGACTCGGCATTGATTTTCGTGACCTGCTGGCGCCGGGTCTCAGCCGGGTCGCGTGTTTAAAAATTGTGGGTAAACGACTTTTAAAAAGGCTGTGATATATCAAAAATAGGTAAAATGGTTTTATTTAAGAAATTTTTTGGCAAATGACTAAAAAAGGTTGTCAGAAATTTTTGGCTCAAAAGCGTCAGCTCGTCTGCCAATGTCCGACCCGACAACTTTTCCAAACCACTTTCAGCCCTGAACCTAGGAGCAGATACTCTGCAAAGTTTCGGCTCTAGCACAGTAAATATCACAGCGTCCGGAGCACAGACTTTCAAGTCTGCCAGGAATGCCGAGGTGTGGTTTGGCTTTTCTGATTTCGGTTCACCAGGCAAGTGTTCTGGACGAGGAGTTATGGTTGGTGCTAGAATTCCATGATGCGGTTGATCAAAGTCGATGTCACATACTTTCATTGGTTTTTAACCTAAGGACAAAACAAACCAAAACACTTTGTAGTATAAATAGATATATTAAAAGAAAATGAAAATAAGTAAACCAGAGGACAGGTCATCAGTTCTCATCTACCAACACTGAATAAAGTATTTGTCAATTTTAAGATTTGAATAATTTATTAAGTAGCTTGCTATATGTACAAGAGTAATTTTTTTAATTGTACCATTTCTTCATAATATCGAAATCAAAATGTTTCGTCCTGTGTCCATTCCTCCAAATTAAGTGTAAACAGTTCTATTGAACAAAAGAGCCTAATGAGATTACATGTACAGAATTGATCATCTTATGCATGCTAGTTTTGTATCTCACTGTGTTTAACTAAAATTTTCTCTTGTACCTTCTACCTTTCTGGTGAATAAACTAAACATATCAGTAATTAACACTTCTTGGAACATTCAATTGTTGGCATTACAGCTCAAGGATCCAATGTGACCAAGTACACAATAAATTTTTTCGATGAACCTGAAAATTACACATAACATCTCAGACCCTCAAAGATGACATAGCACATATGAAAAGGTGAGACACAAAACCTATGTGCTCAATGACAAACGTGCAAATAATCACACTTCAAAGACTTACTCATCTGATAAAAGATTGGTTCCACTGGCACGGCACAGATGTACACGACTTCTGGTAGTAATGCAGTAGTGCGGTGGTCTCGATCTTGAACAGCACAGCAGCAATGTGTGAACACACCTCTCCCAGTCTGGAAAAAGAAATCAATCACTATACAGATATCTTGACCTGGATCGGCCCTAGTCAAAATGGCACCCCAGACAAACCATACATATGCAGTTTGAACCCTACTGCATGGTCCACCCCATGTCACAACAGAAAAGGTTTTTAAAAAAGCAAGAGCATTACACTCACCTTAGGCCTATTTGTTTTTATTAATAATTTTTTATTCAACAATCCAGTTGACAAAATGCAACCGGTTACAGTGAACAATTATGCAATTGAAACAATTACAAGAATTCGTATCACAGAATACATATATCTTCACTACTAACAGAATAGACAGCCTGCAGTAGTTTAGTAGATAATAGAATTCCACGATACGGCTGTTAGTAGATTAAACTCTGGAAATGTCTTGAAAATGAAAATAATTGGAATTGAAAAACGCCAAGAAATTAAAAATCTAAGACTGTCAAACACGTTTTCGGGGAAATGGCGCCCTAGATTGTTGCACCCTATATAGGCAACTGCCTGTTTTGCCTGTGTTTAAGGCTGGCCCTGATCTTGACTATATTTATACCATGCATGTAATGCAAATTAAAATTTTCTGATTAACCAGTGACATTTTGATCAAAGATCCTGTAGGCTATAACAAAATCTTTAGATTGTCCACCAAGACCAAGCATCACATTGTGGGCTTACATCAATATGATTGGGAACAACAAACAATTTACAGAACATTACAATAACAACAGTTACTCTTACCCGGTCGAGTAACGTGCATGCGTCCATGACTTCGATGCATCTATTTCCTCAATGTATGGGTCACCACCGTCCACTTGCAACCCAATACTTCCAAGCTTGAATAATATCGTTCTCTAGCTTTTGTATTCAAAGATAAATACTATGAACTCATTTTAAATTAATGAATTTCAACGATAACTAAGATGACAGCTTTGCCACACACAAAGCCTCCTTTTGCCCTACACCGGAGTGCGCACGCACAACCGGATTTACCAAAGATCACAAAAGTTTCCCGCGAGAAAAGGTCTATATATCCGACTTATTATTATTCTCTGAATTGTTTGCTCTATGCATATTAGTTATTTGTGACGTCACGTGCAATTTCGCGAGATTCCATGCAAAATCGCAAATAACTTGATAAAGATAAATGATAGATTGATCACAGATACTTATATTAATAAAAATAGACATTAATCTTAGAAATGCAAACAAATCAGCTTTAATGGATCACAAGATCGCACAAAAGCGCAAAAAATTTGAACTCAAGACAACAACAACTAAATTGAAGATGATGTTTATTTTTCAAAACTAGCGCACTATGTTCCGAAATGTAGTTCGTATGTTAGAAAATCAGCAAACGGAACCAATTATTAACAAATAAACATACATTAATTTAAAGATTAATTACACATAATTTCATAAACATCACAATTTATCGGATAAAATAGCTTTTGCTGAAATAAAATAGGTGACATAGTCCATAATCATTAACTTGGCTTTTCTTGGCTTTTTTCAAGACCCCATCTTGGCTTTTCTTAAATTTTGGAGCGGTATCACTGCATATCATGAGTTTTGCGTTTATCGGTCGAAGTTCATCGTTATTATTATTTGACCGTTTTTTGTACATGATCGTCTTGTGCACGACGGTTTAATATCTGTTTGGAAGAGAAATCTGCATTTTATTTGCAGTGCTGCCATGATTTCATACGTGATCTCAGTCGCATTTGCCGGCTACGTCGCTTATGTGTCGGAGCCTGGCTCAAGTTAGTGTTTACATACAGTACATAATATTATTAACAATGGTTAACAAATTGCTAGATTTGAGTTAAATTGAGTTTGCTGTTTTGTGCTCCATATGTTTAGAAACTGGCTTACTTATAGTGTCCGGGACCGACGTGTCGGTTAGGGTCAGGTTTAGGGGTCGGTTAGGGTCAGATTAGGCGTCGTGAGGGTTCGTTTGGGTTAAGAATAGGGTTAGTGTCGTCATTCGGTCCCGGGTACTATAAGTTTGCCTAGAAACTGATTTTAAAAAATCAAGAAAATGTGCATATCTGTTATCAGATTAAACAGGTTATCATTTTGCGATAAATAATGTTAGTGTTCGAATAATATAATTGGCATCAAGAGTTTTATTTATGCTCTCGAGGTTGCACACTACTTTCACTTATACCGCATGAAAGTGTTCTCACGCTAAAAGGGTTTGTTCACTTGGGAATGTTACTTATCACTTAGCATCACTTTACGAGCCATTTTACGAAAATGTTGAGAGATGTAGCATGATTGAGAGAGCAAGCAGTAATCTGTATATCCATGAATAATGTCTGATTTTGCTTTTGTAGCTCTGTTTTCATGGCATCCTACACTGATGAGTTTGTCTGTAAGTTTTCGTTTAATTTTTTATACATGGAATAATTTATGTATTTTTATTGACAGAAATTTGCTCAGCATTCTGCCATAGCAGTTAATCTCATATTTTATTTAACTATAAGTTATTGTATTTCTGAAAACAATGTGAGCTTAGCATTGCTGTACATTAAAGATATTTTAAAAATTTTGAATTAAAATTATTTTGAATATTCAAAATTAAGAATATCAAATGCATTGCATGATTAGCTATTCTTGGCACCTGCATTTCAACAATAGTCATTGTTGTTGAACAATTACAATTCTTGAAATCTCATATCATACCAATAAGTTGGGTTATTTGACATTTATAAATCACTTTCTACCCAGAAATCCTTGCATCACTTATTACACAATAGCAGTGCTGTTTTTAAGGAATTTTAAGAACTGCACAGCCACTTCTTTCCTTTTCCATTCTCCATGGTAAATTACTTCCAATCGGAGGACATTGACTTATTTAATAGTTTTAACAGTACAGAATTCCTTCTACAACTTAACAAATCCATTTAGGACTGAACATTTTGTGTACAACTACACGTTAAAAGAACCCTGCACAATAGCAGCATTGTTGTAGTGGTTATAGCCCCGTTGAACTTGAGGTTTACCTCCACTACAATTTATGTTAACGTTTACATATTCCTTCCTAACAGCACGGAATATTATTTTTCTGAAATATTGTTTTCTGGGTTTCGTCTGTGTGTTTGTTAGTTCATGGTGTTGGTGGCACAAGCAATTCATGCGTTGTCTCCTGGTACCCTGAGCGCTGGCACGCGCAGGACAAGAGTCACGTTTCATTGGCTGCTGGTGGGCGGAGCCGTTGTTTCAGCACTTCTCGGTAAGCTAGCATCGGGTGTGCGTTACTTTTGAGTGGCAGCCGTTACATAGCTGGTGTAATTGTAATCAAATCAAAATCAGTTTGTTCTGAGAAAGAAAAGCACAAACAAAGAACCAAGGCAAACAACAAAGGAAAAGTAGTACACATGAAAAAATTAATGTTCATAGGACACCTTGTACATAGCGCCACTTTAAGAGAACTCAGAGGTGCTCCCCGACCTGACACCAAACCACAATCAAAGAGAATTGTTTTGAAATGCTTGCGGAAAAGGGGCAAAGAGAGACAAAGAAGTTCATTACGGAGACTAATAGGTAACTTATTCCAGAAAGATGAACCGACCATAGCAAGCTTCTATGCTGCATGTGTAATGCATTCATCAACTTCTTGCTTGTTGCTGTTTGACAGCACTGTACTGTATCAAGGATGATTAGTATTCCCCTCCTCCTTTCTGTGGGTTTTGGACTGGCACTGCCAAACAGTGTGGCAGAGTTGCTTGCATCAACTGTCAGTTGGGTGAAGGTGTGCTGTTTCAATGAGGGCTGTCAATGGACTCCGAATCCATGGGTCTTTAAATCAAAGCCGCCCCACTCCATGCCAAAGAAGTATAATAGATTAGGTTGGCCTAGATTTGAAAGCTCTTTGTCAAATGCCTCAAGCACAATGTTGTCTGTTGTATTTGACTTTGTTTGTTTGTATGTGCATTTGTTGTAGCGCCCCTTCAAGCACTCTACTCAGAGGCGCTCCCGACTGCAGAGCGGACACTGCATCAGAGTTTCACGCCGAAGCGCATGAGCAATTGCGAGTGAAGGATTTGCCCAAGGTCCATACGCGTCGCCTTGAGGTGGATTCGAACCTTCCGGCTTCAAGGCAACGATGCCGCTATTCCACCGCACCCCATGTGAAGCTGTGAAGTGTTTATTGTCTAATGTCTACCCCCACTCATCAATAACATTTGAAGATGTTACTTTGAGTGGCTTACACATATCTGAAATGGCTATGTTCAGAAAAATATGTTCAGGATGATCAAAGATTTGTGCTTTCTTTTGCTTCTGTTCTTTCACTACTTCTGTGCTGTGGATAATGCTGCTCGGAGACTATACATTAGGCACGAACCGGTGGGTTTGCAGACCTGTAATTTCTGTTTTAATATTCATGTATTGTATACGTTTACTTCTCAGGCTAATTGTAGGACATCATTACCTACAAAACTAATAGGACAGTACATAATATTCTCACTTTTACTGATTGATTGGTGCATTGTTTTTCATATTTTCAGTAGCTGCTTAAACTCACTGATTATTTTTACCTTCATGCACCGTTTATTTTACCTTTGTGCATCAGTTGCTTTTACCTCTGTGCACTGATAATTGTTACATTCATGCACAGATTATTTTTACCTTCATGCACAGAATATTTTTACCTTTGTGTATCATAGTTTCTTGTGGTACTTGCAGGTTTTGCTGCAATCTATTTCACGAAAGAGAAGTTTAAGAAGCCTCACCTGACCACTCCACACGGTCAGCTTGGTTGCGTGGTTATTGTCTATCTTCTGGTTCAGACCTGTGCTGGACTTAACGTCCTTTACCCAGCCATGGCTACCAAAATCGTACCATACGGACTGCTGAGGCGAGTGCATGGCATATCTGGAGTTTTCTTGTTTCTCCTCGTCACACTTGTTCTGCTCGGCGGAGTGAATTCGGAATGGTTTAAGGAGCGCGTCCCATTTAATATTTGGTGCGTGTGTGTAGCAGCACCTGTACTGCAGTTTGGTCTGATTTTGAAGAAGGTTCTGTTGAGCGGCCGACCTGAGGTGAAAGATTCAGCGAAGAAGGAGTCGTAAATTTCAGATGGGTAAAAGATGATCCACTTGGAAAGTAGCAGCATTGGAATTTTGCGATGTAAGAAACCTTAGCCAAAGTTTTTTTGGGGCGAAGAAAGACTTAAGGGACGATGAAAATGTTGGTTTATCTTTGAGATTGAAATCCTGTAATTGTGTGATAACTCATCAAGGGAAGCTGTGGTTTTGAAGAGTAGTTTTGAAATGTTTTGAATTTTTCTATTTGTCTGTGTTTGAATAATTATGTTCGCCTGGCCATTGGTGCTGTTAGCTGGACTATAAGTTTCTAACTGATGATAGTTACTGAAAGATAGAGCACTGTTGATGTCATGTTGAATGGTTACTTGGCTTGAAACAGATTTTTTGACATTTTTTCACGTAAGAAGTTTGTTTTTACTAAGCAAAACTGATTTCCACTTAAAGTAGTTTTTTTCTTTCTGAGCACCTTTCTTAAGGTGGTTCCTAGAGCTTATCTTTTTAGAGTGCTGTAGATTGCGATAAGACACTTGAAAGAGCCACGGCTTTTTGATTGACTATTCTGTATGCTAGGGTTTCAGACTTTCACATGGATTTTGACCAATGCATTTCGCACAGCACATCATTTGTGCACAGCATTGACTATAAAAGAAAATCGTGCAATACGGATGCAGCTTTTTCAAAGATCTATTAATAGAAAGTTTGATCAGTGCCAAATCGTCTACCTTTGAGAATTCTATGCTTGCAACATTGTAGGGATTGCAGTTGTTGTGTGAAGCAGGTCATTTGCTAAGTTGGCCTCTACGATTGATCAACATTCTCTTACATGCTTCCATAGAGAGGAGGAACTTTCATTCTACATTTCGTCAAACATAGTGAGCAAAGAGTCTCACCATGTAGTTTTTTATGTGCAAGCCTGATAAAAAAAATAACGATTCCAATTATTTGCTTCTATTGTATAATTTCAGACTATTGCTCCACGTCGAGAATCAATTTAATTTCCGTGGAATTCTGAATAAATTTGTGGCGATTTTAAAGATTGTTTTTTTCCTTAAGCTCCTTGTGATTTTTTTAAAGCCTAATTCTTCCTTCATTTAGTTCAAACCTAAACTTTACTTTTGGAAATCCATGGTTGTACAAAAGGCCTGTGACATAATGAAGCTTTTGCCTAAACCCCAATTAAGACCCATAATTTCCAGGCTATTGAGTTCGTAGAAACAGGTAACCTCTTCGTCACGTCTTATGCTGGCCCAGTTCTGAAAAAGATCCAATATCAAATAAGTATGATTTGTACATGTTTCAGACTCCTACGCAGTGGTGTAGGATTGCCTAGGCTGTTGTAATTTGCACATTGGCAATGCTTGACAAAGTACAAAGTTTTTAATTTGCTGCTCAACTCAACACAATGCAAGTGTACACTCACAGTGTAAATAATATGTTGAATCCAGTGTTATCATAGCGTCATAGTCCATTTTCTTAAATCACAAGATCTTGTCAGAAAAATATAAAGATTGGCCAAGAGTCTAAGAAAAATTCCAAGTGACTGAAAAGGAACAGTTGTGATGGAAAAAGATTAAACGTGTCTTGGCAATCTCATTATTATTCACAAAAATACTGAGCTATAAAGAACTGGCGAAGAAAAACCGATGTATAACACTGAATTAAGTGATTTCATACTTTACAAGTTGCAATAAACATCTTTCTCTGAGCAAGTCTTTTCTAATTTGATTTGCTGTCACTGTTGAAAAGTTCGAAACAATCTAGTCTGTAGAATGTAGAGTATATAAACTTTGGCAAAAACATCATAAGAATGCTGTTCAAACTTCTTTAGTCAATCCAGATATATGGAAAAATTCCAAGGAATGGACTCGGTGGTTGAAGCCCTGTTATATAGCAGCTCTCAATATCTATGCAGTGGTTATGGACAGTTTTTAACTTTTTATCTACGAGTGAACCTTAGCGCTGTGAGCGCAGATATGCTAGAATTGAAGACGTCATAGAACAGATGTTGCTCAAAAGTGATAAAAAGTAAGTATATTCTTAAATATTGCCAGATGCTAAACAGCACTCTGGTGAACAAGTCTGCTCTTGGCAGCACCTGGTCATGGTGTCTGGGGCGCAAGTTAAAGTCTATTTTAAAAAGGACTTTTATGTTGGAAGTGAAGGCCTAAACTGATGAATTATCAACATGATTGAAGCAAGAGTGATTTGTATTTTCCTTTTGAGCTACATTTTTTGTTTACGATAACTGCTATGCATGTCTTTTGTCTTGAGGCAGAAATTAGACGTGAAGTGGTATACTATAATAATTATATTATAAAGGAATTGATTAATTCAGGGCTGTTTTTAAGGAATTTTTATAACTGCACAACCCCTCTTTTCCTTCCCATCCTCCATGGTAAATTACTTCCAATCGGAGAACAATGACCATTTTTTGCTAGTTTTAACTGTACAGAACTGCTTCTAAAACTGCACAAGTCCATTTAGAACCGCACATTTTGTGTACAACTGCACTGTGGGGCGCGGTGGTGTAGTGGTGGCGTCGTTGCCTTGAAGTCGGAAGGTTCGAGGTTCGAATCCACCTCGCCGCGTAAGGACCTTGGGCAAGTCCTTCACTCACAATTGCTCAGCGCTTCGGCGTGAAACTCCGATGCAGTGTCCGCTCTGCATTCGGGAGCGCCTCTGAGTATAGGGAGAGAGCTTGAAGGGGCGCTATAACAAGTGCACATACAAACAAATGAAAGCCCTGAATTAATTATCTTACTTGCGTACACGTACGTCACGGAATGTTGTTTCCGGTGCCAGGAAACGAGTTTGTATTCTAGTAATTGTAGGCCATGAAGCGACTTGTTTAGGCGTGTGTTTTGTATAGCCATACTAAGCCGCAAGATTTCGAAGAGGATTTTTTTTTCATATTCCGTCGAATTACTTCAATTAATCTATTAATTTTCGTAAAGGCGCAACCTGAAGATGGCCACAGTTCTGGTCGGTAGAAGCTTTTGTGTTGCGATCTTGTATTTTAGGACTCGATGCGTTGCCTTTCTCTCTAATGCATGATTCGTTTGAATTGGAAGTTGCTGCAGAAATAAACAACCATGGAATTTATTATCCTGAAGTGTGAATGGGCTTGTTGCTTTGCCAGTTTCAATCTGTGTTCGTGATATTTGTTTTAGCAGTTGTGTGTGTGTCTAAAAATGTTTAATTTCTCTGGGATGAGTGTCAATTGGAACTGTTGTTAAGGAGTTTTGTTGTGCAAGCTACTACCGTCTATTAATTCAGGGTTCTAACCCAGTGAAAATGTTTGACTACAGTACAGCAGGGCCAAGTAGCCCCAATTATTTCAATGAGATTACGTCATGCATTCTCAGCGCTCGCTAATAAGCTGGCGCCCTACGCTTGACTTTTTAATGGTGCCTCGGAAATTTGGAGATATTATGATTGCATTTACAAGTGTATACATTGCTTCATAACATTGTGGAGTTCGTGTCCCGTTTGCCCCTGATGTAGATGATTTTAAATTCGTACAGGATGAGGGCTGCACGTATGATTGGAGGCACCTACAGGGCATGACGAAATTATGTGCGGAAATATATCACGATGGTAATAGCCTGAATCTCTGAAGCGAAATTCTCCAATACTGTTGCCCTAAAATCACACATGGTTAGCTGGTTTACTCTGTGTGGTCAGCCCCAGTATCAGACATGGCTTTTGTATTTTATTAGTCCATAATACTAAGCAAGCTACTGAAGCTGAATCTTGCAAGCAGGTCTGTATTGACGAGATTGTAGGTGAGTACATGTATGCGCATGTTGTCTGCAGGTCATTTTCCCACATGTATACTAAACACAAATATTTGCGAGGTGAGTACCCTCTGTATACCCATGTATACCCTCGACTACTGCCCTGGTTGCATGACCTGTAAATAAGCATGCAGTTGAGTGGACAAGCTGCTGGGGGTCTGTTCACGCAAATGTGGGGCGCAGTGGTGTCGTGGTGCGGTTCCATGACTTGGAGCCGGAGGGTTCCAGGTTCAAATTCGCCTCAAGCTGCTGCATAGTGTCCTTGGTCTTCACTCCCAATTGCTCATGTGCTTGGGCGTGAAGCTTCAATGCAGTGTCCGCGCTGTAGTCGGGAGCGCCTCTGATGGGAGAGCTTAAAAGGGCGCTATAGCAAATGCGAGAAATCTATAAAAAGATTAAAATGCATTTTTCGTTGAAGCACAGCACCCACCCGCTGTTGTATATCAATAATCTATTTTCTCATTCATTCCTCATTTTAGTCAATTGGTTTTTTTCTAGGAGGATCCAACGTTGGAGCGGCACTTCAAAGGCCATCGCGACACGATCACAAGCGTTGACTTCAATCCAAACATGAAACAGCTTGGTAAACAGAGCCTAATTTGCTTTTGTCGTCTTAAGGGGTAACCGTACACAGCCTCGATTTCATACGACGCTGCATTAAGAAAATTATATGCCATTTACTTAAAAATTATTATTCTGTGTATGCACACTTGTTATATATAGCGGCCCTTCAAGCTCCCTACTCAGAGGCGCTCCCGACTACAGAGCGGACACTGCATCGGAGTTTCACGCCGAAGCGCTGAGCAGTTGCGAGTAAGGACTTGCCCAAGGTCCCTACGTGGCGACTTGAGGTAGATTTGAACCTGCAACCCTTCGGCTGCAAGGCGACGAACATACCCACTACACCACCGCGCCTCACGAATTTTACTTGGGTTGCTTGTGATGTAGGTTAGACACAGCTACTACCGCAGCACCGCTGTGGCCAGAAAGGTCAACTTTTAGTGGCATTTTGATATAGTTTTGATGGCATGAATTTCGTCTTTAGTACATGAGAACTAAATTGTGATCTTTAGGGGCTGTTTTATGTTGATCTTGCTTTGGTTTAGTTCATGTGGTCTTATACTATTACTTGGTCCACTATGATTTTTTGATGCCTGACACGTTTGCTGCATGGGTTCCATACTTTTTGAGGGTTTGCTGTTTTATTGAACAGAACTTGTAAAAATTGTGCATATTGGAATTAAAATTATTTTTAGGTTTGATAATGGTTATCCTAGTTTGTGTTCTGTTTTAGGATCCTAAAGGCTTTTAGATGTCAGTAAATATATGCCAAAATATGCATGTATACATATGGTTGTAGGGCCGTCCATCTGAACTGACCTCCCGTAAAAACTGCATTTATTACATCTGACCAATTAAACTTTGTGTCATAAATCTCTCATGTCTTTTTTCTTTTACTGTGGCTGGGCTGGGAGCGCTCTTGAGTAGATTTCTTGAAGGGGCACTAGTTATATAAGTCCATGGAATAATGAATGAATGAATGAATGAATGAATGAATGTACATATGTGACCCATCTGACCAAAACCAGGCGTAAGTCGGATTTTGTACAAAATGAGTGTCATATATCTTCTAAAAGAATAAAGTCTCTTCTTTAAAATGACACAAATCCTATTGCTCTGCCATGTTTCTGTCCAAAGTTATGAGTAAAAATATGGTTCGACCGTCCATATTACAATTCTGAGAAAAATGCGTTTAAAGTTTTCTACAGCTTAGAAATGCAAGATTTTTTAGAGCCATGTTCATAATTAAATAAAATTTGCAACAAATAAACAGATTGCATAGTAGGCTAGAGGGAAGTCTGGGCTTTTCACTGATGCCTAATTTATTTTATTAGCCACATACCGAATATGGCTACCAATGGCGGGAAAGTGGAAAATGGCGGAAAAAGTCATCGAATTATTTGAGCAATAAAAACCACAAAAATATCATTAAAAATAATATTTTTGCAAAATTTTTTGCTTTAATGTGTATAAAACATATTTATTTATCATTATCTGCCCCCCCAAAAAATGGAAAAAAAATCGTTTTTTTTCACATTTCGGTTATTATCTCAGAAGCGTGTGTTGCGACTTACGCCTAGTTTTGGTCAGATGGGACACATATGGAATACCCTAGTGGCATATATAGAGGCAGGAATTACAACTGCTTAACTGTGTAACCTTGAATTATAGATGGGAACTGTTATATCATACTTGGCTCCCAACCTCATGAAAACCTCATTTTTTACCTTTTCAATAATGTATTTCGTGATGTTCAAGCATAACGTTTGCTGCTGCATGTAAAGTATGTGCATTTGCAGTTGTGCTAAGTGGTGGTTGTATTGTATTGTATAAAAACAAGTCCTGGTTGTGTGTCTCTTACAGCTTCGGGGTCGATGGATTCCTGTCTTATGGTCTGGAATTTTAAGCCTCAGATGAGAGCCTATCGCTTTGTTGGCCACAAAGTAAGTGTTTCCTGCAAATGGATTTATATAAAGACTTTCATGATGTGGTCACAAAGACTGTAGCTTAAATTTTATGTGGAAACACACATCGGTTGGTAGAAAACTGGAAATGTGATAAGTCAGAATACGTTTATCCTTGCAGTTGCTAAGGCTCAAGATTCATGTTAGCGTTTTTAACTTTTGGCTGGCAGCATTCTGATGTGCATCATATTGGAGGCGCGTGAACGAAGAGGGTGTGTGTGTGTGTGATGCTTGCACATCAAGTCACAGGTATTTGCAATATAATACCATGGTTTACTGTATCCAGACATGGTAGCCAGGGCTCTACTGGTAAATTTTGTGGTGAGTACACGCTGACCGGTTGAAAATTGACTTTTTTGGGTGCGAAATTTCTGATGACCTTTTTTAAAGTTATCTGCCCCAAAATTTCCCATTTTCCCGTCTGAAAAATCTGATTAATTTTTTTAAAGTCATCCACTCAAAAATTTCCCATTTGATGACTTTTTAGCCTTTCACTTCGAATTTCATTTTAAAAAATACACCTAAATAGCTGCGTGAGCTTATCACGTTTCCAGTTTTCTACCATTTTTACTCGCGTATACCCGTGTACATGGTTTTTACCCGCGTATTACCCTGGTTTTCGGGAGGTGAGTATACGATGTCGTTTTTTGCCAGAGCTACGTATACGCCAAATACCCTTGATTGCAGCCCTGATGGTAACGTAATTTGCTGTGGTGGTTTTATTTTGAAGGATGCCGTGATGTCCGTCTGTTTCTCTCCGTCTGGGCATCTGGTTGCATCTGCCTCCAGAGACAAAACCGTGCGCCTCTGGATTCCAAGCGTGTGAGTATAATTGACCAATAGGAAGAGTTCATGCCGATTTTTGCTTTTCTCGGTTTTTATTTTTTACAATTGTACATTAATTCAATTCAATTTCAATTCAATTTGATTCGCTTTTATTGCAACCAACAAGAAACCAGAAGATCAGATGACATCAAAAGCAGAAAATATACAAGCATTGGCTACAAAGGGGCCCTAAAGGGATGGACATCCCGCTGGGGAGGGTCACAGGTATAACCTGGTATATGCAATATAATACCGTGGTATTAATTCAGTCATTCATTGTAGGGACATGTATTGTGCCGCTTCAAGAATCTACTCAGAAGCACTCCCAGCCCGGTCACAGCTGAAGGAAAAGACTTGTGCGATTCATATACTAATCAACCTCTGCTCAATAAATCACTTTGTAAGTCTTTGAATGCATTAGTGAGATAGATAATGGTGAATTTTAAATGAAACAGTCGTCGATTTTTACTTTTTTGGATTCTCGCAGAGTTTACTGTTTAGTCTATTTATTCACAGAACGCTACATCTAAAGTCAGTCCAAAAATATTAAAATTAATTTTATTTAACATTTTGTCAGATCGCATCACATTTTCTTTTGTTGTGTGTGCGTTGTAGCAAAGGAGAGTCAACCGTCTTTAAAGCGCACACAGCCACCGTCCGTAGCGTTGACTTTGCGTCCGATGGTCAGAGTATGTGCACGGCTTCAGACGATAAAACGATCAAAGTGAGCGGCTTTTTTTTTTTGCATTTCTCAAGTACTTTACCGATACTCGACCATTGCCCTTCTTTCTAACTTCCATCCATTTGATTGAATTGTTATGATTTTCTGTATTATTTCTTATTTGTAACTGGCTGTGGTATGTCAGCAAGAACTCAATGAAACGAATATAATTATTATTATTAATTTTTTCCCCCCATAGTATCTCAGATCCCCCAGGATTTCAAAAACTTATCCGGAGATGTAAAAAAGTATTATTATTGTTATTACTATTATTATTCATATTTTCTGATTATAATTTTTTTTCTGGGAGAGATAGAACGATCACTGGGGATGTTAAAAAAAATATCTTGGAAAAATAACTGGTCATCGGGTAATGCAGACTACTGTTAAGTTCTAGCAAATCAACAGTACTGTGACAAGCAATTACATTGAAAAGGTCACTCTGTACTTGATAGTCATGTTTGTCCTGACCTAGAGATAATTGCTGAATACTTCCTAAAGGGTCACTACTGGGCGTACACGGACCTAGTGATGCATTGTTCGAGTTGGTTCGAGATGATGGATGTATACCGAATTTTTTTAGATGAGTACATGCTGCCGTCAAAAAACCAACTTTTTTAGGCAAAAATTTATGACGTTTTTTTTAGTCATCAGATTGTTTTTGGTGATTTTTCGCCTGACAAACCTTCATCACGACGTAAAACGGTTTAATTTTATGATTTTTTCGTCATAAATCGTGATTTTTCCTGTTTTATGCTCGTCATTTTCTTTCTGCAAACTTTTTACTTTGGGCTTTGTGAGGTGAGTATACGCTGTATTCCCACGTGTAACTTCGTTTTCAGAGGTGAATACGCACTGTCATTTTTTTCCGAAGGTGCTGTATACCCACGTATACCCTAGAGCAGCGTTTCCCAAACTGGGTTCCGCGGAACCCAGGGGTTCCGCGGGGCGAGCACAAGGGTTCCGCGAGAAGTTGAGGAAAAAAATTAATTTTTCTGAGAAATTTAAAATGCACTGGAAGTTTGAAACTAGTCATCTTTTGTGTTTTGTCCTCACCCGACCTTTCAGTGATTATTAATCAATTCAATAATTAGCTTATTATCATAGTAGGGGGCCCGGTAGAGTAGTGGTTAACACGCTGGCCAAGAGTGCGAGAGGTAGTGAGTTCGAGCCCCCGTTGGGCGGATTTGCTTTGTAGGCTGCCATTGGCGCCGTGTAATTACAAAGCTATCTGTTCAGTTGGTAGTTAAGTTTAATTAAGATTACTGCATAACCTGTAAATGTAAAGCGCAGTGCGTCTTGCAGGCGTTTAATTAAAGAAAAGATATTATTATTATTATTATTATTATTATTATTTTTATTATTATTAGTATGTAGCCTACTGTATGTAGTTTGTATAAGCTTATAGACATCACTGCTGAACGTAACGTAGGGCCTACATGTAGGCCCTAGGTCAGAGCTTTAGGCCTTAGTCTGAACAGAGACGCAGTCATCTTTGTCACCGTAAAACGCAAGTTTAAAAAGAATCGCCAAGTCTGATCTTGTAGCAGTAGCAACAAATATTGATTTTAATTTGTTTGTGCGAAAATTTGCCAAAATTGAGTGACTTTTACGTACGCTAGCTAGGGTTCTAACCTCTTTTATTTAATTTAGAAACTTGGAACGCTTTCCAAACTCACACAATTTCTAATGGTTCTCGAGGAACCATCGTTCAGAAATTGCAGATCATTTTCACGACCTGAAAGCGAACTTGGTTAAATGCTTCCTTTTTATGAATTACGATAATAGGATATGAAACCAATCAATGAAGGAGAAAAGCAGCCAACTCTTCTAACGATGACCACGAACTTCTAATTGACCATCACGAATGAAGCAGAATTCCCACGAACCTTCACATTCTAACCTCATGTAGGGCACACTGTTATATTAGGATCCACAAATCGTGGTTTTTAAAGCAGTGCAATTTAATTTCAATTTAATTTCATGATATTGCAAGAAAGATAAACCTTGTAAAATTTAGTGTATTTAGGCATGTAGGCTTATATTATTAGTAGCCTTTGCTTCCCGTGCGTTCAGCATGATTCAATGCATTTAGCTGAGATTGGGGTTCCGCCCGAAAATATTAGGACGCGAAGGGTTCCGTAGCCCAAAAAGTTTGGGAAACGCTGCCCTAGAGTACAGCCCTGGAGTTGGTCGCTATGCACTGACTTAAATTCATTCATTCAGGTATTTGTATAGCACCTCTTCAAGCAAACTACTCAGAGGGGCTCCCAACTGCAGCATGACCATTGTAGAGAACAGTTTACAAGTGCTTATAGAATGTGCCAAAGAGTGATCTAGGGAACAGATGCAGTTCAAGAGGGATGCGATTCCATACCGCCGGGCCGACAATTGAAAAGCACGGCTTCATATGATGGAGGTGCGATTGTAAATTGTGATGTTTCTGAATTAGATGTTCACTGTGCACTGACCTAGATGTTCACTGTGCACTGACCTAGATGTTCACTGTGCACTGACCTAGATGTTCACTGTGCACTGACCTAGATGTTCACTGTGCACTGACCTAGATGTTCACTGTGCACTGACCTAGTTGATTGTGTGATTGCTTGTCATCAGGAAATGGTTGTGCTTTCAGGTGTGGACAGTTCACCGACAGAAATTCCAATTCTCTCTCAATCAACACATGAACTGGGTGCGATGCGCTAAGTAAGCCCAGAAAACTTCTTCAATACGAATAAATCTTTGCCAGGCTTTTCAGCGCTGTTTTTTAATTATTTCTTCTGCTACGGGTATCATTGTGTTCCCCAAGAATAATCATGGTCAATAATCTAATCTAAAATAGCATAAACTGTATTTAGGCACTTCTCACAGCAGAGCTATTCAGAAGCACTCTCATTATAACAGACCCATGGAAAAAGAAAGGTCTTCAGGCAGATGCAGGTGAATTCCCCATTAGAATCCCACTACAAATTGCCATTCATTCACAAGGCATGCCCTCCTGGGACGTTGCATGCAGGGCTTAAAGTGTACCTGGATGGTCATGGGCGGCGTCCATGCACTTGTTTTAAAATCTGAACGCCGTCCAGCCACTTATTGGCGAGCACAGACTGGAAAGGTAAGGTGCGTCCAGGCACTTCTTTTGGAGTGGTAATGGGCGTCCAGGCACTTATTTTTCCACACGTTTGGTACTGGTTGCATGTGTGCCAGCAATTCTTCTCCACCTGGTACTCATATATAATATTACATATATACATGCATACGTTATCTAGTACCCCTATGGTTCCATTTTTGGTTGCTGTTTTACCAAATTCAAATGTTGGCAGGTTGTTTTTGTTGTTTAAGATTCTCACCAGATGGCCGACTCATCGTTTCCGGTAGTGACGACAAAACGATAAAAGTCTGGGACAGACAAAGCAAAGAATGCGTTCATACGTTTTTTGAACATGGCGGGTCAGTTGTCCTGATAAAATGTGACTTTTTAAAGGTCCAGCTATTCGCTAGTTGTAACGTAATATAGATGTGAGTAGTGCAATTTTTTTTATTACATAACAGTTTACGAGATTCTAAGACCAAGTGGACAATACACGCACATCCTGAATGTTGCTATTTCTAATTCAGTTGCAAACATACATAGAAGTGCATATACAGGGTGGCTAAAAAAATGTACCAACTTTTGCAAACATGAAAATGTTCAAGTGAAACTTTAGGGATTGTTTGAAATTCATTCCCCTGCAAATGGGAAATTTTTACACAAAAATGTCAGTTGGTTGCGAAGTTATCACATTTTATCCGGTGGTACATTTTTTTAGCCACCCTGTATATGCTAAATCACACACTGCTAGGTTAAGTAATTTACCTGTTGAGCCTTTGTTAGCTTATTTATTGGAATGAAAGATAAGTACAGAATAAAATAATATAAGATTGACGTGGTAGATTATTATGTTGAGTAATAACTTCCTTCGTTGGAGTGTTTAATGCCAGAAGCATCAACCCAGCGTATGATTCACCGAAGACCATCAACTGCATTTAATATTAGGTCAATATCCTTGTAGGTCAGTCTGCTGGGACAGAAACTGGAAACAGTAGCTGAGTTATTAAGTAGACTTGGAGTTGAAATGTATGTGCCGGTATGTATGTGTGAGTATGTACGTATGCATGTGATGTATGTATGTATATCTACGTATGTATGTATGTATGAGCATTTGTTATAGCCCCTTCAAGATTTCCACTCAGAGGTGCTCCCGACTACAGCGCGGATGCTGAATCGGAATTTCACACTGAGGCACATGAGCAATTGCGAGTGAAGGACATGCTCGGGGCCTACGCAGCAGCTTGAGGTGGATTCTAAATCTTGAATGGTTGCTATAGCAAGTGCTCATGCATAGGTGCCCTTGTAACGACACGGCTTTGTTACGGCGACGTGCAAATTGTCGTAATTATTGTTATTACGTATATAAAAAAGGTGCTGGTACTCTGACTTGGACTATATTGCTGTACATGATTCAACACATATTGGAATGTAATACAAAAATTGTGTTTGCTAGTTGAGCTCAGGGCTTTTTTAACGTGCAGTTGTACTCAAAATGTGCAGTTCTAAATGAATTTGTGCAGTTGTAGAAGCACATCTGTGTTACTTAAAAGCTACTTAAAACTAGTAAAAACAGTTCATTGTCCTCCGATTGGAAGTAATTTACCATGGAGGATGGGAAAGGAAAGAAGGGGTTGTGCAGCTCTAAAATTCCTTTAAAACAGCCCTGGTTGAGCTTTTGCTTATATTCAGCTTATTCTTATTGCTTATTCAGCTGTGTTTTGTTGTAGGTACGTAAACCATGTTGCCTTCCATCCAAGTGGGACCTGCATAGCGGCCGCTAGCACCGACAGCACCGTCAAGGTCTGGGACATTCGAATGAACAAATTACTCCAGCACTACACAGGTATGAACCAACATCAGTTCCCTTCTGCCGCTTGTCCAAGTGTTTGGTTTCCTAAATCATTTTCATGCCTTCAAATACAGCACAATTTGTTTGCAGATTTGTGTATTTATTTGGTTGTAAGTGTAATGTATTACACTTATAAGTGTATTATGGGAAACTGAAAGAAGAGGCTCAACACCAGGAGGAGTGGCGCCATCAGAAGTTCGAACCTGCCGTGGGGCAGAGAATATGAATAAGAAGAAGACGTGTAATGAAGGAAGTGTTTTTTCCTAAGAGGTACTTAATTAAGTCTTTTGCGTAAATATATATATTATGTGTGTTTGTATGTGCACTTGTTATGGTGCCCTTCCAAGATTTCTGCTCAGACGCGCTCCCGACTACAGCGCGGACACTGAATCAAAATTTCATGCCAAAGTGCTGAGCAATTGTGAATGAAGGACTTGCACAAGGTCATGGGTGGATACAGAAATTTTAGAGGGGGGCCATAATTTTCGGTCTTGGGTCTGAATTTGTTTTCGTCATTTGGTCGAAAAATATGCCATTTTGTCTGCCAAAAAAGTTGATGACCCTTTTTTCATTTGTTTTAAATCTCAGGCAAAAAGATACCATTTTCACAAAAAAAACATACCATTTTTCCCACCATAGCTGATGACTTTTTTTAGTCATTTGGTCGAAATGTCAAAAACATACCATTTTGTTGATTGACCTTTTTTTCTCCCTTTAGTCATATGCTGCTTTTTCTCCCTTTTGCACTCTGTCTTTCCGTCTTCTCTGTCACCTTTTCCCTACTGTATTGTTGGCAGCCTGTACGAACCTCATGGGGAGGGGCCCATGAAACTGATGTGTGGGGGCCCACGTCCATTTTCCCCGCCAGAATAGCTGGTGAGAAATACACAGATTTCTAAATGGGGGCCGTGGCCGGATTTGCCTCCTCCCTGGATCCACCCCTGCCCAAAGTCCCTATGAGGTGGATTCGAACCTGTAACCCTTCGGCTGCAAGGCAACGAACATACCCACTACACCACCGCACCCCACATGTGTGTGCATAAATAACTAGGTAGTGTAGGGTAGAATTCCAGAATTGGGTCAATTTTTACATTTTAAGGCATACAATCTGTTAGCTACAGTACATGTATATTGTTGCTATTGTCTGAAAGAGCAACATTGTTTCATGAACCGAAAAGGGTTTTATTGCATTACAATCACAAGAATAAACAAAAATGTAGAGTTCTTCACTTTGGTTGAAAGTGTCCCAACACAGGCCATGATGGCCTGAATTGAGACAACGCATGTGGAGCATTGGGACAAACAACTGATCTGGTTCTAAACTTCTAATCATATCCAATAAGAGTGTAATAGATCATAGTCTAGTTGCTAATATCACTAAAATGACTAACTAGAGGAGATTAAGCAATAAGATCAAGAAATATTTAATCAATGCAAACAAACTTCCATTGACCTATGTAATCCTAAAAAAATAGCCGTACTGGTCAATTTCAAGTGAATGCAACATAGCGTATATTTCTACCCATCATGATAGCAATCTGTTTCACACAAATGTTATCCTACTGCATGTTGTTTTCCCTTATACAAACGGTCGATTGTCATTGCATCAAGTAAGATCTGTTGGTTGTCATTTTGTTATCAGCGCACACAGCTCCTGTCAACGGTCTCTCATTCCACGCTAGCGGCAACTATCTGATTACCTCGTCCGATGACTCAACACTCAAAATTCTTGACCTGCTTGAGGGCAGGCTCTTCTACACGCTTCATGGTCATCAGGTATTTGTCATGCTTCTTAGTGCTAGCTATGTTTAGCTGCAATTCCATATTCTGTGGTTAGTGTGGGAGCACTTCTGAGTAGTTATATATGTAGCGCCACACACCAAAACCAGCATTAAGGTGATTTTCCAAGATATTGAGTTTGGTACATCATTTCAAAGACCTTGTCTCAGACTTTAAAAGGACGCAAAAAATTATTGCTCTAGCTTTATTTCAAACGAAGATATAAGGGAAAAAATGATCCAATTAAACTAATTCATTAACAATTAACTTAATTAAAATAGACTAATTTGCATATCAAAAGCAATAAAATAACCTTAAAACTTATGTATTAAAAAATTGTAGAAATAAAAAAAAATTAAATTATTTTTAAAATTAAATTCTGCACAAAAATAAAAAATCACACACATGCTATTTCCCTAAATATCTCTGATGTGTAATTTCAGACTTACCCGGTAATGGTGATTTCAGTGTAGACCGCCACATATATCTTGATGTGGCACTGCATTAGATTTTAATCAGTTGATTGACGAGTAGCTGATTGTTCAGTTTTATATTTTTTTTCCATTTTATTGTTTATCGTAGTATATCGAAAAAATTTCTGACAGTATGTATACTATTCAGACGCGCTCTCAGCGCAGAAACCCCAGGGAAAATAAATGTCTAGAGAGAGAACGCTTTTATGAGGCTAAGCGACATGTATTGAAATAAGTGATTTTTAGCAAACTTAAGTTCAATCTCTGTTAAATTGTAATATATGTGATTGTACATAGATTTGATCATTTGACCATACATGTAGGTATGAACGCTTCAGTTGAACTGTTGGAATGTATTCATGTAGGAATTTGTATAGCGCTCCTTCAGTAAAACTACTCGGAGGTGCTCCCGACTCCAGTGTGCCCAAAAAGAACAGTTTTGAGTTTGGGGAGGGAGGATTCTGGTTGAGCTGCAGGGTATCAGTGTAACTCCAAAGGAAGGCAGAGCTTTCCAGACCACTGGGCCAACCACAGAGAAGGCTCGATTCTTCGTAGTTGCGGTAACAACTCCTTTTCTGCAGAGCATGGAGATGATGTCCTTGGATACCTGATGTGAGACAGAATAGCTCTTGGAGATAGATTGGGGTGAGACCCTGACGACATCGCCATACCCCAGAGCAGCTACCCTAAACTCAGCACCTTGGCAGATAAGGGAACCAGTGATGAGCCTCCAGCGTCGAGCCTTCTCGGTTGTTGGCCCGTCCACATGGAATGGGCTCCCGCTTGCACTACGCTTACTACCTCGGGAATAATTTGCCTGCTTTCTACCAGTTGCTCAAGGCCTATCTTTTTAGCTGTGGCTGGGCTGGGAGCGCCTCTGAGTAGGCTTCTTGAAGGGGCACTATATAAGTTTTTGGAGTGAATGAATGAATATATAGCTGGAGATTGGAGTTGTTGTCATGAACTTTACCCGTTGGTTTTTACATTGTATTTCTTGCAGATCATGCTCCTAGGTTGTTGTTGCCTTCACATAATGCTTCCCAATGCTTTGGAAAAAGTTTTGTTGACAAATGCATACTTACGTACCGTACCCTCTTAGGCTGAAACCACGGTATGAGAAATAAAACTGTTTCTGCATGTTTTAGGGTCCGGCTACAGCTGTGGCGTTTTCAAGGTCTGGCGAGTATTTTGCTTCCGGTGGATCGGATGAGCAGGTTAGAAAATGCTTCTGCTTTCATGTTTATTTTGTGTAGATTAAGTGATGAACTCTTAAGCTTACATTGTCTTATTAGAATCGAGATATTCATCCTTTAGGTCCTTCCTTGTTGCCATCCTATTATGTGATGCACGCTATACTGCCGTGCTAAGCAAAAAGACAGTAACTCAAATTTTTCCGTTTTTGAGTTAGCACTTGTTTTCACATCCTGGCAACATATTCTATCATATCTAGAAGTAAGGAAATGGCATCTGTCCGGGAACATGGAAAAAAACGGATACGAAATTAACAGTAACTCAATTGGGGTATCATGGTGCTAAGCAAAAACGCAGTAACTTGAGTTACTGTCTTCTTGCTTAGTATTCCACGTATTTTGATGACCGACCGACCTACAGAAATTTCAATATCTCAGTTTTCATTTCACTTAGAATCATCATATTGGTATTAAAACAAACATATTCAAGGTCAAGGATTAAAATGGAACCATCAAAAATTTCCTCGCCTCAATAGCGGCCATTTTCCAAAATGGTCGACCAAAAAGATGGATTTGTCGATATCTCGGCTTTGAGTTTACTTGGAAATGTCATCTTGGTGTCAAAACATGCACATTAAGGGTCAAGGATTGCAGTGGAGCAATCAAATATTGACCATGACCTTAATAGCGGCCATTTTCCAAAATGGCCGACCTAAAAAGAAGAATTTGTCAATATCCCGGCTTTAAGTTCACTTGGAATCGTTGTCTAGGTGTCCAAGCATGCGCATTTAAGAGCAAGGATTCCAATAGGACTATAACAAAGTTCCCCATGGGGTCAATGGCAGCCATTTTCCAAAATGGCGACCAAAATAGGACTATATTAATATATTTTCTTCCAAATCGCTCATTATATTGGTGCATAAACATATGCATTTTAGGGAAATTGATCCATTCCAGCAATGGGGCATTCGCAAATTTCCCCATCGTTTCAATGGCAGCCATTTTACAAAATGGCCGACCCAAAGATAGGAAATCACTACAAGTTTACGCAATCTTTCGCCACAATTAAAGAGTTCCTGGGACTTTTGAATACTTGCACCTTAATATGTATGTTTCGAAACGAATATTACGATTCTAAATAGACTTAAAGATCTGATATTGATAATTTGGTATTTTGGTCGGCCATTTTGAAAAATGGCCGACGTTGAGGTCATAGGGAAAATCTGTCATGAACCTATTGAAGCCGTTGCCCCTACAATTGGATATTCAGACACCAAGATGGCGATTCTAAGTGAATCAAATGCTGAGAAATTAAAAAAATTCCAGTTTGGTCGACCATTTCGGAAAATGGCCGCCATTGAGGCCATAGAAAGTTTTAGACGGTCCCATTGGAATCGTTGCCCTTACAAATGTATGTTTAGACACTAAGATGACAATTCTAGGTGAATTAAATGCTGAGATATTGAAAAAACAATTGGTCGGCCATTTTGAAAAATGGCCGCCAATGAGGTCAAAAGAACTTTTACATGGTCCCATTGGAGTCCTTGCCCCTACAAATGTTTTGTTTCGGGACCAAGATGACGATTCTAAGTGAACTAAATGCTGAGATATTGAGAAAAAACATTCTGGTCGGCCATTTTGGAAAATGACCGCCACTGAGGTCATATGACGTTTTAAATTGCGCCAATGGAATCCTTGCCACCACAAATGTATGTTTAGGCACCAAACTGACGATTCTAAGTGAAATAGAAGCTGAGATCTTTAACAATATGTAGATTGGTCAGCCATTTTGAAAAATGGCTGCCATTGGGGCCAGATTGCAAATCTGTGATGGCCCAATTGACAAGTCTTTTTCTTATGACTTGTTCGTGTTATGCACCGAATTTTATGCAAAGGGAACATTTTCTCACCAGTCTGCAGCACTATAATGAAGACTTACTGCTTTCTTGCTTAGCATTAAGCCGATATTCAATGTTTCGATACTAAGCAAAAAGACAGTAACTCATTTTTATTCAATTTATAATCAAATTTCACTAAAAACGAGTTTATTTAATAAATTCACAAGTTTAGATATGATTGTTTGCAAAAATTCAGAATGATTGGAGTATTATTTCTGGTTGGAATAAACCGATTTCTTCTTTGTCGTTTTACGAGGAATCAACTTTTTTGAGTTACTGTCTTTTTGCTTAGCACGGCAGTATACTTAGACTAATTGTTTTATGGTTGATGGTTGCAATAAATGATTTGATTTGATTGTATTCTCAGTTGGATTAGCGGAGTAGCAGTCCAAGTTAGGTAGAGTCAAGTGTATTTGGCTTTCTTAACCTTGGTTCTGGTTGCTAGCCCTCTTCCTAACCCAAGACCATAGCCAGGATTTGATTTTGGGGGTGTTTCTTCAGTTTCCCGTCCGAAAAGAACTGATGACTTTTTGTCATCCGACTGAAATCTTCAGAAAATGTCCCAAATTTCTCGTTCGAAAAATGATGACTATTTTTGTTGTCGTCTGACCGAAATCTTCAGAAAATGTCCCAAATTTCCCTGCAAAATTCCCGTCCGGAAAAAGTGACGACCTTTTTTTAGTCGTCTCGCCGAAATTAATTCATTCTATTTTTTCACATTTTTCATTTGGGGGTGGGTGTTTTCTTGGTTTTATTTCATGGTTTTTACATCATTTGCTGGTATTAATGCATTCTATTATTTTTTACTTTTTACATTTGGGGGGTGTTCAAACACACCCGCTAGCTAACCGCTAGCTAACCACATGATATTCGGCAGTGGCGTAGCCAGGTATTTTTTCATGGGGGGGCAGTGGGGTGGCAGCTTAAAATGATGGGGTGGCTACCGTTGGCAATTAAAGCGTGCATCGGCATCGGTATATTGCCATAGACTATGTATTTTTAGATTTTGGATGTATTACAGTATTGGACATAATACGCATGCAAGCCTCACTAGCTTGTCTGTCCCACAGTGCACTATAGTGGCCTGTTCCACTTTCCCATCACCCACCCTATAAGAAGTTGTACAGGAAGTTGTATAAAAAATAAAATAAGTCAGAAATTATATAACATTCTTTAATTCTTTATCACTCGTAAAAGTAAAAAGTAAAACAAACGCAGGGATTGGGGGGGCAGCCCTCTCATTTGGGGGGGCGGCTGCCCCCCTTGCCCCCCCGTAGTTACGCCACTGATATTCGCACTGACTGTGTTTTGTGAATGTACTTGTTTTCAGTCTTATTTTGCTAGGCAATACATGTGGAACATACATATATATATATATATAATTATGTATATAATATAAATGTTTAATGAGAAAAACAAGTTGACAAGGTCGCAACTCAGTTACAGTGAAGGGATGAGCTCTGCGCATTGCACGGGCGCTTCTTGTCAATAGGGCAATTAGACATGTTAAAACATCTTCAGGGGTTTGAACTACTCTGGGTGAATATTCCAGCTTGGTAACTTGTTAGATTATATAAGATAGAACATTTTAATGATCTTCTCAAAATTACTTGGATATGTTGCCTTCCGTGGCTATCATTTTTGCATTATCCCCCACTTTATCAACATCACCGTCTTTGTGACTCATATTTTTCATCTGCTTTGTTTGGTCCAATAAGAAATATGTCACATAATTTTAGCATCAATACATTTAGTTTTTTGGTGTCTTCGCAGGTTTTAGTTTGGAAAACAAATTTTGACAAAATCGACTACAACGAAGTACTAAGTTCGCACAAGGCGCGTTCTAAAAGTGACCTTCTACCACCTACTATCACCGATATTCCACCGCGATCCACGCACTCGTCAAAAACAAAGGTGAGTGAATTCAGTATTAAATGATGATTCAGTATTAAAGTGGTGAGTTCGCTGTTTGTTGGGGATACAATACTCAAGGATTGAATGCATTTTGTTATTTGCTATTTGATATCTACAGGCATCATGCGTTGAACTGATTGCTGTGTTTGATTGTCATACGTGTAGTTCATTCATTTTATCGACGACATTGGACATGTATATAGCGCCCCTCAGGAAATCTACTCTGGAGTACTCCCAGCCATGGCAGAAGCAAAAGACGAGAGATTTATGGCACAAAGTTTGATTGGTTAAATGTTGTTGTAACAATTACAATAGTAATTAATCTGGTGTTTTGTTTGTTTGTATGTGCACTTGTTATGGCGTCCCTTCAAGCTACCTACTCAGAGGTGCTCCCTTCTACAGAGCGGACACTGCATCGGAGTTTGACGCCGAAGTGCTGAGCAATTGCGAGTGATGACTTGCCCAAGGTCCTACGCGGCGACTTGAGGTGGATTCGAACCCGTAACCCTTCGGCTGCAAAGCAACGAACATACCCACTACACCACCACGCCCAGCATTTTGTTGCTGGTAGCCTGGTGCATAATGCATGAGTTGTATTGACTCAAACGAGATGTATAGTTGGATCAGTTCCACAAAGCAAGTCCATTGGGACAGGGAGCATATGGATAAGCTCGGGCCCAGGAAGCCAGTGGATTGTGTTCCAAATGAAGGCAGATCAGTGACAAACCTGTGGGGCGCGGTGGTCTAGTGGTGGCGTCATTGCCTTGAAGCCGGAAGTTTCGAATCCACCTCAAGTCACCGCGTAGGGACCTTGGTCAAGTCCTTCACTCGCAATTGCTCAGCGCTTCGGCGTGAAACTCCCATGCAGTGTCCGCTCTGCAGTCGGGAGCGCCTCTGAGTAGAGAACTTGAAGAGGCGCTATAACAAGTGCACATACAAACAAACAAACCTGTGAAGAGTCAAGACAGGCGGACATATTGAAGGCGCCCTTGTAACGGCTTGGATGTGTTACTGCGCCATATAAATTGCCTTTCAGGATCGTGCTTCAATGCTCTGTGAATTTGCCTGTCTGAAGCTTGGTTCAGTGCTCATTGTTCTACCTGAATAAGTTTAGTTGTCATGCCAACTGGTATTTTAGTACTTCGTGTTTAGCTTCAACATAGGACTTTACCTTTCTCTGTGTTGTCCCGTTCGGCTTAGGTTGATGGAAGGAAAGAGTTGCGTAGCATGGATGACAATGCACCGGGTATCGTGGAAGTTGGACCTGCGCTATTCTCTCAGCCCAAGGTACGAAGAGACTATATATATGAAGCTGTGGATGAAACTTTTATTGTTTTGGCATTGTGTTGGTTTTTTTGGACTGTTGAGCATTTGCTGTCATAAGGATTAACATACATACGTGAAGTGACTTTAGTTCTTTTTCATTGTAGCGAGTGAGATTCTAGTCATTCGTCCTGTAATCTGTTTTATTGTGGGAACAATAAATGATTTGATTTTATAATCCTGGCTTTAGGTGACCAGCCTGCCAAACTTTTCTACTGCTGAAAATTTATGGTCATTTCATTTCGCCTAAGGCCTCTTTCTTTTTACGATTCTTAAAATGCTCCACAGGTCACAGGGAACCACAGAAATAGGTTCAGGCCACTCCGAAACGGTTACTGGGTTTGAAATACCGTGAGCAAGTCTTTCACTCTATTTCTCATTGCCTGCGATTAGTGAGTGATTAGATGCTTAATAAACGTATGGTTTTTATTTCTAAACAACATTGCAAATAGTACATTATTCAGTCTTTAATTCTGTGGTAAAAACATAATTTTTTCAGATCAATGGCATCTCAGGTGATGGTTTTGATGACCTTGAGTTGACCTCTGGAGATCGTGTCCGCCGATCTTCGAATAATTCGAGTCTTAAGAACGGACAGTTCCAGGTGCACGGCACTTCGACCACTCAGCCGCTCGAAGCCATGAGGATTCCGCCGGAACTGGCAAATGTGCTGGAACACCTCGTCGGCCAGAATGATATTCTAACGCAGGTATTGGGATAAGAAAGAATGCGCCTATGTGGTTACCATGGTTTGTGTTCTTTTATAGGTTACCCTAGATGTGAGAAAATATATATCAAGGGATGTATTTATGTATGTGCACTTGTTATAGCGCCTCTTCAAGATTTCTACCCAGAAGCGCTCCTGACTACGGCACGGACACTGAATCAGGGTTTCACGCCGAAGCGCTGAGCAATTGCAAGTTTAGGACTTGCCCAGGGTCCCTACGCGGCGGTTGAGGTGGATTCGAACCTGCAACCCTCCTTTTGCAAGGCAATGAACATACCCACAGCGCTCCACAAATGCTATTATGAATGCAACGGTTTCATGTATAAATTTAATTGCTCTGCTGATAAATGCTGATTGTTATGCCAATTTTTTCAGACGGTTGCCATTCTCGAGCAGCGGCTGACCATGGCAGAAAACAAACTACGTGAATGTCTCGACAACCAGCAGAAGATTTCGCTGCAGATTCGACCGACGGACTAGCGCTCTGATTCCGCAGTTCTGTTCTCGCAGCTCGTATCATTCTGTTATAATACTTAAGCTACACGCTTCTGCCATCGATACTACGCTCGACAGGCAAATGATTGGTGCGCAGTATTACGGCAGAAAGTAATCTAGCTTTTTATATACATGGTTTATGGGGGCGGTACATATATTACGTATGCAAGGAGGGTGGGTGGTTCAAAAGTTTTGGGCAATTTGCATGTGGGTGCATACGGTGGGGTGGTCTCAACAAATTTTACGTACGCAATAATAAATGTCTGATTATGAGTGACTGTCCACATTAGTCTATTTAAAACTCGGTATTATCCTTTAGTCGTCTGATGACATTTTACTACATTTATAATTAAATTCTATTTTAGATCTGAACAGTACCGGTAAATCATAATGGTTAAGAAATTTTGGCTAACAGATATGATATTTAATCAAAAATAAATAAATAGTAGCCGACAGTAAAATGAATGTTTGATATATGACTTAGCTAATTAACTATTTTGTTAGGAACTGGAGAAGCTTAGTCATACGTACACAAGGGGGTTTATAAAATGTACGAGAAGGCGCAACAGCAGGGGTCAATCTTTGCATACGTAAAATATGTATGGGCCCTGTCTGAAATTTGTTAACGTGGATGCTCAAGAAACGATTGGTGCAAAGGTTTCTTTTGATGTGCTTGGTTTGTCCATCACGTTTCTGAGATACGGATTATGAGTCAAAGCTGTGACTTAACATACGTTTTATTTATGGAACGTTTCTAATCTAAAGCGATTCTGTCATGAAAGGTTGCCCTGTGCACAATGTGTCTGCGTATTTTAAAATTGTCTTATATAATCTGTCACATAACCTGCCTTAATGACTGGAACGCAAGTATGTTATATAGTAGATTGTAAAATGGTTGTAGACAGCGCTTAAAGTGTAGAAAAAGAAGTGCCTGGACGACGCTCATTAACTTTCCAGTATGTGCTGGTGAAAAAAATGGTAGGACGGCATTCAGATTTTATAATAAGTGCATGGACGCCGTCCATGACCGTCCAGCCACACTTTAAGCCCCCTGGTCATAGTCAATAAACCGTTGCGGATTATATTTAGTACACGGGATGAACTCTCCTGCATTGAAATGTCCTAAGCAAACAAGCGAAACCATTTTTTAATATTTATTATTATTGTGTCCCTAGATTTCAGATCTTTGGTTGCTTGCCAGTAAGTAAAATGTATGACTGACCGGTTTAGAAGTAATTTAAATGAGTTGATTGTAGTTTTTGTATGGAACTGACTTTACTGCATGTCACTGAAGTGTACAAATAAAGTTAAATTGAGAATTTGTTTAGCATATTATGGTTTGATTAAAATGAATAATTGGTGAGCAGAATGTTTGCAGTCTGTTAGTGATTACCTTGTACCTTTAAATTTAGAGAATACGTTGTTGTTATAATAATAATAATAATAATATTCTTTATTGAAACAATCTGGTTGACAGACTGCGACCTATTGCAGTGTACACTGTCTTCTTCTATCTTCTCCTCCGTCATCGATATGACGATGAGGCCTGTATGAATTTCTTCCAAACTTCTCTGTTTCTGATGGTTTCTCCGATCTCGGCCAAGCTGGTGCCCTTCTCTCTCAGATCTTCTTTGATGTTGTACACTGTACAATTATGCAATTGAAACAATTCAGAAGAACGCAAATGACAGAAGACATAAATCTCGACTACTAGCAGAGAAGACACTTCAAGACAGCCAGCAATACAATTATGTGAATGAAAGTTGCCCAAACCCTGTCGTTCATTATTGCATTACAGAATCATAGTTATCTATCCTGCACCATGACAGAGGAACTCCTTATTCTCCAACACTGTCCTAACCATGGACCTTGGAAGAAGTTACTCATGCAGTTTGAAGGCAGCTCACGTAGTTGTATTGCCCAATCACAGTTCATAGGCTGAGCAATCTACATTGTATAGGGTCTATTCAATCTATTGACTAGAAAGATTTGAAATTATAATAACGTATACTGAGTACACGATTTTACATGAGCTTTCAAGATCTATATCTTTCCTTTTCCTCCAAGCTGTGCAACCGGCCTAAAGAGTTCAGACACTGTTTCACAATGTGTCCTCTAAGACTTCTTAAGCTTGTTGCTCCTAGCCAGAAGGGTTCTTTTTATGTCAAGTCCATGTAAAAAAATTGATGATTCTTTTCTTCTTTGGCCCATGCTGCTGCTTTGAACACCCATATTCGGCATTTGTGTAGATATTACTGCAGTCTGCATCGTCCTTGCTTTGTCCTTAATTTCTCCATTGATAGTTCTGTGCTAATGTCAATTAGCTCTGTGTAATCGTCAATTCGTCAAACTGCTGCGATTCCAACCATTGCTTTGCACCTGTTCTATGCAGGGGCGGATACAGAAATTTTCGAAGGGGTGAGCAAAATTTAGTCTTTTGTCGAATTCCCAAGAAAAAGATACCATTTTATCCGCCAAAATAATTTATGACCTTTTTTAATCGTAAAATGTTCTTAAGCCACTGTACGGATCTCATGGAGCGTGGGATCGATCGAGGGCCATGTCAAATTTCCGAGGCAGAATACTGAAAATAGCTGTTCACAAAGAAATTTCTAAAATGGGGCATGGCCGTATTTGCCTCTTGGATCCACCTCTGGTTCTATGTATGACAATCCTTTCGTATATTGAGATGGTCTGTCACTGTTTTATTCTGCAAAACAGCTACAGTGATTCTGGTCACTTTGCACACTCTTGTTCCACATCGGCATGCAATAACTTGTACTCGGAATCAAGCCCGAACCATATTCCGATCAGCGGTGGCACGCGCCGTGTTGCCACCCAAGCAAACGCGCATGCGCTGGATGGTGCTGCGAAAGATACAGAATTAAGTCTTCACCTATTTGCAGAGGTGGGATAAAGATGGCGTCCTTGTGTGGCCGTACGCTGCTGTCCGTGGCAAATCCGCCAACATGGTATGATTCTACTTAGTTTGATTGTGTGTACGTCTCTGTTTAATTGGTAAAATAAGACCAGGTTATTCTATTAACGTGCATTGTGCTGAATGTGGCGTTGAAGAAATAAATTAAGTGCAATTGCCAAGGTCATAACACACTTGCCGCTTCACCTAGTGAAATGTCAACACGAAAAGGACCGTATTCCTAGGAAATACATCGTTTTGATGGACACTTCTTCTGGCAGCAGCAGATGTCATTTAGTATTTACAAATATGAACAAATTATCGATGTTTTACTGACGTTTTGCTGGCTGTTGAATGAAATGAGAATGCACTGCCATGTTAAGCACAGTTGTGAGTTTCTTAAAAGGCGCTTCGCAAATGAATTACCAGATGCATATTGTCTCAGATTGGCTTCTATAGTCGTATCTTGCTGAGGCATAGGATCATGCATTTGAGCCCAGAAAACTTAACTGTTTCGCAGGTACATTGTTTTTGATGAAATGCACCATTTTTAGTTCATGTGGAGGCTAACACTTAATATCTGTAGAAACATAGATGTGTATATCTTTGTTCGACACTATTCTGCCTTGATAAACATGATCACTTAATTATGTTAATTTGTTTGCCACAGAGAAGTGAACAAGTGCTTAGTGCTTTTTATAATCGATGATGGATAGGCATTACGATTGGTCAAGTCTGTCTGTCTGTAATTCTTGAAACGTCTGTGTCTCCAAAGACATACCTTTGCAAAAATTGCAACATTTTTATTGAAACAATTTGTTTGTCTGGACTAGGCTAATCAAAGTCATTGAATTACAGGGAAATGTCAGTGATCAAAAATTAGAGATGTGGCTGTTTAAATGGCTGTATGTAAATGTTAAAAAAACCAGCATAATTTGCCTTTTTAAATGCAGCAAATTCACGATGGATTGTTTGAATTTACAGCATTTCTCCTATCTTGCATACATACATAAATGGAACTTCGATCATGTCTGATTTAATGGACGAGTTTTTGTGATGCAGCCGCCAGGAGTCTACTGCAGAAGAGTTATTTAAAAGAGAAGAGTTGCATGTTGTAATTTGGTAGTTCTAACACAAATGTAAACTCCATGCGTTTAGAAATGAAAGTATTTTTCTTTTGTAGTACGCAGTCTCGTCACATGGCCACTCTGAAAGCCAGTAAGTTTACTGTCATGCTATTTCTTTACAGCTTGCACTGTAGGCCGATTCACCAATGTTAGGGAAAAAAATTATTTTTCATTTCATATTGGGCTAGACCCTAGTTTGGTGCCGTTTGGGATCAGGAACATTAGTGCAAAATTATATGCATATACAATGAGTTTTAGTGACACCTCAAGACATGCGAAGTTTTGTAAAACGACGAAAACAGCCTTTTTACTGTCAAATAACATTTAATGTTAATTTTTATTTGAACTGGTCAAGATATTTGAGTGATGTAGTGCATAGGTCATGTCACACTACTATTAAGTGTTCACAGTAATGTAGGTAAAGATTAAAAAGTGTCTTGTCAGCTCTGTACTTTTTCTTAAGTGAAGTCGTCATGAGACGTTGATCATATTCGGCTATCTGAAACACAAGCTCCGTTGCAATTAGACAGCATGTTCCACAGAGTCATTGATGACTTTTATGCTTGCCACCTTATGCTTGGCATCAACGTATGCAGGGCTGGAAGGCCAGATAATTTGATCATCTGTAAGAAACTGTGGATCAATTTTACCCGGTTATTGTAATTGAACACTTGTATAGCGCCGCTCACAGATTCAGTAGCGCTCGAGTGCAGTGAACAGCTGCATAGATCTTTTAGTGAGAGAATCCAATTAGTCTATTTCTGGAATTATTCAATTGACTTTGAAATAAACCCTTCTGACATCTGTTTTCATCTGTGGTCTCTTCAGAACAGCAATCATCACATCTTTCTCCTCTATTCCAGACACAATCACAAACAATGCAAGACCAATCAAATCCTCACTCATGTACCACAGATGCTTTCTCATTTTCTTCAGTGTAATGTCTGCCACTTGACTGTCATCCTTCCCAAATAACTCCAAAGTATGGAGGCAACAGAGGTCATTATATGGAACATCTGAACTGTTTGGAGCAGTTAACCAGGCCTTCACATCGGTGTTAATGGTGACCAGTCACTGCCAGACAGGGTGCGTCGAAGAGCCTTTGGCTCTTGTGCTGTAGGTTTGAATTGTTCATGAACAAGTAAATTTTTGAACAACAAATTTCCTTTGCCATCCATTTGGCATGGTGATATGCTCCTGGAGGGTTGAAATGTACTTGATCATTACACTCACAACAGTGACATTTGCACCCAGTACCTAGTTCCAATTTTATGAACTTCAGGCAATCCTGACACGGTTGAATATCTGGGCTGATTAGAGTCTGAAGGAAGCCTATAATTGTCCTCCCTCTTTTGGTCAAGCCACCACAACTCACCACTTGTGAGATCAGATTTGGCTCCAATGGCTACAACATACAGTGTGAACATTGTATTTGCTAGTGTCAATAAAATTCCACTATTCTTTTAATCGAGTAAGCTTACATATTGCTGCAATCTGTAGCCCGGAAGACTTGAAATATTGCTCGAACACTGCAGCTGAAGCAAGTTCAAAGATATGATGCTGGCAGGCTAAAGACAGTAGCATTTGTCAAATGCCTGCTGAATGACTATAATGGTATAATGGCACCGGTTTGAACACCAGTGTTTAAGCTGGTTGCATCGGAACAAAGACCTGCACGGCAGTGCACGCCAGTCTGGTACATCTTTCCAGTCTTTTCATGTTTGGATCACGGTGTTTTCTATAAGTTCACCAGAACCAGTAGGGCTCACTAGGAGTTCAGGAATGACCAACAATTTATCAAAATTCATTCCTCATAGAACAATTGGCATCCTGTCAACCAGGTCCTTATCAGGGTCTGGTAGTAATTTTCTGTCAAAATGAGCAATCAATGGCGTACCTGGCATATATTTGGCATGTATCTAGAATTTCCTAACTCTTTTCCATGCTCTCCAGATGGAACTAGTTGACAGTGTCATGTCCTCAACGTCAATGCCAAGAGCAAGTAAGAGCTGGAGCAACAAAGTGCATTGCTTCTCATGGTGTAGCTTTTGTGCGACCAAGGATTGCCGCAGACAGCGGATCATCAGTGAGGTGTCATATTTTGAGTGTAGTGAACATCGCAGTTTGATGAGTTTGTATTGTTATCCATGGAATCACTAGAGTGTTTGTTTTCAGCAGCAAGTCTTGTGTCAATGATATACATTTGCTAATTAGCAGTTCTTAATCATCAGTGTCATCCTTGTATTCTGTCACTGTAGCTGACTTTGTATCACCTTTTGCTTCCATTGCTCTATTGGTGTGACAGATTTCTTCAAGCTTCCTCTGTATTGCGTTTCTCTTCACATTCTTTGAATGCTAAAGACTGACTACTTGTTGTCATTTTCCAATCTTCTCTCAGGTACTGTAGAAAAATCCTGTCCTGTTGAATTTTTATCAGTCTTTTGCAATCCGCATTGTCATTCCATTTCTTAGATTGTCATTCCAACTCGAGAGTCGAGACATCCAGCAAAGATGCTAAGACTTAATTTAATATTCTTTGAAACACATTGTGCAAAGTGCATCTTAAATGCAAGTAAGTAAAGAAAAGAAGTATGTTTCACTGTGTCTGATTGTCTGCCACTCACGACACAAAATAATGTATTTTTATGTACGGAAATGAAGGTAAATTCACAATGACTGATTACAGAATACAGAACTCTGTTGAGGTGTCACTAAACAGTGGAATAATCTCATGAAAATTTAAGGAGTTATTTACAACACCAAACGGCACCATTTAAGCATCTAGCCCCTCAAGTTTTCAAAAATAATTTTTTTTGAAACAGTCTATTGCACTGTTGTGTTATATACCGAACTCTGTTAGATTACATTCTTTTTTTTAAATTTATGCAGATTGGCATCTGCAATGGAATGAACAATTGAACATATCTTCCATACTTCTAAAAAATTGGCAAAAGATTCCAATTTACTATCAGGAATTAAATACTGTTTGACGAAACTTAAGTCTTCGAAAGTTATACTATGCGCTGCTTTTTCCTTACTTATCGTACTATAAACCTTTGCGAGGCTCAAGTTACTCCAGTTAAAATGAGACACATATGTGCAGGATTATGTGTGCATAATTATGCAAAATTAGGTTACATGTTTTTACTTGGAGTATGAAATATTATTAAATTATTACACATAATTTATTAGGCATTATTATATAATGAATAAACATCATCAATCAATTTTACTGAGCAAATATGAGTGAAGGACTTGCTCAGTGTTCTACTCCCTATGCAGTGACTGTCTCAAGAGAGACTAGACCACACGTTACATTACTAGGCGAGCAGTTTATCCAATCTCTACATTCCACAAGTTCTACCAGTATGCTGTTGTATCTTTTGGACATTCTTTAAGTATCACGCATGTATGTGCACTTGTTATAGCGCCCCTTCAAGATACCTACTCGGAGGCGCTCCCAACTACCGCGCAGACACTGAATCAGAGTTTCACGCCGAAGCACTTGAGCAATTGCGAGTGAAGGACTTGCTCAGGGTCCGTACGTAGCGGCTTGAGGTGGATTCGAACCCACAACCTTCCGGCTCCAAGGCACCGAACATACCTCTACGCCACCGCACCTTAGCATTCTTAGGCATTCAGATAGACCTTGTAATTTAAGTAAATTCTCTAGCCCTGAGACGTTAGTTAAATTTCCAACTTGAGAAATGATGGACTCGAGTTTTGCTTCGTTTTAGTTTCAATGCGTCTGAAGGCCGTGAAGAACATTCAGAAGATCACAAAATCGATGAAGATGGTGTCTGCCGCCAAGTTTGCCAAAGCAGAAAGAGATCTGCGTCCTGTGAGACCGTACGGCGCTGGGGCCCAGGGTAAGTTTAGGTCTCTTCTTTGTGACTCGCCTTATGGTGCTGGGGCCCCATTATAAGTTTACGTCTCTTTTGTTTTTGAAGCTCACCTTACGGTGCTGGGGCCCAAGGTAAGTTTAGGTCTCTTGTTTTTGAAGCTCGCCTACAGTGCTGTACCCAGGGTAAGTTTTGGTCCATTTTTTGAGGTTCAAATGCATTTAAAAAAATTTAGCTGAAAGATTTTAATTAGGCACATTATTAAAAGACATGATGCTTAACCCTGTACCAGCCAAAGTGTAGAAAATGGTATGGGAAATCCTATACCCTAGGTCAGTAAAGAGTTTAAAAGTAAGTGATTCACAAACTTCTCTTGGTATGGGCCCACTTGTAAATATCGTGACCGTCTCAAGAACCACTGAATAGATTTAAATTTTGTGTACTAAAATTTTCTTTGCGAAAAATACACTGATTTAAGGACACGGTTTAAAAATTGGCATTTTACCATAGCCCAATAACATTCAAATTTTGTTGTTGCGCTCTTTGTAACATAAATTTTCATAATTTGCAAATTAATAACGAAATAAAATATTTCCCCCAAAATATGGCAACCCACTTTCCAGAGCTTCACCGCCCACAGTTTGGGAAACACTGGCTTAAGTCTCGGTGTTCTGTCTTTGAAATTCTAGTGTTGAGGTTTATCAGTTTTGACGGTTAGTTCTTACCAATGGGTTAGTAACTGATTAAACTGATTGCGTTTCAGCATTCTACCAGAAGGCCGAAGTGGAGCAGGACGAGAAGAAGCCGAACCATCTGATCCTCGCGATGACGTCGGACAGAGGACTCTGTGGCTCGGCGCATTCCAACATCGTGCGTGCCATCAAGGCCGCCGTACCTCTCAAGCCACCTGGCACTTCTTTCAAGATCGTTGCGGTTGGAGATAAGGCCAGAGGAATGCTGGGAAGGTTGGTTGTCATTATTTGCTGTGCAGTACTTGAATGTCATTTTTAGCATTTTACCAACCGAGGGTATAGGGTTAAGTGTGGGTCTCTTAAGTTTTTGGGGCTCAAAAGATATCTTAACTTACTCTGGGCACAGCATTGTAAGGCGAGCCTCAAAGCCAAAGAGTCCTAAACCTACCCATACTATTTACTATGCTTTGTTTTGTAAAGGGTTAAGTTAGAAGCGCGCACTCAGAAGTGTGTGCTGAATTAGTTAGAGTAGTTAATTTTTTGAGTAACTTTTAGCTTTAGTTTGCAAAAACAGAATTTTTTATTTGCAGAAACAGAATTTTTTATTAAGTCAAATTAAGTCAATTATGTTTTTGGGGCTGTAATGAGAGCAATTCAGCTTTATACCTCGTGAACTTTATTGTCTAATTATAGTATTCAAATGGAATAGGTGAATAGGTGATTGATTACCAATTCTTACTTCATGCCACCACAGTTACATTCAAATTACAGTGAAAATATCCGGAAATTCATTCGTTCAGATATTTATATAGCACCTCTTTAAGGGCACTACTCGGAGGTACTCCCGACTGCAGCACGAAATGTAATGTTTTGATAGTTTTCTAAAATGAATCTCGATTCTGAGATGAGGTAGCGGCATTTGATTTAGATCAAGCGACTTGCGATCTGGATTAAATGTGGCGCCTTGCCTTTTTCGCAGATTTTTCAAGAATGATATGCTGATGCATTTTGCCGACATTGGAAAGCGTCCTCCTGTGTTTGACGATGCCTCGAAAGTTGCCATCGAAATCCTGAAATGCGGTTACGACTTTGACTTTGGTCAAATGTACTTCAACGTTTTCAGGTATCTTGACCTTTTTTATGACTTACAGATTTACGGTTACGATAATGCAATTTCAACAACATACATTTGGCACATTTATGTACGTATTATGCCTCGGTTTCATAACTGAGTGGGGTATATAACGGGAGACAGATGATTAATTGTAAAAATTATGATATCTGTGAGATTTACATCAAGCTTTTGCACTGTAATTTGGGAGTACTAAAACTGGGGAGTATGTTGTGCATTGGTTTGTATAACATGTTGGTACTCTGTATTTAACATCTAGCTTCTGTCCTGTACGTATGCAGGGCTTAAAGTGTGGCTGGACGGGCATGGACGGCGTCCAGGCATTTATTTTCAAATCTCTACGCCGTCCTGCCACTTACTTGGACAGCAGTGCCTGGAGAAGTGATGGGAGTCCAGGCACTTCTTTTTCTACGCTTTAAGCACTGCCTGTGTGGTTTCCCTTTTAATTCAGACTTGACGTGACCTAAAAAAGGATTTTTCAACTTAGGTTTTAAAAATTTATTCATCAGCGCCACGGTAAATCATTTCAAACAGATTTTGCTCAAATCTACCATGCTGCGTAATGCGTATGCATGTGCTTAAGCATAGTGCTTCCCTTAACTGAGAAACTATGTAGGTTAATAGCCTCTTTGGTCATTACCCAGTATGTCGGGCTGATTTTTGCATTTAAAAATTATCCCTGTAGATTGGCTGGGTTTGCATAGCATGAGGTTTTCTTCTGTTAGGAATTTCTTTCTGTATTCAGCATAACACAATTATGTGATGGTCTGCTTCTCCCAGGTCTGTTGTGTGAAGATTATGTTTATCCTAGGTCTGTTCTGTAATGGTTATGTCTCTCCTAGGTCTGTTGTGTGATGATCTGTTTCTCCTAAGTCTGTTGTGTGAAGATTATGTTTCTCCTAGGTCTGTTGTGTGATGACTATGTTTCTCCTAGGTCTGTTGTGTGAAGATTATGTTTCTCCTAGGTCTGTTGTGTGATGATCACATTTCTCCTAGGTCTGTTATGTGATGATTATGTTTCTCCTAGGTCTGTTGTGTGATGATTATGTTTCTCCTAGGTCTGTTGTGTGATGATTATGTTTCTCCTAGGTCTGTTGTGTGATGATAATGTTTCTCCTAGGTCTGTTGTGTGACAATTATGTTTCTCCTAGGTCTGTTCTGTGATGATTATGTTTCTCCTAGGTCTGTTGTCGCCTACAAAACGACCGTTCTGCCTCTGTTTAACGGCGAGGCCATCAACCAGGCGAAGAAGCTGAACCTGTACGACAGCGTGGACGACGACGTACTCAGAAACTACCGTGAGTTCTCGCTCGTCAGCCTCGTCTTCTTCGCCATGAAGGAATCGGCCACCAGCGAGCAGAGCCAGAGGATGACCGCCATGGACAGTGCCACGAAGAATGCCGGTCAGTGTCCAACCAGTTTTCCATCGTTTAAGAAATTTGTTTATTTGGTTGTTTTATTTAGTGCTGTTTTTTCAGAACTACTGTATAAAACAAATTAACGCAAAAACAGCAGTTTTGTAAAATCAATACATGTATGCATCACTCTGGTATTCAAATGCATGGGCCGTTCCCCACCACTTCCATTGAGGGGGACTGTCCCCACCCTAAGTCTCCACCCATGGGTGCACCATATGCATATGGGTCAGTGGCCAAAAATATAAGGACATTACTAGTGCTCATATTGTTTCTGAAAAACAACCTTTTAATTAAAACGAAAATTTGCGTACTGTTAAAATTTATAGGTTTTTTTCAAATGTAGTATATGTTGTTGTTTTATACTACTTTTGATTTCGAAACTGAGAACTACAGCCTTGGCTGGTGGCAGTGACATTGGCCGGAAATATATGGCCATTGTTCATTGGCCATTACGTGGGTCGCGGTGGTGTAGTGGGTATGCTTGTTGCCTTGTAGTCAAAGCGTTGCAGGTTCGAATCCACCTCAAGCCGCTGTGTAGGTACCCTGAGCAAGGCCTTCACTCGCAATTGCCCAGGTGCTTCAGCGCAAAACTACGATTCAGTGTCTGCGCTGTAGTCGAGAGCACTTCTGAGTAGTAATCTTGAAGGGCGCTATAACAAGTGCACATACATGCATTGTTACAAAATACTTCCTAACAATAACATTAAAATTATATTTCATGCACTTTCGATAAATATGTGTTCAATATGTATGTTGAAATTTTACAGTATTTGTTGTTATTTTGAAATTAAAGATTAAACTCTTTACTGTTTGCTATTATATTAAAATGCTTGGTACTTCATTCTATGAGCTTGATAATTATAGTCAAAAGGATCTGAGGATGATGGAGCTGCAGTTGGCTATTAGACATATTAATCAGCTCACTCCTTTATACAAAACACCAATGCTGTCATCATGTAAAACCTGATGCATTGTGGTTTTTTTGTGCCGTCAATTGGTATTTTGTGCCTTAATTGCAATTGTAATCATACATTTATATAGCTCCACTGCAAGAGAGCTCCTCAGAGGCCTTATATAGCAGTTCTACAGTAGCTACTGAAGGATGATATTAATCGTGATGTCTTTAGTGTAGAGTAATGGATAACACGCTGGCCAAGAATGCGAGAGGTAGTGAGTTGGGCGGATATGCTTTGTAGGCTGCTATTAGCGCCATGTATTGCAGGCTGTCTGTTCAGTTGGTATAGTTAAGATTTATGCATTCTGTAATCTGAGTTCCTGTAAATTGTTTCAACTGCATAATTTTACACTGTAATCGGTTGCGGTCTGTCAAAAACCGCATTGTTGATTAAACGAAAAATTAATTATTATTATTATTTAATGCAGTCAAATGACATGTGGATTTTCCTTTGCAGGTGAAATGATAGACAAACTGACGCTGAAATACAATCGACAGCGTCAAGCCGTCATCACCAACGAGTTGGTCGAGATCATCTCTGGTGCAGCAGCTCTGAAATAAACGTAGCGATCGGCGTTCCATCAAAATGCACCGATGATTTGCGAGCAGTTTGTCAGCAGAATTGACGGGTGTTCCAGGTTTCGTAGAGCGAAGAGACTCGGAACATTAAGTCAGATTATTCTGTGCAAATCGAATATTTAGCAGACATTTCGCGGGAAGTAGCGATCCGTTAGATAAGTCTTGGGATCGAATTTCTGGGGTTTCTGACTTACCTTAGGTAATAAATTTTACCTGAATGTTTTGGAAAATTACCGTAGTTGTTTGAAGTTTTGGTCCAATGGTGTTTGAATTGTATACGAGTAAATGCAGGTTGAGATTGTTGGGGGTTTCAACCCCCTGGCAGTCTTTCTTAAAGCCCCATAGTAAAGCCTGTTTTTCACACAGGTCTCAATTTCAAGTGGATCATAGTTCAACCCAACCTCCCCACCCCCCGCAATAAAAGATAATGGCTTTCAAACACTTGTGTGGAAAAAAGCAAAGCAAGACAAAGAAGTTCAGAGTTTTGATTCTGATTGTATGGCACGATAAGTCATTAATTTGTGTCAGAACCCATTGCAGAAGCCAGGTAGACATCTGATCAACCAGGGAATCCCGAAGCAGGCTATGAATTGAACAATTGATGCCAGTTTAGATATATTGCAACAACATTTGGAGGTTTACCCATTGTATGTGTTGCACTGCTAGAACTGTGGCTTCTAATCGGCTACAGTTTATCAGGACTTAAATTATTAATTAAATGAATTAAATTGAATCAAAATTCATCTCCTACACTTAAACAACAACAAGTGACTGGTCAGGCACATCATTATATCATTGGCTGTTTGTAATTGTATTAAAATCTTGCTCAGAAAAAATGCAGCAATGTCAACTCAAGACTGCCAACTGCAATTGAAAGAAAAGACACTAGGTTTCACAATTCACTCACTGTACCTGTATCCAAAAGAAGCCTTGCAAGTTCTGCAGAATTAATATAGACTGCAAATACTATTAAAAGATTAATGGATTGTTGAGTACCACAAAATTCATAACCATTTTCTATCTGTATCTATCTATGTAATTTATATAGCGCCCCTTCAAGGAGTCTACTCAGAGGCGCTCCCGACCCAAGCCCGGTCAAAAAGAAAAGTCTTGAGCAATCTGTAGAAGGAGCCAGACATGTTCCGAGGGTGGGAACGCAGGTTAGAGGGAAGGTCATTCCAAGCGGAAAGTCCAGTGACTGAAAAGTCTATGGTCTTTTGTCTCAAAAGTTTTTTGAGTCTCTAGCTCTCATGAATTCACCATATCTTCTAATAGACTTTTGGCGAATCTACGCATGAACCATTTAGCTTGAACTTCTGCATAAAAGCGTAACTATATGGTCCGTCCATGTTTCTGGATTTAAAAGCTGCCTTGAACAGGCGCTATATAAATTTCTGAAATAAATAAATAAAATAATGTCCTCCCTGCTTTACTCCCTCCAGTTCTTGAATCAACAACACTATGCGACCACGATCTCACAATCTTGAAATTCTAGGTTTAACTTTCTCACAGGAAAAGGCTTGATATTTACACTTTCATTCATTCATAAATTTATATAGCACCCCTTCAAGAGAAAAATGCTCAGAGGGCTCCCGACTCCAGATCGCGCCAAAAAGAACAGTTTTTAACTTTGGTAAGGAAGAATCCTGGTAGAGACCCAGGGTGTAGACGTAGCTCTAAAGGAGAGCCATTTTTGCAAATGGGAGTAATAAAGGCTATACTTACTTTACTCCAGACCACTGGGCCAATAAAGCATTAATTTTGTTTAAAATTATATACTTTTCATTTATATTTTATGCTTTAGTATTACTTCCAAGGACTCTCTATTACGGTCCTTATATTACTTAATCCTCAGTGCTTAAAGTGTGGAAAAAGAAGTGCCTGGACGCCCCTTACCTTTCCAAAATAAGTACCTGGACGCCCCTTACCTTTCCAGTCAGTGCTGGCCAATAAGTGGCAGGACGGCGTTCACATTTTAAACTAAGTGCATGGACGCCGTCCATGACCGTCCTGGCACACTTTAAGCCCTGTTAATCCTATGTGTTATATCGCATTACTTTTTCCAAGCCCCATTGGGCGTTTGCCATAACATACTTACTTCTATTCTTCAAAAGGCCTGGCGCCAAGGACCCTTTATAATAGAGTCCTTTAGCTTGGCAGTTAATGGACGCTACGTCATATAGATTAACACTGACGTCAATTATGACGTAATTCGCATTAATGGTCTTAAGATACCGTACATTATAGACTGGCATTGTGACGTGTCATCGCCAGTCATTGAAGAGACATCTCAATTGCGAGCGCCGTTTAAAATTATCATTCTAAGTCGCTTGCTTCTTTAAAACGCCTTTTTACATTCGGTGTAAAGCAAGTAAAATACACGAAACGGCATGCAAAGCGGCACGCGAAGGGTAAGATTATAAAGCTTTTAAATTTAGCACAAGCTAGATTACTTAGAATATTTTGTACTTCTAAAGGGCTCGACTTTTGGTGATGCTTTCTTGACAATTATCTTCTAACGACCTTGGTATCTTCCATCGACGTACCCACAGACGATTTTTATAGCGCTGTGAGAGACCCGAGGGCGCTGTACACAAGGTCTTTGCTGTACATGATTTAAATAAGTCAATGACATTCATTGGATTTGTTTAAAAGGATTATGGTCTTTATAGTTGTGACTTAAATATCATGTCACCAGAGACAGGAGCGGATACATAAATTTTTTGAATGGGAGGGCCAAAATTTTGGTCTTGGGTAAAAAAAATTCTGATGACTTTGTAGTCTTTCTCCAAAAAGATTAATGGAAAAAGCCGTTGCAGCTTGAGTTACCGTATTTAAAATCTGATGACCCTTTTTAGTCAAAGGCCTATGCTACTTTTTTCTCTGTTTCACTTTTTCCATCTAAAACGCGGTGCATTGTGGGGCTTCGCGAAATCGCCTATTGAAAGCTTGAAACCTCATCGGGGTAGGCCTCCGTCCTGTGCAAATCTCTCAATGGGACCCGAAGATCGAGAGGTGGCTTTATCCTCCTCTGTTCAGAGATGATGCATTGTTCATGTGGTCGGGTAGACGAGTTGTTCCGTGAAATGGGTCCTGCACAACAGAGGAGAGATGCCAAACCGCGTAGTAGTCCGCGGGATTTCCGGACTTGTAGCGCAGATACTTGCATGAGATCTTAGACTAGAGTAGGCCTAGACCTTATGAGTTTGAATGCATATAGAAAAAATAGATCTGCTGCTGTTCGTTTGAATAATGCCATAAAAATAAAGTGGATTTCCAAAAGTCTTTAAAATTTAGTCGCCAGCACCACGGGAAAAATTATGTCCAACAGATTTTGCTCAAATCTACCATGCTAGGCCTACGCCTCTACTGGTAGCCTATATTAAGGCCATAATTATTGCAGAGAATTAAGGCAGACCATGCAGTGTGCACCAAACCGGATTTATTATTTTATCACAGTATAATTAATATGTTAATTACTTATAATACTGTGGTTTATACATGTAGGTCTCAGAACAGACATTTAAGTTGCATCGACGCAGCACGCCGCAGCGAATCCTTCCGCGTTACAGATTTTTCATTTGTTTTAATGCCTACCACACTAGCTACCAGCATATCTAAGAGTCTAATCTCATTGGCCTATATAATTATAGTAGCCTAGGCTATATAAACATAGAATCATTCTTTCTGCAATTTCTGTCATTTTGTGCTCTCAGCCTAAGACAAATCCAACAGTCAAGGCTAAAGACATTCTATAAGTATTATAGTGTATTTGATAAACTGCTTTTTGTACCTGATAGCGGTGTGTCTATCAGTTTTTGTTACCATTAAACAAATATAATAATAATATCTGATCGGGTCCCATATGGATCTTGAGGTTCTTATATTATGGGACCATGTATTCATATGGGCTCCAAGTCGTCATGCTGCCATGGTGCGGCTGGTGCCTATTAGCTGGCGATACGTGTCGCTTGCGCATAATCCTCAGCGAGGCAATAGGACTTGCTTCTTTTAGCCGCGACGGTGACCATGCACACATAGTAGGCCTAGATCTGCCGACTCACCGCGAGCACTGGAGCTAATCGAGCGATTACACAGCGTATAGAGAGCGTGTGGGCGATTGGGTGACCGTGTGCGTGCGTCTGGATCCGTGCGCCGGTGCCTGTGTGTGACCGCGTCACTCCTGTTGTTTACGACTGCCCGCAGTCTCCGATATATCAACAAACGTCACTTTTGGTTTCTGTGGAAAATAATAATCGCCGTCGCCAGAATTTCGACGGAACGCGAATTTCGAGGCGGACACGCGCCGACGAGTGGAGATTTAAAAAAATAGGAATTTTCGTGATTTTGTAAGTATATAAAATAATAATAATAATAATCGAACGCGGCCGCCGTCATTTATTAGCGGTCGTCGTCGACGTACAGCGTAGAGCTTCCGAGAGATTTTAGTTCGCCGGGCGTTTAACGATCGCGAAAAAGGCGATTGTAACTCGTTAATTACTTGAATTTACTCCATCCTATCGAGCTGAGATAGTAAAGAGTTCACTGCCCGACGTTTGATTCCAGTTTAAGTAGGATATATTTAGTTTTTTTGTTATAAAATAAGAAATATCGTGCGATCGACTGGCGTGTGTGTGCATTGCGTAGTGTGTCCGCCATATTGAATCCGTTGTGGTGCTCACGAGTGTTAATATATCGGATTCGGACAAAGAAAGTTGGCAGGGTGTGGTATTCGGGGTAGTTGTTCTATCGTAAAACTTGTAATTCTACGACGAATCTGTCAGTAATGCTGTGGTATTACTAGAAGTTTCTAAAGTTAATATTTGGTTGAGTTTACGGGCTTTGCGTTCTAGTTAATTATTGCTCGCATTTATGGTGCTCGCGCGGTACGATGCGTTCTCTCCGCCGCGCCGAGTGAAGACTTATTTATGAATTTAGATTTTTGGTTCCTTTGCGGAAAAGGAAACTTTGTTTGCGATTTTAATTGATGGTTTTATTTATGTGAAGTAGACTGCGTTTGTACTTCCATTTGAAAGCTTCACATTGAGTATTATTCAAGCTGTGCATGAGAATTAGCCATTGTACCTATTAATGACTCAGCACTGTTTATTTAGCTTAATTTTTTTTATGTAACTGACTTTGAGTTACATTTGTAAGAAATTGATGTTTTGGTAAAGTATAAGAAAATGTTCAGGAGAACATTATTTTTCGAGAAATTGAAATCTTATGAAAATGTGGGTAACAAATATTTTACAAAAAATATTGAACTGCTCAACAGAATGACAATGCTTCAATTTGGAGTTCTTTATCATGTAGTATATACATTTTAAATGGAAATAGAAATCTTGCCAAAATTATACTAAATATCAGCTTTGCTTTGATTAATAATAAATGAATTAAATTGGTGAAAAGTCACAAGGCTTTTGACTTCGAACCATTGGAGTGAATGACAAATAAAAGTTTTAATTTGTGAACAGATTATAAATATTGGTTGCCTGCTAAAGCTACAAGCATTTCTGCTGGTGAAAACTTGAAAGAAAGTGAGACCTACTCAGTTAGGCTTTACAGTACATTCACCTACATATTTTATATCAATGCTGTTCTGACAAAGTCCACATTTGACCACGAGAAAGAGCATTGGGGGTTGTGAGGAAATTTTTGAGTGAAGACCTTGTTCCAGGCTACTGTACGCTTACTGCTTTGGGAATACCCAAGTCTCTGCCTTTCACTCCAAGCACTCTAACCTGTTTGCTACTGTGACTGCCAATTTAAGGCCTTGATTAAGTCATTTTAAGTGTATCACTTTCACAATGAGTGCGCACTAAAAGTGACTGAGAATTGACAGCCAATGTGTTGTCGTCATTAAAGTGTTTGTCAGTTAATTTATGATGTGCACAGTCATTGCAGAGCCATTTCTTTAAGAACTTAGAAGATTGCGCATTTATGGAGTAATTTTTGAAAATTTAAGAATTTATATAGCGCTTCTTCAAGGCTACTCAGAAGCGCTTCCTGCTCTAGCACGGTAAAAAGCACAGTTTTTCAGTTTAAAAATATATAAATGCTTCAGTTAGAGCACCAGCAGACGTAGCTCCTGTGGGAGTCTATTTCGGTATATAGCTTTAATTGAAATTAATTCAAACTGAGACTTGAGAATGTACAAGAAGAGATTAAATTTGATCTCAGTTTCAGTATGACTTCAAATTGCAGTTTTTATGATAAAATTGATAATAATAACATTTAAATGTTTTTTGAATATCTCTGTTTGATATAGCCTTGTGATATAGCTGAGCAATAAATCTGTTTTTCACTTTACTTGTACTTAGTGCCTTCTGACTGTTGACTTGACAGATGTTGAATGATGGTATGCAGCGTGTAAATACTTGTGTTGTGTCGTTGATTTTCGCTTTGTGCTTTTCCAGATGTCAACTGATTTTGGCACGGACTCCCCTCCATTGAAAAAGGCCAGGGTAGAGACTCAACCAAACGCTGCAAATAACGCCTCGGCTCCTCCAGCAGTTTCTGTAAGTTCTTCTAGATCAGGAGGATTTATAATGTGAAAACTGTAAACAAAAATGTCGTTTGAAGTGAACCTGTTTCTTATGCTAGCTAGACTCATTTAGGGAGGAGACGTGTCTGAATTCCTATGGATTATGAAGGTCGTAATAATCTTGGCTCATTTAATTTCAGTAGGTGGTGCTTCTATGGCACTATAGGCATTGAGGACAGTGCCACATTGCTATGCTGCACAGCATGAGGCCTTCATGGCTGAATTTTCTAATGTTTAAGTTGGACAAGCATCTGGTTTCTTATTTATTAAAGTTGAATAGTTGCGTACCAAATACAGGAGTCATATTCATTGTAGGTGATAAAATTAAGATGATGTGGTGACATGGAACTGGCACATCAGTGCTTTTGCATCAGTGACCTGGTGTACAATTTTTTTATTCTGTGCCTATGTCCAGTGAAATCGGCTCTAATTGAGTGTTTAGTGTTAATTATTGCCACAAGTTTTGTACCATCTGGGTCATATCTGATGACTTCTGTAGTGCCATGCATCAAGCTTTCAGTATTGTGGCTACCCTAATTGAATTCACCAGCTGCATATCTTAGCTGCTTAAAAACCTTTCTCTTTTCACCGGCTCGTCATGTTGAGAGCGCTTCTGAATAGTTCTGCAGTGAGAAGTGCTTCACAAATGTTGATGTTAGATTATGTTAGATTTGAATTATCATAATGCCATTATTGTAGACTCATAGTGCCGATGTTGTTGAGGTGTTATTATCGTAGTGCCATTATCATGGTGCCAAAAGCATTAGTTGAGGACCAACACTTCAAGTAAAACCAAGCCAATGTCAGAATCGTTCGAGTTCTTTTGTAAATTGGCAAGTTTTTATGGTTAGTCATATGTATTGTAAAGCAAAGTCTTTCAAATTCTTCTGTTGCAGAAGCGAGGGAAGATGGATCAGAACGGGACGAACAACAGTGGCATTGATGAAGGCCTTTACTCTCGTCAACTGTAAGTTCCCAACTCTCCATAGGTCTTATTCACAGCTTACAAATGTATGCATATGAGTGTGCGTATGTGTGTGTATGCATGTGTGTGTGTGTACGTGCATAACTGTGTATGTGTGTATGCATGTATGTGTGTATGTACATGTGTAACTGTGTATGTGTGTATGTATGTATGTGTGTATGTATGAGCACTTGTTATAGTGCCCTTCAAGATCTCTACTCAGAACCACTGCCGACTACAGTGCTCATGAACACTAAAGTTTGAGCAATTGCAAGTGAAAGGCTTGCTCGGGGTACCTAAGCGACACCTTGAGGTGGATTCGAACCTGGAGCCTTCTGGCCCCAAAGGCACCGAACATACCCCTACACCACCGCACCCCACATTGCCTACTTTGTGACGACAAAACCTTGATTATGACTGATTTTAGGTTGTGGTGCAGAGTAGTTGTATTCTGTGAACCCTGTTTGCAACATTCATGGTTTCACCAGGATTTGGAGTTTATGCAGTTGTGGATTTGGATCTAAAATGTTGTTCAGTTTCGGTTAACATTTATGATACAGAGTCTAAATCAGTGGTTTCCAACTTGTGGCCGTGGGCCAAAAGTGGCCGGCTCATAGACTCTCAAAGAATTAACAATTAAATATACACAAAAATTGACAATTTGGACAGGATATAATACAGTATTATTTCTATTACAAATTATTTATATGGATATTTATAAATAGCATCAAACGATCTATTATGATTCAATATTAACAACTCTTACATGGTTCTAGTCAATCACTAGTCTAATAATGCATAAAATAAACAATTCGATTGACAATAAATTTTAGCCTTGTGTCCCCTCATATCCTCCAACTAAGAAAAAGTGACCATAAGGTTCAAAAACCTCAAAAAGGTTGGGAACTACTGGTCTGACTCGTTGGGTTGATGATGATGACGATGATGATGATGATTTGATGATGATGGTGGTGGTGGTGGTGATGATGATGATGATGATGATGATGATGATGATGATGATGATGATGATGATGATGCTTTGATGATGATGATTTGATGATGATTGATTTTGCTGTGCTTACGTACCTGCATTTTCTTACCATATGGATTTGACCTCATTTAAATGCAGTCCTTTGTACAAAGAGGCTGGCTACACATATGACAATGAGGCTTTGACATTTTTTTCTCTTGTCAGAGTAATGATTTTTCTCGACCGTTTCTGTAGGTATGTGTTGGGTCACGACGCCATGAAGCGCATGGCCAACACGAGCGTGCTCATATCTGGCATGCGCGGTCTTGGAGTCGAGATTGCCAAGAATGTTGTCCTGGCCGGAGTCAAATCTGTGACAATTCACGACCAAGAACATGTCACATGGGATGATTTGAGCTCTCAGGTAAGCTGTTGAATCCTGTGCTACTAGGATTATAATGTTTTTCTTACATGAAAAAGCCTCTGGCACTGATTCATTACAAAATTCCTTGAGGCAGCTTTCTATGCGCACTTGTTATAGCGCCCCTTCAAGCACTCTACTCAGAGGCGCTCCCGACTGCAGAGCGGACACTGCATCGGAGTTTCACGCCGAAGCGCTGAGCAATTGCGAGTGAAGGACTTGCCCAAGGTCCCTACGCGGCGACTTAAGATGGATTCGAACCTCGAACCTTCCGGCTTCAAGGCAACGACGCCACCACTACTCCACCGCGCCCCACAATGATGTTGCTTGTATGTATTCATTCATTCAATCATTCGTTAATTCGAAAATTTATATAGCACTCCTTCAAGAAAAAACCTGCTCAGTAGCGCTCTCGACTCCATTGTGCCCAAAAAGAACAGCACTTGTTAAGTTTAGTAAGGAAGGATTCTGGTAGAGTCAACAACGAGAGGAGTGGCGCCATTGGAGATAGGCACCTGCCAATTGGCAGAGAACAAAATGATGATGATGATAAATGATGATGATAGTTGCCTGTTTAAATACAATCTGGTTGGGGTTTTGTAATTTTATACTATCTCTGTGAAGCAATTTGAGATTGATGTGGATGTTTGATGTGTTCGATTTATTTGTGCAATTTTTGGAGTTGTTTGCCATAATTTTGCGATTCTCTGGTTGATTAATACGAATGGGCATGAAAACTGACTGCCTGATATTGAACAGCTTTTTTTCCCACATCGTTAGCTGTGCATTAGATAAATTATCGTGGCACTACAGAAGTTGTCAGGGTAGCAGTCATTTGACACATGTACCAGTCCACTTGCTTTAACTCTTTGAAACATGGGTTAGGATTTCCCATACCATTTACTATACTTTGGTCGGTAAAGCATTGATCTTTTAAGTAGGTTTCTTTAATTCAGGCTATCTGACTCGTGACTTGTCAACATTTTCCCTTTCACATTTAATTGTCACATTGGGATATTCTATTGCTGAGTTGACATCGGGGGGGAGGGAGGGTGAGGGTAGGGGAGGCTCGTTATGAGTTTAAGGAAACAGAAGATATAGGATTTCCCATACCATTTACTATACTTTGGTTGGTAAAGGATTGATCTTTAGGTAAGTAGGTTTCTTTAGTTCAGTCTATTCTGTCTCGTGACTGATCAACGTTTCCCTTTCACGTTTGATTGCCACATTGGGATATACATTATTCTATTCATAGATGTAAAAAAAGGTTTTTTCGTTTTTATTCTGTCCACAAAAACATTGTTTTAAATTGTATAAGCAAGGTTTTTAACGTTTCAGATGTAACAAAGGCAAATTATTTTCTGTTTCCGTTTTTTGTCGTTTTTTTATTTGGAAAAAAGATGTTTTTTACCGGTTTTTATTTTATTTTCATCGTTTTTAACAACTATGATTCTATTTTTAAGTTGACCTCTGGGGGTGGGGAGTGGGAGGGAAGGCTAGTTATGAGTTTAAGGAAACCACGCAACAGAAGCTAATTAATCAGTGAAGCATTATTTTATATATAGTACATCAGAAATAGTTGTGACAGTTCCAAATTTATTCATAAAATTACGATTTGTTTACATTTTATCTGCATTTATCTTTTTATTTAACGATGCTTTTCCTTATCAGGGACAATTACGATTTATCTACATTTTATCTGCATTTATCTTTTTACTTAATGATCAATGCCTTTCCTATCAGGGACAATTTTGGCCCCTAAAAATCACAGATCTGTGTGCCTGCCATCTGACCTCCCTCTGTTGTTCTCCCTTGGCACTTGCAGTTTTATTTTTCCTGTACGTCACGTTTTTCGTGTTTACAGTTTTTCCTGCGTGAGGGGGATATCGGAACGAACCGTGCCAACGCAACCTGTCCGCGTTTGGCCGAATTGAATGCCTACGTTCCTGTCTCGGCCTACACTGGCAAGCTGAATCCGGAGTTTCTCTCCCAGTTCCAGGTTTGTTATTTACATTCAGCACTTGGGGTTGCCTGTTAGCGCATTGGTTAACACGATGGTATGGAGAGCGAGAGGTAACGAGTTCGAGCCCTCGTTGGGCGGATATGCTTTGTAAGCTGCTGTTATTAGCACCATGTATTGCAGGCTGTCTGTTCTGTTAGTGGTTAAGTTTGATGTTAATTAAGATTACTGCATGACTTGTACATTTAAAGTGCAGTGCGTTTGCAGGCGTTTCATTAAGGAGAAAATATTATTGTTATTTGTTATCTATGTCATTTGTCACAGATCTGGTTTACTATATTGGCTAGAATACAACACAGGCCTCTTGAGCCTAAAACATGGTTGGATGCTGAATTTCGTTTGCGTTTAGAAAATGACCTCCTTGTCGCTCAAGTGGTCCTTGATTATGCTGTCAGTGATTTCATTGTGATAAGGTTCTCGTATGTTTAGGTTGGTTGAATGTTTATGTTCAAAGCTGTTTAGTTAGTTACATTGATATAAATTACGATTGATTGATTGATTGATTGATTGATTGATCTTTGCTATGGTTTTTGCATACGATAGGATGAGGTTGGTGGACTTGTTTTGATTGGTGCTCTAAGCGGTTTTTGATATGCAGCTGCTGAAGTATGACTTTAGTTGGTTGACATTTTGTTATGATTGAATTGATTGATTGATTGACTGATTGATTGATTGATTGACAGGTGGTTGTGCTCACAAACTCGTCACTGGCCGAGCAGATTGAGCACGGTGACTTCTGTCACAAGAAAGGCGTCTGCTTCATTGTGGCCGATACCCGAGGAGTTTTTGGGTAAGCGGTGCCGTTGTGCGTGTTGTGGAGATTTATGCAGAGCATCCGAGAGCACTTAGCCACGGCTTTACTTTGTTATTGTGGATGGAAAAATAACTTATTATTATTTTTGATTGATGATGTTATTGGTTGTTATTATTATTATTATTAATATGGATGGAAAATTCAGTTATTATTTTTGATTGACGTTATTGGTTATTAATATTATTAGTATTATTATGAATGGAAAATTCAGTTATTATTTGTTATTGATTGATGACATTATTAGTTATTATTATTATTAATGGAAAAGTTAGTCGACTGAAACTGTGACTGAAAGTCAAACTGAAAGTGTGAAGTTGACTGAATGAGAAGCGATGGAAATGAAGGTTTAGTGTAAAATCGGCAATTCAGTGTAAAATTATGGTGTACAATTGTTGTATACTGCCTGTGGGGGTGAAAATTTGGTGTTGATGTGGAGGTTAGGTCACCCTGCCCTCTTTTCGTCTCCTCGTCCTTTTCTCCTGTCACTTCTTCATTTATTTGTTTGCGCATCTATGTAGATTTGCATGAATGACCTCCCTGTTACACTGCACTTAGTGCCCAGGGACCACTCCACTCTGTTCCTGAAGAATTTCAAAGCTGTCCTATTTGGCTGTGGTTAGGCAGGGGGCGCTTCTGAGTAGCTTGCCTTGAAGTGGCTCTATAATAAAATTTCCTGAATAATAATAATCATGTTTGTATGTGCACTTGCTCTAGCGCCTCTTCAAGGTCACTAATCAGAGGCGCTCCCGACTACAGCGCGGACACTGCATCGGAGTTTCACGCCAAAGCTCTAAGCAATTGCGAGTGAAGGACTTGCCCAAGGCCCCTACGCAGCGACTTGAGGTGGATTCGAGCCTGCAACCCTCCCCGGCTGCAAGGCGACACACATACCCACTGCACCACAGCGCCCCCACAAATAATACGTGATTATAAGTATGTATTGAGTGTGCGCGCGCGTGTGAACGCAACGCACGTGTATGGTAGCACTAGTTAGCGGGATCTTGATCCCTTGAGGTCCTGCCCGTGTTGCCTTGATATGCTGCTGCATGAACCGTAATATCATTATAACATCATTATAGTATCATTACCTTGGATTGGTCAAGAATATTTGCACAATAAAATGTTGATTTGAACATTAACTTCCGTATATCTGATTGATGGCGTTGGCAAAAGAACGTTGGTTAATTTTTGTCGGTTATATATAAATTTTTAGGCAGCTGTTCTGCGATTTCGGCGAGAAGTTCACGGTCAACGACACGAATGGAGAACAACCCATCAGTAACATGATTGCTGCTGTTACAAAGGTCAGTCTTCTACTCTTTTAAAGTCTTGGACTTTTTGTTTGTATGCTTTGTGTATTTTTTAAATTAAGTTTACTACATTAATTGTCATCTCATGTTGTTTTTTAGCTTATTGTTCAATTCATGATGTCAACCCTCTAGCCATCAGTTAAAATTGCACATGTAATTAGGTGTCCCTGTTAGCGGGATATTCATCCCTTAGGGCCCTCCTTGTTGCCATCTGATTATGTGAAGCATGTTATACTATGACTATTGTTTATGGTTGATGGTTACAATAAAGAAATAAAGAAATGACTTCATATTTGTTTCGGGGCTTAATAGCGAGCCAAATAGCTATCCGGCTGAATAGTTGCGGTCGGACGGAATATGAATGGCGGTCGTGTGAATAGTGATGATCGCTTGTTGGGTAAAGTCCCACTTTCAGCAGTTTCCAATCAGTGAAACGTGTGACCTAAAACTTGTAGCCTCGGTTTAATGCACGTTGATGCCTTGCTTGCATAGTGTGTTGTGCTTGGTTGCATTTTAATCAAAGAAATGTTGAATGATAATTGGAAATCCGATTATCGGTTTAGAAAAATCGATTGTCGGTTTTTAATGTTTACAAAACGATTGTCAAATTCAGTTTTACAAATCATTTAGAAAATTTTAAGAGATGATTTACGCATTTGTAAACTATAAGTTTAAAGGTTGCCCTGAGAACGAACTATTGCAACGTGTAAATGGTAACTGGAATGCTGTGTTGCCCATAGCCCAATGTTATATATAAGAGTCTGTTGTCCCACAGTTTACGAGAGCTATGGACGTACGGTACTGTGATGCAACACTTCGAATGCTGCATTATTACGCATGTTGTCAGATTTTGACATTTTTTGACGGTGAAAATGAAAACCAACATAAAATACCGTCACAGAACCTCGTATACACTTTGTTACATTAAAACTGTTGTCGAATGCATTGAAGTCCCAGCGGCCGCCATCTTTGTTTATCGCATCAATGCTGGAAACAGGGTGTTTTATATTGGTTTTCATTTTCTGTAAGGTCAATTAAAGAAAATGATTACCGGTTTAAACCGGATTTTTATGACCAGTAAGCGGTTGGGAAAAGCGATATTAATGCCCCTATTTTAAAAGGAAAATTTTCCTAGTGGTCCACGCGTGTTGAAGAACTCAATTTGTGTTGTTGTTAGTTGTTTAATGTCAGTTTGACGTCACTGTGTGATAACAAAGATTATTGGCGGCACCCTCCTCTTTCATCGAGGCTTGGGACTGGCATTGTCAGAGTGCTGTTGTTGTTGTATCGTGAAGTGTATTGTTTGCTTTGTGGAAAGGATACGGATGGCATTGTAACGTGTATCGATGAGACAAGGCATGGATACGAGACGGGAGACTACGTTACGTTCAGGGAGGTGCAGGGAATGAAGGAACTCAACGGGTGTGAACCTCGACCGGTTAAAGTGCTCGGTAAGTATTCAGAGTTCAGCTGTTATAGCGCCTCGTCAGATTCGGTTTTGTGGTGTCACTTGTGTTGGCGTTAAATATGATAATCTATTAATCTGGTAGTGTATGTATGTGCGCTTGTTATAGCGCCCCTTCAAGCTCCCTACTCAGATGCGCTCCCGACTACAGAGCGGACACCGCATCGGAGTTTCACACCGAAGCGCTGAGCAATTGTGAGTTAAAGACTTGCCCAAGGTCCCTACGCGGCGACTTGAGGTGGATTCGAACCTGCAACTCTTCGGGTGCAAGGCGACGAACATACCCACTACACCACCGCGCTCCACAAATTAGTGATTGTAGTGATTGATACTGAGTGATTTTTGTCTTTGCAGCTGGTTAAGTATAAAAGTTTTTGTTGATATGATCTACAGATCTATTGATTGATTGGTTAGTTGGTTGATTGATTGATTAATCATCTTCAATCATGAGCTGACCCTTTACAAAGGTGACAGGCATGTCAGAATGCTGTGGAAAGCACTGCCTTGGCCATTCGTTGATTTACATTGTGTACCTGAGATCGGTTATAATGAGCGCACTCTTTCTAATGTTCCATTGCACCAAGAGTAACCTTTGACCTATAGCTGAAGCTGGTCCCGGTTCAGCTGTTTCTTGCCAACTTAGTAACTTGCCCAAAGCTGTGGGTCAATAATTGTCCCTAGAAGCTCAAACCTGCATGGTACAAGGCGATGGCTCGGACTATTCAGCCACTATGTTGCCAAGTAAGTAGGCGGTCATTGCTGTTTCTATGCCATTTGATGTGTTTGCTTTCGCTGTTCCATTGCTTTTCTTGTGTTTATGTTCGATAATTGGCACAGTCACCCTTACTGGTGCGTGGTGGTGTAGTGGGTATGGTTGTTGCCTTGCAGCCGGAGGGTTTCTGGTTCAAATCCACCACAAGCTGCTTTGTAGCGACCTTGGACAGGTCCTTCACTCGCAATTGCTCAGCACTTCGGTGTGAAACTCCGATTCAGTGTCCACGATGTAGACGGGAGCATTTCTGAGTAGTTCTTGATGGGGCGCTGTAACAAGTGCGCTGTAGCAAGTGCGCATACATACATATGGGGAATCCCAGTGGCGTAGCCAGGAATTTATGATGGGGGTGGCTTTATGGCCTGGCCGGATGCCCTTCCTGACACCAACCCAACAGTATTACAGTAAATAAAATGGGAATAAAGTAACAGGGAATAAAGTAAGAAAAACAGTTGTTACTACAGGCAATTGTTTTGTTTTTTCTTATTTAAGTGGATAAATAACCTTTTAAAAGACTTTTTCATAAGCCATTGGGTTTTTTCAACCTCTGACCCCTTGTTTACGCCACTGGGGAATCCTGTTATCTCGGGTGGTAAAGGGTTAAGGATGTCTGAGCAGTGGTGATTTTCATCTAATCATGTTTTGGTCAATGCTTACAGACCATTTTCACCTGTTACTGCTTAGGTCCGTACACGTTCAGCATTGGTGATACGTCGCAGTTGAGCGATTACGTTCAGGGCGGAGTTGCCACGCAGGTCAAGATGCCGAAGACCGTGAACTTTGTATGTGTTCTTCAAATTTCAAATTTCATCTGCTTTAAAAATCACTTTTTTGCATATATATGTAATTCGAGAAATTGACAAGCCAGCCTGAATGTTTTATTTTTAGTCTAATAAATTTGTATTAAGGTGGTTGTAGTTGCTTGGAGTTTTGAATGGAATGTGTGGCACTATTTTTGAAGGATGACTTGTGAGGAATGAGAAATTGTAAATTTTGTCATTCTGTACTGCACCAGAAACTTGATAATGCAATCAATGCCATACGTGTTTAGCAAAGTTATACTATAAGTAACTTTAATTTCTGTTGGTGCATATGCCGTATCATTCATTCAAAGAATTTATATAGCGCCCATTAAAGAAACCTCCGCACTGTCGCTTCCAGATGTGGGGGCCAATGGTAAAAATAGAGACTTTAGCAGCTTGTAAAATGTGGACAACTTGGCATGTACTGTTCTGAGTCAACAAGTGCAGTTCTATTGGAAGCCCACTCCAAATAGAACTGTGTTATGCCAGAATTCATGTTATTGTGAAACTTGTTCTTATTATTAGTCTATGGTGTCTTGCCTGTAGCTATTAATTAATTATTAGTCTATGGTGTCTTGCCTGTAGCTATTAATTATATTAGTCTATGGTGTCTTGCTTGTAGCTATTAATTATATTAGTCTATGGTGTCTTGCCTGTAGCTATTAATTATATTAGTCTATGGTGTCTTGCCTGTAGCTATTAATTTTAAGTCTATGGTGTCTTGCCTGTAGCTATTAATTAGTTATTAGTCTAGGGTTTCTTGCCTGTAGCTATTAATTATTAGTCTATGGTGTCTTGCCTGTAGCTATTAATTAGTTATTAGTCTAGGGTTTCTTGCCTGTAGCTATTAATTATTAGTCTATGGTGTCTTGCCTGTAGCTATTTATTATTAGTCTATGGTGTCTTGCCTGTAGCTATTAATTATTAGTCTATGGTGTCTTGCCTGTAGCTATTAGTTATTAGTCTAGGGTTTCTTGCCTGTAGCTATTAACTATGTTTGTCTATGATGTCTTGCCTGTAGCTATTAGTTATTAGTCTATGGTGTCTTGCCTGTAGCTACTAATTAATTATTAGTCTATGGTGTCTTGCCTGTAGCTACTAATTAATTATTAGTCTATGGTATCTTGCCTGTAGCTATTAATTATTAGTCTATGGTGTCTTGCCTGTAGCTACTAATTAATTATTAGTCTATGGTGTCTTGCCTGTAGCTATTAATTAATTATTAGTCTATGGTGTCTTGCCTCTGGCTATTAATTATTAGTCTATGGTGTCTTGCCTGTAGCTGTTAATTATTAGTCTATGGTGTCTTGCCTGTAGCTATTAATTGTTAGCCTGGTGTCTTGCCTGTAGCTGTGTGACTGCGTCCGGTGCACTGAACTTAAATTGGCAGACTTTTTTTAAAGGTTTGTTTTGTTTCCGTTGTCAGCGTTGTTTTGACCGTTTGTTGCTAAAGATATGTGATTGGATTCAATGATACGACATCTTTTATAGGCTGTCCAATTTTTTGGCTTTTTCTGAAACCCGAGGTAACTGCTGTTTTTTTAAGAAATCAATCAGTGCATCTCTTGCGGCACCGGAATTTGTCCTGACCGACTTCGCCAAGTTCGATCGACCGAGCCAGCTTCATCTAGCGTTCCAGGCTCTGCACCACTTCCTGGCTAAGAGTGGTACAGCCCCACAGCCATACTCACAGGTACATTTTCTAGCCGTTAGCTTATTTTGCCATAATAGCCGTCCACTTCTTCACGTGTGTAATTCTCCTGGTGAGTACTGTCTTTTTGTTCTAAGCTGAAGACTTGCATCTGCCAGTCTCTTGATGTTCACGTGGCTTTGAAGTGCACTGCTGAACTGTGTACAGAGGGCGTTAACAAATTGCAATTTCATTCATTCATTTATTTATTTATTCATTCTTGAATTTCTATAGCACCTCTTCAGTCTTCAATGGAACTACTCTGAAGCGCTCCCGACTCTAGCATGTTTGTATATTGCTAAATTGACAGCTGCTGTTGCATTTAACTCTCAATGTATGAATCCTGCTATGAAATCTAAACGATGGCTATTGTTAAGTTATTTCCAATAAAATATGTACATCGTATATATTATGTTCAACATGTTTTTATATTTGATTATTTATTCACTATCAGCGCCCCCACAACTGATGAATCGTGATGGATTTTACCGAGTGCTGTGCTTGTTTTTTTTTTATCAGGACGATGCTGCTAACTTTCTTGCGATTGCCAGGACTTTGCATGCGCCATCTCAGGAGCCGCTGAATGACGATCTTTTCAGACAGTTTGCAAGCTGTGCTGCTGGTAACATTAGTCCAATGCAGGCGGTCATTGGTGGAATTGCTGCCCAGGAGGTCATGAAGGTAGGTCTCAACGTTGCATTTTATTCATTCATTCATTATATGCATTTATATAGCACCTCTTCAAGGGGGTTACTCGGAGGTGCTCCCAACCTCAGAACGGCCAAATATAAAACTCTTGAGATGAGAGAGGAAAGCCTGAGAAGGATTTTTACAAAGGGAGCAGAGTGTCAGAAGAAGACCCTTCCAGGTTGAGGGTCCTACCACCGAGAAATCACGGTTCTGCATAGTGGAAGTACGAGCGAAATGGACTGTGAAAGCAGACTTTGTTCAGTCGAACGAAAGGGAGTGGAAATGGTGATAACTAAGAATAGGGCTACAGAGCTCACAGAGGTAGGCAGGAGCGAGGTTATTTTATTTCTTGATCTTAAAATGTGTGTGTGCGTGGGCTCTGCCATCCTCTCTGGTAGTCTTTCGTCATCTTTCTCTTGTCTAAAGACCTGCCTTTTCTCTCGGAGTTGCATGCACTGGGAGCGCTTCTGAAAGGCTCTTGCTGCAAGAAGCGCTTTACAAATGGTCAGATACGATACGATCTGAACTTGTGTACTTCTGAACTATGAAAGCAGGGCAATATCAAATACAGTTGTATTGTTAAATGTATGATGAACTGATTGTGGGTTTTCGGCACTACTCCTCTGAGAGTGCCTATTAATAACTTGGTTAATACAATTATTGCAGGCCGTCTGTTCGGTTAGTGTAGTTAAGATTTTTGTGATCTGTGTTCTTGTGAAATATTATTGTTTCGACTGCCTTATTGTACACTGTAACCGGTTGCGGTTTGCGAAAATTATTATTATTATACATGCACAAGGCGAGAATAACGTCAAGATATGACGAGCTCATGCGAACTGTCGTCTGCTGTTTAATGGCGACTGTGCAACGGTAAACATGGCTTATTGCTTGGTTGAGTTATCGCTTGGCTAACCATACGCGTCGAATTAAGATGCTCATATCTTGGGTTTTAAAGGGAATTGAAAGTTGAAAATAGTCGCGTTGACTTACAAATTTGGGTAAGAGTGATTTAAAAAAATATTTATTCAACCAAAACTTGGTGGCTTCGGAGCCTTTCTTGGGACACAGCGCATCCATGCAAACAGAAAGGGACAAACTTTCTGCCTTATAATGTAGATGGGCTGATGTGCTTTTTGTTCTGTTGATGTTTTTAGGCCTGCACAGGGAAGTTCATGCCGCTGTTCCAGTGGCTTTACTTTGATGCCACTGAGTGTCTACCAGACAATGCTCTGTCTGTACTCAACAACACCAACTGCCAACCGGTGAGATATATTCTCATGTTTCTGCAAATGCTTTGCTAAACAATAAGTTGCTAAATAATAATATGAGTTTATCAGTTGAAAGAAAGGTCCTTGGGACAATGCACCTCAAGACGCTATAGGCATTGGAAGTGGAAGACAAAGAGGACTTCAAAGACAGATGCTGTTGGATTGGACGACAATGGAAGAAGACAATGGGAAACTGAAGGAGAAGGCTTAACATTGAGAAGAATGGTGCCATTGGACGTTTATAAAGCCTGTCCCTGGGCAGAGAGAACTTGAAGAAGAAGAAGATGGACATTGAGTTAGTCATTGCCTTTGAAGATTGTGAACATTTTTTGAAACAAATTTTGCTGAAATCGAAATTTCAGGTTGTGGTAACTGCTCTCTACAACACAGAAATGTTACCATTTTGTACGTATGTTTATGAACAATTATATAGTGCCTTATAATAACCTCACAAAGGCACTTGTTGTAGAAAGCATCTCTACATAGAGAAAGCGTCAGGCGTCATAATGACGGTCTAATCACTTTTCATTCTGACTATTCCATATGATAAACTGTAATAGAACAAAATGTTCTTAATAGAACAAAATGTTCTTAATAGAACAAAATGTTCTTAATAGAACAAAATGTTCTTAATAGAACAAAATGTTTTTAATCGAACAAAATGTTCTTAATAGAACAAAATGTTCTTATGTTTTGAAAGATGTTCAATGATAGCTTCTCCAATCTGGCAGTACAATTCTTGTCTGTATTTCAGAAAAAGACGAGGTATGATGGTCAGGCGGCCGTGTTCGGCTGGGACTTCCAAGAGAAGCTTGCGAATGCTCGATATTTCTTGGTAAGATTCTAATTCGTATGTTGCTTTTTTATTCGCCGTGTTTTTATGACATTTCTTGTCCTACATGTGTATTTTTTAGCAAGGTCATTGCAGACTGTGTTAAAGGTTCATAATTTGTCTTATTTGGTATGATTTCTAGCCTCTTGTTGAGGAAATACTTGCACACTATGCAGGCCTTTCTTTTGACCAACAATGTTCTTGGGCATTTAGAAGAAGTTTATTATTTATCTTTTAGATCCAATTAAATAATAGGTATTTAGTTACAAAGAAAGAAGATAAGTTCCAGATTCATCATAAAGCCCTGAACACATGCTGTTCCATTACTTGCCCCCGTAAAGCAGTGGGAGTGCTCCCTTCGACCAAGGGCACAAGATAGAGTTCTCGCAGAGACTGACGGCCAAATGTGAAGAATTTTTCTTATTTGTATGCTGTAATTCAGTTTGTTCTTGTCTTTGAATAATGTACTTACTTACTTAAAAGACCCAACCTAGCATTCCTTAGGGTGACCGCAAAATGAGTGCAAGAGCAGAACCTTGTATGCTTCTGTACAGTTAAATTTGACTCCTCTTAAACTTGTGATAATTATCTGACATTATTACTATATGTCGTGTGACTTTACTACGTACTTGTCAGTATAAACAAATAAACTATGTCGTGTGACTTTACTATGTACTTGTCAGTATAAACAAATAAACTATGTCGTGTGACTTTACTACGTACTTGTCAGTGTAAACAAATATCTATGTCATGTAACTTTACTGCATGCTTGTCAGTATAAACAAATAAACTACGTCGTGTGACTTTACTGCATACTTGTCAGTATAAACTAATAAACTATGTCATGTGACTTTATTTACTGCATACTTGTCAGTATAAACAAATAGACGAGTATCACTATATATTGAGTTATGTGGTTGATGTGTGTGTGCGCATCAGTCCAGTGCATTTGAAGTATTGTCTGCTTACCCTTTGTTATCTAGGTTGGCGCTGGCGCCATTGGCTGTGAAATGCTCAAGAACTGGGCAATGATGGGCGTTGCGACGGGAGGCAATGGAAAGATCATCGTCACTGACATGGACGTCATTGAGAAGTCGAACTTGAACCGTCAGTTCTTGTTCCGACCAGGAGATGTCCAGGTAGAGTACAATGCCATTCTGTCTTTGTTTCTCTTTTAATGTATTGTATGTATGAGCAGTAGTCATTCATTCATTCATTCAAGTATTTATATAGCGCCTCTTCAAGGAAACTACTCAGAGGCGCTCTCGACTCCGGCAGGGTAAAAAAAGAACAGTTTTTAAGTGCTTATAGAATGTGTCAGAGAGTGGGAGTTATAGTGCCCTTTCAAGATTACTGCTCAGAGGTGCTCTCGGTGACAATGCAGACACTGAATTGAAGTTTCACGCTGAAGCATTATAATCTAAAAAAATTCAGATCTGAACAGTAAGCCATGACAAATTTTAGCTACCACCCATGATATTTGACAAAAATAAATAGTAGCCTGCAGTGAAATGAATGTTTTATAGCTAACTTTAGCTGATTAATGTTTGTAAGGGGGTATGGAAATTTATTTGTATGCATGTATGAGGGGGTTTCACAAAAAGTACGAGCTGTAGTAGGGCAGGAGGGGTCGAAAGTACAATTTTTGCATGCGTCAACTACGCTCCGCTGATAAGGGAGTCCTCTTAGTTCCTTTTGCTCGTACTACTACCATGAAGAATCGAGCTTTTTCTGTGGTTGGCCCAGTGATCTGGAATGGCCTTCCTTTTGAGCTACGTCTACACCCTTTGACTTTATCAGGATCCTTCCTTACTAAACTGAAAACTGTTCTTTTTGGGCGCGCTGGAGTCGGGAGCGCCTCTGAGTAGTTTTTTCTTCAAGGAGTGCTATATAAATGTCCGAATGAATGAATGAGTGGGTCCTAATTTTTTTCGGCTTACTTGTATGGTCTCCGTCGGAAAACTGAGCTACTCAGAGACGTAGCTGATGACGCTTCGTTACCAGATTTAATTGTTTCTTGATGTAGAAACAAAGGCTCTGATCTTTACCCGATTTAATTGTTTGTTGCTGCAGAAAACAAAGGCTCTGATCTTTACCCGATTTAATTGTTTGTTGCTGCAGAAAACAAAGGCTCTGTTCTTTACCCGATTTAATTGTTTGTGGCTGTAGAAAACAAAGGCTCTGATCTTTACCAGATTTAATTGTTTGTTGCTGCAGAAAACAAAGGCTCTGATCTTTACCAGATTTAATTGTTTGTTGCTGCAAAAAACAGAGGCTCTGATCTTTACCAGATTTAATTGTTTGTTGCTGCAGAAAACAGAGGCTCTGATCTTTACCAGATTTCATTGTTTGTTGCTGTAGAAAACAAAGGCTCTGATCTTTACCAGATTTAATTGTTTATTGTTATAGAAAACAAAGGCTCTGATCTTTACCCGATTTCATTGTTTTTTGCTGTAGAAAACAAAGGCTCTGATCTTTACCCGATTTCATTGTTTTTTGCTGTAGAAAACAAAGGCTCTGATCTTTACCAGATTTAATTGTTTTTTGCTGTAGAAAACAAAGGCTCTGATCTTTACCCGATTTCATTGTTTTTTGCTGTAGAAAACAAAGGCTCTGATCTTTACCCGATTTCATTGTTTTTTGCTGTAGAAAACAAAGGCTCTGATCTTTACCCGATTTCATTGTTTGTTGCTGTAGAAAACAAAGGCTCTGATCTTTACCAGATTTAATTGTTTTTTGCTGTAGAAAACAAAGGCTCTGATCTTTACCCGATTTCATTGTTTTTTGCTGTAGAAAACAAAGGCTCTGATCTTTACCCGATTTCATTGTTTTTTGCTGTAGAAAACAAAGACTCTGATCTTTACCCGATTTCATTGTTTTTTGCTGTAGAAAACAAAGGCTCTGATCTTTACCCGATTTCATTGTTTTTTGCTGTAGAAAACAAAGGCTCTGATCTTTACCCGATTTCATTGTTTTTTGCTGTAGAAAACAAAGGCTCTGATCTTTACCCGATTTCATTGTTTGTTGCTGTAGAAAACAAAGGCTCTGATCTTTACCAGATTTCATTGTTTGTTGCTGTAGAAAACAAAGGCTCTGATCTTTACCAGATTTAATTGTTTGTTGCTGTAGAAAACAAAGGCTCTGATCTTTACCCGATTCAATTGTTTGTTGCTGTAGAAAACAAAGGCTCTGATCTTTACCAGATTTAATTGTTTGTTGCTGTAGAAAACAAAGGCTCTGATCTTTACCAGATTTAATTGTTTGTTGCTGTAGAAAACAAAGGCTCTGATCTTTACCAGATTTGATTGTTTGTTGCTGTAGAAAACAAAGGCTCTGATCTTTACCAGATTTAATTGTTTGTTGCTGTAGAAAACAAAGGCTCTGACTGCGGCGAATGCTGTCAAACAGATGAATCCATCGATCGTCATTGAGCATCACGAGAATCGCGTCGGACCCGACACGGAAAACGTGTACGATGATGAATTCTTTGAGAATCTGACGGGCATCACCAACGCGCTCGACAACATTGACGCTCGTGAGTAGATTTTTTTTTTTCGTGATTGGGCTGGGAGCACCTCTGAGTAGTTTCTTGAAAGGGCGCTATATAAATGCTCTGAATGAATGAATGAGTTATGTGATCGGTTTTTATGAATTTGTGTTTATTTAGTTATTTCTTGCATTAATAATTCGTATAAATTATTTATGTTTATTATTTTGTCTGTATACCATGTCTACACACAAGCTGAGGGGTTTCACAAAAAGTGCGTGGGGCGCAGTGGTGTAGTGGTGGCATCGTTGCCTTGAAGCCGGAAGGTTCGAATCCACCTCAAGTCGGCGCGTAGGGACCTTGGGCAAGTCCTTCACTCGCAATTGCTCAGCGCTTTGGCGTGAAACTCCGATGCAGTGTCCGCTCTGTAGTCGGGAGCGCCTCTGAGTAGGGAGCTTGAAGGGGTGCTATAACAAGTACGCATACATACACAAAAATACAGACGGTAGTTGGTCAAATAAAGAATATGCTATCTTACCTTATCTTGTGGAAGTGCTTTTTTCAACGTGTTTCGCAACGTGTTTCAGGCATGTACGTCGACCGGCGTTGCGTCTACTATCGAAAGCCGCTGCTCGAGTCGGGCACGCTGGGTACAAAGGGTAACGTCCAGGTGGTCATTCCTCACATCACCGAGTCATACTCATCATCGCAGGATCCACCGGAGAAGTCGATTCCGATCTGTACGCTGAAGAACTTTCCCAACGCAATTGAACACACGCTTCAGGTAACCAACAGACAACTAACCGTACTAACGTATAACGAAAGAATTAGTATTTTACGCCAATAGAGGGACATACATGCATACCTCTTTCGCACCACTTGGGCCGTCTTGACAGATATGGCAGAGTATTTGTAGTCACTGTTATAGGAAGCCATGTCTGTAACAGGATTGGTGACATTGATTAACTTGTATAATGATAATTATGGCCATGATGATGATGATGATGACAAAAGCGGCTGATCACCAGGTGAAGATGATATTGAAAATTGGATTTCCGTTTAAATAAGAATTTTCAATACAACATTGTAGTGAAAGAGTGAATGTTAGCCACTATGGTAAGCTGATTGCACCAGTGATGCTGTTATGTTTTGGAACCATGAGCCTCAACCTCGAAAGCTGTGAATTCTAAAATACGATTGCATTAATCGAGAATTTTTTTATTTTTTATTTATTTTTTGATCAATTATAATTACCTTATCCATGATTTACCGTGTTTGTCTTACCTTAATGTCACCATACCTTACCTGAATTAGGTATATGTTTGTTTTAAGATGGCGAATGGAATTTGTTCTGTTTGTTGTTTGCAGTGGGCCAGAGATCAGTTTGAAGGTCTGTTTCGTCAGCCGGTTGAGACGGCTCAACAGTTTCTGGCTGATCCCAAGTTCATTGACCGGATTTCAAAGCAGCAAGGAGCTCAACCTGTGAGTTATTCTTTTAAAGCTACTTGTTACATTGTCGTTTATTTATTTATTTCTCACATTTTCTATGGCGCCCCTTCAAGCTCTCGCTCTCTCTCTGCTCGGAGGTGCTCCCGAATACAGCGCAGACACTGAATTGGAGTTTCACGACGAAGCGCATGAGCAATTGAAGGATTTGCTCAGGGTCCCTACGCAGCGGCTTGAGGTGGATTCTAACCTGGAATCCTCCAGTTCCAAAGCGCTGAACCCACCTCTGCACCACCGTGCCCCGCTGATGCATCCTGGCACTGAGACTTACATTTACATGGCACCCTTCGTAGTCATCCACTCGGGAACTCTTCAGACTTTCAGATGCAACCTCTGCTAAAGACGAAAGTCTTAATAATGTAGGTGTAAAACTCAGTGTCAGGAGCATTGGGCATCAAGCAGAGAGTCACGGGAACTTCCCACTGGACCATTCAGAATTAGTGTCCGACTTTTTCATTCTGATTGAAAAAGAAGAGCTGCAGACAGACGCCTTTGGTCTCCTATTAGAATCAATTTTATGCTGGGGCCTTTTCGTTAGGCGCTGCCTAAAATTTCCGTTCCATTACGTTTCACTTGAAAGCAGAATGTTGTGGAATTTTGCTTTTGCACGTATTTATGTAGTTTCTTCAGTTTTGTGTGAATTGTGAAAGTCCTATGGAGGAGCTGCAGTCATCTTGTCATGCGAGAATTTATGGCGACGTATGGCTCGTTAGTTGGTTGATCAGAGCACTCGGCCTGCAAAGCGGACAGTATTGGTTGAAGTCGCCTTTCCTGAGGCAGTTTCTCTTCCTTTTCTCACAGTTGAGCGACACATTGACTGACGTTCAGGTGTATGGTCACGTGACTTTGGAAATTTGGAGGGCGAGCAATTGGTGTCAAATAGAGAACTTGTGAACAAGCTTGCCAGTTGATGCTATTCCAGTTGCCTTAGCATTGTTTGCTCAACAGACGAATTTGTTCTTCGTCGTGAACTTCACTGAACAGCGATATGGCACGTTCCAATACCGTTTCCCACCAAGGCATTTGAAACGGTGTTGGAAATCTTATACGATCGTATTAGTTGCATAAATGTATTGTACACTCGTACATATGTGCACACTGCATCATAAATGTACACATACAGACTAACTGGAGTGCTTCTGAGTAGGTGCTCTTGACGAAGCGGTATAATAATAGATTGAATGAATGAACTGCCACTGCAGGAGGTGCTGTATAAATTTATAGACACAATGCAACTATGAATGATTAACGTGGTGTTTATTTGTTATTAACGTGGTGTTTATTTGTTATTAACGTGGTGTTTATTTGTTATTAACGCAGTGTTTATTTGTTATTAACGTGTTTATTTGTTATTGACGTGGTGTTTATTTGTTATTAACGTGGTGTTTATTTGTTATTGACGTGGTGTTTATTTGTTATTAACATGGTGTTTATTTGTTATTAACGTGGTGTTTATTTGTTATTAACGCGGTGTTTATTTGTTCTTTTTGCTGTGCAGCTGGAGACCTTGGAAGCCGTGAAGTCGGTCGTAGTTGATCAGGTACCTCACAGCTTCCAGGACTGCGTGATTTGGGCGCGCAATCTGTGGCAGGACAACTACCATAACCAGATCCGGCAGCTGCTCTTCAACTTCCCACCGGACCAGACGACCAGCTCTGGCTCTCCCTTCTGGTCGGGACCGAAGCGTTGCCCTCATGCGCTGGTTTTTGATGTCAACAACGTAAGTAGAACAGCGTTGATGTTGGCTGCTGATTCAAGAACATGAGCTGGGTGTGAAATAGATAGCAGTGCTATAGCTTCTGATAGTAATTTGCTACATTGATTCAGGTAGCATATGATATGGTTCGAGTAGCATAAATTAGCTATGGTTTCTAAAGGTAGCATTTGCTCTGGTTTTCTGATAGCATTTGCTATGGTTTTGCTAACATTGGTATAGTTTCAGATTGAATTTGCAATCTGGTTTAGGTAGCATTTGCTCTGGTTTTCTGATAGCATTTGCCATGGTTTTGCTAACATTGGTATAGTGTGAGATACCATTTGCTATGGTTTCAGGTAGCATTTACTAAATATTGTTTTCAGGTAGCATTTGCTATTGTTTTAAGGTTTGCATTAGTTATGGTTTTAGATAGTATTTCCTATTGTTTCGGATGTTTGTTATAATATGCTATGGTACCCCTATGATTTCAACCAGGTTTCTCGAACTGATTGCCATATTTTACTCTGGTTTTATACTCTGATCACGCATTGACCGACGACCCAGTGCATTAACGATGACGTTGCCGTGAAAATCATTTGAATCAGCCGTCTTCACTTTATATGCTTAGGTTTATTTACACTTATTTGAGCCAGGTGTACTTTCTGTTCATAGCTAAAGGTATGACTTTATTTTGAATAGTTTTACTTGCATTTTAGTGCATCAGATGCTGGTTGAATCATCCTGCCAAATGTCGAGACATTTCTTTGTTTGTTTGCAGACAATGCATCTTGACTACATCGTGGCCGGCGCCAATCTGAAGGCCGAGATCTACGGAATCCAGCAGAACAGGGATCGGAGTGAAGTGGCAGCCCTCGTGACCGCTGTCACTGTTCCTGTCTTCACTCCAAGGTCGGGAGTGAAGATCGAGGTGAACGAGTCGGAAGCCCAGTCTTCTAGGAATGATAACTCATTTGGTAATTAATTCATTTGGTAATTAATTCATTTGGTAATTGATTCATTTGGTAATTAATTCATTTGGTAATTAATTCATTTGGTAATTCATTCATTTGGTAATTAATTCATTTGGTAATTAATTCATTTGGTAATTAATTCATTTGGTAATTAATTCATTTGGTAGTTAATTCGCTCTAACGATCGATCTTGGTTTTGTTAACGAAATTATAAATATATAATAAGAGGATCCGATAATTTTGCAGTTGTTTATATTCGTAATCCCGTGAACAAGTATACTATACTACACTGTACTATACTATACTATTTACGGATTGATAAAGCGCCTTTCACAGTGCAATCTAATCGGAGGCACTCCCAGTGCAAAGGACCCATGGGAAAAAGAAGTCTTTTAAGACAACGGTCAGAAACAGTATTATGCGAATTTGATATTTTCATATCTTTGTGCAGCTGGGTTTTGTTTTTGTCTTCATATGAATTGTTCTCTTTTAGCTTGTGCTGAAAGTTTGAAAGGTGAGGTCTATAATAGACGTATGACAGTTCAAATGTCTACGTCTTTGAATGCAAGGATATGCTTTCTTTGAAGGCAATGAAATTTCTAGATCTGGTCTGGTGCTCCAAGATAATATTAGGAGCGTGTGCAGTGGCCACGGTGAGGTTGTGTAACGTAGGCAAGAAGTCAGGGTTCATTAAAACATTGCAGTGGTGCAATAGAAATGTTCCACTGCAATAGAAATGTTCAAAGGGATTCGGGCGAGAAATGTTTCATCTGCAGATATCGGCATTTCCTGTCAATTTTTTTACTCGAGCCGTTCTTAGCAGCCTAGTGATCAGTTGAGAAGTCGATGGTTCAAATTCCAGGGCAGAAAATTGGTTTGAGTTTTCCGGTAACACCTGCACCCTTAGTCATTCTCAGCTATAATAACGAGTTGACTGTTGGTGAAGAGATGTAATTGCAAGGGAGAGGATTAACTGACCCAGTGCTCACGTACCATCATATGTTGTGCCTTCAGTGCTAAGGATATGAAGTTGCCAACACTTCCTACTCGTTACTTCCTCAGGGCTAGCTTGAAGAACTACTCTATTATCATCTTATCTGCTTATATTGTTTGTTTGTTTGTTTGTTTTTGTATGTGCACTTGTTATAGCACCCCTTCAAGCTCACTTATATGATCAACATGCATCGTTCCACAGTAAGGGCATCTGAGAAAAAGGCGTCCCGTATAAATGTCTATGTGCAGTGTGGTGTACGTACGTATTTGGCATGATCAATGTTGTGTTGGATAATTTTCAGACCCAGGCGCTTTAGACAATCTGAAGAAGATGTTGCCGAAGCCAAGCGACCTGAAGCTGAAGCTGCACGTCATCGAGTTTGAGAAGGATGACGACACCAACTTCCATATGGACTTCATCGTGGCCGCGTCCAATCTGAGAGCAGAGAATTACCACATTGCTCCTGCTGACAGGCATAAGGTAACTGTCATCGAATAATCTCACGCTTTTGATTGTACAGCTCTTTGTTGTGAACTAAGCGACGGTGTTGCTTTGTGTGTCTGATGACGATAACGTTGACGATGACAACGATGATGGTGGTGGTGGTGGTGGTGGTGGTGGTGGTGGTCGTGGTGGTGGTGGTGGTGGTGGTGGTGGTGGTGGTGGTGATGATGATGAGTTCTGTGCTCGAAGGCATGTTCATTGGCTTCATGCCACCCCACTGGGGGATGAGACGAGTGAGGTGGTTTCCCATTGCCTTTCTCACAGGCAATTATGAATGAGCAACTTGTCCAAGGTTGCTATACGCAGTGGTTTGAGGTGGATTCGAACCTGTGACCCTAATGTAGTCTAATAAAATTTAAATATTCTTGCTTGCATAGTTTCGATAAGATGCATTTCAGAATTGCATGCTGTTCGGTTTTGTCAAATGATGAGTATGAAGTGTGATTACTTTATTTTGTTCTTTAAAGATTAGACTTACAAAATCTCGTTTCTGGTTTAGGTATTAACCGATATGAAGAGTGGTTCTTATTTCTTTTAACCATTTTAAAAGCAAATTTTCTGCTGTGTTTCAGAGTAAGCTGATTGCTGGCAAGATCATTCCTGCTATTGCCACAACTACCTCACTGGTTGTGGGATTGGTGTGTCTTGAGCTCTACAAGGTAGGCTTGCGGCTTTTTACTACCTGGGGTTTTTGTGACAGTTATTTAATTCTCGCGCGGGATTTTTCTCGCATTTCCGCATGCTTGTAAGATTTTTTTAACCATAAGCTAAAATTTATGTTAGACTTTTGGCATCTGAAATGCGTTGATTAAGATTTCGGGTGAGCATCTTGTCCTGATACTTTTTTCTGAAACTTTTATGATGGTCATAACTTTCTAGTCGAGTAACTGTCTAAGAATTCTGCTACATGTGTATTCCAAAGATATAGAAAACTTTAAAATGCATGTCTCTCAGAATTGTAATTAAAACAGTTGCAACGTATTTTTACTCATAACTTTGGACAGGAGCATGGTAAGACAATAGGATTTGTGTCATTTTAAAGAAGAGGCTTTGTTCTTTTGAAAGGTGTATGACACTCAAATTGTGAAAAAATGCGACTTAAGCTTGTTTCATATATAAATTGTATGAATTGCTATCGCATCTATTAATTATTGTAATTATTTAGCCTCGTCTTAATGTGTTGGGATCTTCATCATTGTTGTCACGGCGTACTGTCTTGACTATGGTGTCACTGTATCTGAGATGCTGACTTAATCATCTAATGGGGGAGATTGGAATATTGAATAGTTTCTTTATATTTTATTATAGCAAAACTTGTGCTGACTTGAAATTTTACTGAGAACCAAATAAAAATCAATCTTATTGCATTCGGTTAAAAGGAAAATGTCACTTGAACTTTGCATTAGCATCAATTTTGATGGAGTTCATTGTGCTGCTATTGTTTCAGATTTTAATTAGATTGCAACTATTATGGTCACTGCAGTGGCGTAGCCAGAGGTTTCGGGGGGTTTAAAAAACCATTGGTTTAGGTAAAAAAAAAATTAAATGTTATTTATCCACTTAATTAAGAAAATGCAAAACAATTGCTTGTAGTAACAATTGTTTTTCTTACTTTGTTTCCTTTGTTACTTTGTTCCCTTTTTATTTACTGTTAAACTGTTGGGTTGGTGTCAGGAAGGGCATCCGGCCAGGCCATATAACCCCCTGTCATTGGGGGGGGGGGCCCGGTAGAGTAATGGTTAACACGCTGGCCAAGAGTGCGAGAGGTAGCAGGTTCGAGCCCCCGTTGGGCGGATATGCTTTGTAGGCTGCTATTAGCGCCATTGTAATTGCAAAGCTGTCTGTTCAGTTAGTAGTTAAGTTTAATTAAGATTACTGCATAACTTGTAAATGTAAAGCGCAGTGCGTCTTGCAGGCGCTCAATTAAAGAAAAGATTATTATTATTATAAATTACTGGCTACGCCACTGGGTCACTGCATTACTCAAACAAGTGGAAATACAACTGTTGTTTTAGAAATGCATTTGAAATCGGTTGTCTGCTTTTTGCTAATGAGTTGTTGTCTGTTGAGTGTAGTTGGTTCAGGGTCATCAGAAGATCGAGTCGTACAAGGACGGATTCGTCAATCTGGCGCTGCCATTCTTCGGCTTCTCCGAACCCAAGCCACCTGCAAAGAACAAGGTATGGAGGAACATCTTGTTTCTAAAGAGCTCTAAAAGTATTGCAATTGCAAGGACGGTGCATTCGGTTTAAGCAAGGGAATCGTGAAGCAGTTGGTTCATGCGTAGTTAAAAGGCGTCAGTTATACAATATACATCTGGTAAAGTTTTCCACCGGACATCTGATCGGCCACCTAAGTGGACTCTTCAAATCAAAGCTTAAATCGTAATTGTTTGCTAAAGTTTATCCCGCGGTTTGCTGTTCACTGTTTGCTGTTGTGAGGCGCTCTTGTGGTCGTGTTACGACGCCATATAAATTGCCATTATTATTATTTATTATTGTAGATCATTCCTTAGAATATCTTGACATTTTTTTTATATGATGGGCTTACACGCCTGTTGGTCATTTGCTTTTAAATCTACACAGGGCAAATATTTAGAACAGGCGATAAGCGTCTCGTCTTGTAATGCCCGTAACGTAAAATTTTTTGCAGTGCTCTGGGTTGTCTACACCAACACCACTTGGCCCGCTGATAGTTGCTGATTCTTACCACACACACACATATATATATATATATATAGAGTTTGCCATGACCCCGGAAATAGCGTGAATAAGTAATGTGTTTGATTCTCTGTGTAGTCATTTCTTTCGTGTGCTGACAGCCTTGGTCCGTGATTTCTGTTCTAGTATTACGAGACGTCATTCACACTCTGGGACAGATTCGACATTGACGAGGAGATGACTTTGGACCAGTTCCTTAAGTATTTCCAGGTATGCAATCAAATAAGTATTTCCAGGTATGCAATCAAATAAGTATTTCCAGGTATGCAATCAAGTAAGTATTTCCAGGTATGCAATCAAGTAAGTATTTCCAGGTATGCAATCAAATAAGTATTTCCAGGCATGCAATCAAATAAGTATTTCCAGGTATGTATTAAATCAAAGTTAATGCTTTTAAACTACACTGCAAGCCACAGTCTTAGTTAGCAACAACCGTGTCCATGTTTTCAAATCAAATCAGATTTTATTGCTTCCCCAAAAAACAATTACATGTTGTAGTAGTAGTAGTTGCAGTTTAACGTCACTGTCTTGTAACAAAGGCCATTAGCAACGCCCTCCTCCTTTATCCAGGCTTGGGACTGGCACTGGCAGAGTGCAACCAGTGGCGGAGTTTTACACGTTTTGCATTGTACAGAATGATTATGACTATGGATGAACGATGTACAGAGAGTTAGAAGTAAGGAAACGGTAGGTGCCTCTGAAGGGAAGATGGGCCTATTGGGCCTAGATAGATAGATATTTGTATTCATGTGCATTATAATGTGACAAGTCTGAACTATTCATAGGGAAAGAACTAGTTCGAAAATAGCTGGAAATGGTGGAGGTTGTTGATTTGCATCCAGTGCACTCCATATGACTGGTATCACAAATTATCATAAATTTATATAGCACCACTTCAAGAGGAACTCCTAAGAAGCACTCCCGAACTGAGGCACCTGACCATATTTGGATGATTATGACGGTTTTTAGTATTATAAACTCATTCATTCATTTCAGGAATTTATATATAGAGTGCCCCCTTCAAGAAGCCCACTCAGAGGTGCTCCCAGTCCAACCATGGTGATGCAAAAGGTTTTAAGGAGCCTGTTCTTGCTGATAAGTCAATCCTAGGTACCAGGCATATCTCCAATTGGAGACTATTTCAGATGGACCCACAACTGAGAAGGCACGATGCTCTGAAGTTGAGGCTCCAACACGAGGGACCCAAAGCTCCCCTGCTAGAGGCCGTGCGAAGGGTTCTGTGAGCTAGGACAACAGATACTGGACAGCAGAGATTACACAGATAGGTCAGAGCATATAGCCAAGGAGACAACGCCAAGCCAGTGCAGCAATTCTGTACTCGTCGCGCTGGATCAGTTGGCATTCTGAACGAGTGTTAGTTGGTTTCGCACTAACGAACAGCTTGTTTTGTTCAGTCCAGATCAATGTGATAACAAGCACATAAGTAAGTAAGTACAGCTTTTATTACTTAGGAAATCGAGCAATAATGCAGTATAACAAATAGAAGCACTGGGGGATTGGGAGCCAGTGTAGGTGCCATGTATGTAAGCTGAAACAGAGTTAAGGAAGCAAGCTGTGAGATGAGTTTTAAAAATGTATGTTATTCTTTCGCTTTTCGTATTTTTGTAGAACAAGCATAAGTTGGAGATCACGATGTTGTCGCAGGGAGTCTGCATGTTATATTCATTCTTCATGAACCCTCAGAAGCGAGAGGAACGCCTCAGCCTAACGTAAGCCTGCATCTATATGTATGTCTGAGCACTTGTTATAGCGTCCCTTAAAGATCGCTACTCAGAAGCGCTCCCGACTACAGCGCGGACACTGAATCGAGCAGGAGCGTGAGCAATTGCGAGTAAAGGACTTGCTCAGGGTCCCTACGCTGTGGCTTGAGGTGGATTAAAACTGCCAAACCTTCCGGCTCCAAGGTGCCAAACATACCCCTACACCACCATGCTCCCCACATATAAATGACCAATGACCATGAATATAATACAAGCTTGTAGTTCTTTTCTTATGAAACTGATATTTTAAAATTGGTTGGCTAATTCATTGCAGAGTCGGATGTTAGTAATTCAGCGCATGTTGACATGTTATTTTGCTTAACTTAATACGCATTGCATCCGACAATCGTTGATTAATCTGTTGTGGAAGTTCGGTTAAATGAGAATTGGAGTGCCTGGGTCAACGATTTGGTGAATATCAAGGGCAAATACAAACACTGTCAAACAGTGGGCTGTTGATTGTGAAATGCCTGAGACACTTTCTCATGTTATCTTTGTTGCGTGCATGCACACTCCTTTCGTGAGATCACTTTGTTGAGTTTATTTGCGTTATTTTGTTATACCATATAAAGGTTTACTGGTAGTCTGATAAGAAATTTTCTTGCGTACTTACTTGCTGTCTGCAAATTACAGTGCATTTATTGATAGTCTAATAAGGAATATTCTTGTGTACTTACTTGCTGTCTGCAAATTACAGTGCATTTATTGATAGTCTAATACCGAATATTTTTGCTTGCTTTCTTGCGTGAATGTCGGATGATCCAGTTGGCTGGTTTTTGGTTGGTTTTTGAGTTGAGTGTTTTCCGTTGTGATCTAGGATGCCTGACTTGGTGAGAAGCGTGTCAAAGAAGAAGATCCCTCCTCACGTCAGGGCGCTCGTCTTCGAGCTGTGCTGCAACGACGAGAATGGCGAGGACGTCGAAGTGCCGTACGTCAAGTACAACCTCCACTAGAACTTTCCGTAGAGTCATTTGTCTTTTGCCGGCCGTCGTCGTTCGCACCCGGCTGTCCGTTTGCTGTCGTTAAATACAATGCATTCTTTCTTTTTACATATGCAAACTGTTAAAATTATTTTCGAGATATTCTTGCGTCTGTTTGACATCAAAAACATAAGTTTTGTGACATTGAAATTATCTAAATGGAAACCGTAGTAGTGTATCTGGAACTTTTCTATAGATCTCTCTCTAGCTTGCATGTTCTCAATGGTCATCAATTCATGAAACATCGTTCATTGCTGCTGGTAGTCACTTTTTCTGCTGTTGTTTAATAAGCACCATGATGCTTGCATGTTTATAGAATTTGTTTACTGTGAAAACAATGTAATCCTTACGGATAAAAGTCATCTTAGGGTTGGAAAATTACAAAAAATGGGTACATTGCAGACGGTTGTTTGTTATTCTGATTACGGGAGATAAAAAATATATTAAACTTGGACTTCTGTAATTGGAAAATGCCGCTGTTCCATGATGAACAAAGAATAGTATCTGGCCTCTATTTCTGAATGCGCATCTTGACTGTCTTTGTTTACCGATGCCAATCTTCCCATTTTTCTGTTTATGCTGAGGACTTTAATTAACTGGATCCTAACATAATAATAATAAATAATAATCTTTTCTTTAATTGAGCGCCTGCAAACGCACTGTGCTTTACATTTACAAGTTTTTGCAGTAATCTTAATTAAACTTAACTACTAACTGAACAGACAGCTTTGCAACTACACGGCGCTAATAGCAGCCTACAAAGCATATCCGCCCAACGGGGGCTTGAACTCACTACCTCTCGCACTCTTGGCCAGCGTGTTAACTATTGCTCTACCGGCCCCCCCCATAGCCACAATTTCTATATAAATCAGTTTTATATGTGCATTTTGTATCAAAAGTGGTTTTTATTGCTGTCAGATATCTGTGTAGACCTTGCTTCATCAATAGGGTATTGTACACTGGACAGAGGACATTTCAAGGTTGCAACTGAAGCATTTGGGAAATGAACATTTCAAGGTTGCAACTGAAGCATTTGGGAAATGAACATTTCAAGGTTGCAACTGAAGCATTTGGGAAATGAACATTTCAAGGTTGCAACTGAAGCATTTGGGAAACGAAACAAGGCCGACGATACCTTAGTGAAAATCTATGTTGTTATAAATTTTCCCAGAATCTGCAATCAATATTATAGGAAACTTTGATCACAGAGTAAGCATTTCCACATTGCTCCAATGAAAAGCTATGGTGCACGCCAGGCAGACACTGCTGCAGTAACTGATTTGGTAAATCGTTCTGGTGTGCTGTGCGAGTTTTCTGGGTTTTTCTACCGTATTTTGTTCCGTTTCTGGTTTAGTTGGTCGGTCAGCACTTGAAATACCATGTAATACGCTTCTAGGTCAAATGTCATGTGGTCGTGTACCGTTTGAAAATATATTTCTAATCGTTCTAGAAGGAAGATGCTTATGTTGCGGCACGTGGTTCCCGATGGGTTGCAACAGAAGTTTTGGTTCTCTAGTGGAGAGGCCCTCTAATCCCAAGTAGTTGCCGTAACATTTGGCATCTTAATTGTTCCACATCATCATCATTGATGACAGTGGCATTGCCAAGAATGGTTTGAATCGCCTCACTCTGAAAAATATAACCCACACAATTTGTTCAAATCCGTCGAGTTTTCATTTGTGTATGGGGGTGGGGTGGGCAAAGCTTGGTAAAAGTACCAAATGTCTCGGAAGCCTGTCATGACCATTGACCACCCCCACTTGCTTGCTAAGGACTGGCTGCACTGCTGATTGATGAGTGTACAGCTACATCAGTCCATAGTCTTCCCACAAGTATATCAGTTCGAGTGGACAAATGTACTGCTTGTGAGCATGTGGTTTGTTTGTGCACTTGTTATAGCACCCCTTCAAGATTACTACTCAGAAGCGCTCCCGACTACAGCTTGGACACTGAATCGGGGTTTCACACCGAAGCGTTGAGCAATTGCGAGGGAAGGACTTGCCCAAGGTCCCTACATGATGGCTTGGGTGGGTTCGAACCTGCAATCCTCCGGCTGCAAGGCAACAAACATATCCACTACACCACCGTGCCCCACAGTGGCATCCAGTGCTTAACCTACTGGACATGACTTTAGCAAACTGCATTGGTGTTCCAGTTACCACGCTTGTGGCCGTAGCCAGGATTTTGTTTCGAGGTTGTTTACTCAGCTGAAATATTCAGAACTTCATCAGCTTCCACATCACCATCATGATTAGATCATCATCATGATTAGATCATATATCATATATAAATGTTCAATTACTATTACTATTACTATCATCATCATGATTAGATCATCATCATGATTAGATCATCATCATGATTAGATCACCATCATGATTAGATCATCATCATGATTAGATCATCATCATGATTAGGTCACCATTACGATTAGATGATCTTTGTGATTAGATCATCATCATGATTAGGTCATCGTTGTGATTAGATCAACGCATTATCTACTACGGGGTTGGCCACAAAACAGACTCCCCTACGGTTTTTTGCCAATATCTACTATATTGTAAAATTTCACATAGAAATAGGAGCTTCAAAATCAAATCCTGCCCCCTTAGTTCTTGTATCCTGTTAGTAAATGCATTATTTCATCAAATTATCTCATTTTCAGGGTGTTCAAACACCCCCTCCCAAATTCGGTCTTGGTTGTGTAGCAATCTCTCGAGTACACTATATGCCTTCTTAGCTACATGTATATGCTACACGGCAAGTGTACCTGACCCGGACGACGGATGTCAATTGTGCAACTCGTCTCAATGACTGCCAATTTATTTCTTGCAAAAAGTAATTTAACAAGCAACTTCTTGTGTGCCATTTCGGGTAGTGGTGCCATTCAATTAGCGTAGGTGATTCAGAACATACGACACAAACATTTAACTAACAGAAAACTTATTTTGATCGAGTGCAAGTGCCCCAGTCATGTGCAAAACAAACATCTTCCAAGTCTGCCTATACTCCGATGCACTTGTTTTCCAGTTTGGAAGTTTTGCACAGCCTTTTTACGCAGATTTGGGAGCCATGGGCGGAGACTTAAGGGGGACGGTCCCCCTCAATGGATGTGGTGGGGGAACGGCCCGTGCATTCAAGGCCGTAGCTAGGGGGGTGTTTTGGGTGTTTGAACACCCCCCGAAATCGAAAATGTGAAAAACAATATAATGCATTTACGAACATATAACGAAAAAACCATGAAACAAAACCGTGAAAACACCCCCCGAAATGGAAAAATGTAGTTTTTGGAAAGGGAAATTGGTGAAACACCCCCCGAAATAAAATCCTGGCTACGGCCTTGCGTGCATTTGTCCCCCCAATCGGTAATCGTTGTTAGGTCATCATGTACACACTTCACAAAACACACGGTGAACAACAAACGAGACGAGGTAATGACTAAAAAAGGTCAGAAATTTTTCCGTCAAAAGATGGAAAATTTTCGTCGGCGTCTCAGCCGCGTTCGTCCGTCCAAAATCTTCGGCCGCCTTTTCGTCCCCCTCAAGTCTCCGCCCATGCTGGGAGCAGCACCGCAGCCGGATATAACAATAAATGGCGTCTTAGATTCCGCACAGGTCTACATTGACCATGTAGTGACAGGACAGTTCTTCCTTCAGCCCGGCTTTCCAGTACGACCATTTGTCCTGCTGCGTATCGTACTCCTCCACCACGGTCGTTATCTCGCTGCTGTTCACGTCGCCCCCGGCCAACAGTATCCGTCCCCTCCAGACGACAGCAGGGGCATTACCGTGTCTCTCCCTCGGTCTCGTCAGCAGGGTCCACCCGTCCGTCGCCGGGGTATAGCACATGCACGCCTGGTTGTATCCACCAACCACGTAGACCCGGTCGTTGACGACCGCCCCGGCGCCGAGTCGGCACGGCTCCGGCATGTCAGCCTTGTACGACCACTGGTCCCAGACGGGGTCGTACATCTGCGTTTGACACGAGGTCTGATCCCCGTCGGTGATACCACCGAAGACGAAGATGTTTGCGCCGCAGCTGTGCACGAGCGGGTCCGACAGCCCCAGCGGCATGTCGGCGGCGCGAGTCCATTGGCGCAGCCGACAGTCGAACTTCTCAACGTCGGTCAGAGGCCGGTCTAGGTCGTCCTCCCCGCCGACGATGTAGACGCGGTCGCTGTGGACGACGGCGCGATGCTTACAGCGGCAGATCGTCATCGCAGGGAAGCTCTTCCACTTCTTTTCGACGGTGTCGAACAGCCAGCAGTCGAACTTGACGTTGCCGTGGTAGCCCCCGGTTATGAGGATTCCGTTCTGGAGCACGCACGCCGCGTAGAACTTCCAGTTGGGCTTCGGCATCTGCGCCAGTAGCTGCCACGTCGATTTCTCCTCGTTGAGGAACCAGCAGTGTCGGTTCTCCCGGTCATCCCTCATCAGTCCACCGAGCACCACCAGCCGCCTCGTCAGGCTGAAACTGTTTCGCGGAACGGTGCGTGTGCTTACCATCTCGTGCCTCTTGTCGGCCAGCATGTGGTACAGCCGCGCCTCCTCGATCGTTTCCTGCGCGGCTTTCGAATCGCTGACGATATCCGTCTGCGTTATGACGTGGCACAGGTAGTCTGACGTGGCAAACGGCAGACGGACGTGCTTGATGACGTCATCGAATGCACTGCTACGATCCGTGACGTCATGCCGCACCCACTGAACGACGGCGTCGAATACGACGTTCTCGTTTTCAACGTTCAGTTCGTCATCGCTGACGTATTCGATCAGTTCGTCTGCCGAAAGTTCTTTGAACTCGCTCGACGTCTGCACGATCTCCTTGAACTTCGTCAGCATCTCCTTCCGCGTCCCCGTTCGCAGTTTCTTCAGCGCGAACAACTTCGCGAACTTATAGCATCCGATGCAGTTCGTCGGCTCGATCTCTTGCAGCATGAAATTTTCGCACGCCTCCTGCAGACTGTCGAGGCGAAACTGGTCGCACGCCTGCAGCAAGCGTTGCGCATTGTCCGTCGTAATCGTTATTTCCGCCGTGTAGATGTAATCGATGATACTTCGCAGGATCTGCGCATCGGTTCCCTTAATCTCCACTTTGCCAGTCGTCGATTCGTCCAAACCCGACGAGAACATGGCCCGAAAATAGGCGCAGGAAGCGGAAAGAACGACCTTGTGGCAGAGGAATGTCTCGGCTTCGATCTTCAGGGTTACGTCTGTGTACGTTCCATCGCATCTCAGTCCCGAAAGTCTCTGCATGAACTGCGTACCGTACGTTTCGTCGCGGAACTGCTGGCAACTAGGCATGGCGACAGCGGAAGCAGGCGAGACCTGTAGTTCGAAAAACCGTCACTGCTTTCAGCAATGTTAGAAGTCGAGAGATGGTATAGCCTAGGTGTTCCTGTAAACAGATCCGCTATCTGTCACCTAAAATCTCTACAATACAATGCAGGCTATTACAATACAACTGAAATTTGATATTGCCCTCCTTACAAAGCTCAAAAGTGCACAGACGGCGCAACTGCAATTGTATTCGAGAGCAATTGCGAGTGAAGGACTTGCTCAAGGTCCCTACACAGTTACAGCCTCAGTAGTAGTAGTAGTAGTAGTAGCAGTAGCAGTAGCAGTAGCAGTAGCAGCAGCAGCAGCAGCAGCAGCAGCAGCAGCAGCAGCAGTTTAGTAGTTTAGTAGTTTAGTAGTAGTTTAGTAGTAGTTTAGTAGTAGTTTAGTAGTAGTTTAGTAGTAGTTTAGTAGTAGTTTAGTAGTAGTTTAGTAGTAGTTTAGTAGTAGTTTAGTAGTAGTTTAGTAGTAGTTTAGTAGTAGTTTAGTAGTAGTTTAGTAGTAGTTTAGTAGTAGTTTAGTAGTAGTTTAGTAGTAGTTTAGTAGTAGTTTAGTAGTAGTTTAGTAGTAGTTTAGTAGCAGTTTAGTAGCAGTTTAGTAGTAGTTTAGTAGTAGTTTAGTAGTAGTTTAGTAGTAGTTTAGTAGTAGTTTAGTAGTAGTTTAGTAGTAGTAGTAGTAGTAGTAGCAGCAGTAGTAGTAGTAGTAGTAGTAGTAGCAGTAGCAGTAGCAGTAGCAGTAGCAGCAGCAGCAGCAGCAGCAGCAGCAGCAGCAGCAGCAGTAGTTTAGTAGTAGTTTAGTAGTAGTTTAGTAGTAGTTTAGTAGTAGTTTAGTAGTAGTTTAGTAGTAGTTTAGTAGTAGTTTAGTAGTAGTTTAGTAGTAGTTTAGTAGCAGTTTAGTAGTAGTTTGGTAGTAGTTTAGTAGTAGTTTAGTAGTAGTTTAGTAGTAGTTTAGTAGTAGTTTAGTAGTAGTTTAGTAGTAGTAGTAGTAGTAGTAGCAGCAGCAGTAGTAGTAGTAGTAGTAGTAGTAGTAGTAGCAGTAGCAGTAGCAGTAGCAGCAGCAGCAGCAGCAGCAGCAGCAGCAGCAGCAGCAGTAGTTTAGTAGTAGTTTAGTAGTAGTTTAGTAGTAGTTTAGTAGTAGTTTAGTAGTAGTTTAGTAGTAGTTTAGTAGTAGTTTAGTAGTAGTTTAGTAGTAGTTTAGTAGTAGTTTAGTAGTAGTTTAGTAGTAGTTTAGTAGTAGTTTAGTAGTAGTTTAGTAGTAGTTTAGTAGTAGTTTAGTAGTAGTTTAGTAGTAGTTTAGTAGTAGTAGTTTAGTAGTAGTAGTAGTAGTAGTAGTAGTAGTAGTAGTAGCAGCAGCAGCAGCAGCAGCAGCAGCAGCAGCAGCAGCAGCAGCAGCAGCAGCAGCAGCAGCAGCAGCAGCAGCAGCAGCAGCAGCAGCAGCAGCAGCAGCAGCAGCAGCAGCAGCAGCAGCAGCAGCAGCAGCAGCAGCAGTAGTAGTATTAGTAGTATTAGTAGTATTAGTAGTATTAGTAGTATTAGTATTATTAGTATTATTAGTATTATTAGTATTATTAGTATTATTATTATTATTATTATTATTATTATTATTATTATTATTATTATTATTATTATTATTATTATTATATATATAAATTATATATAACTCGCAGATACTCGGCGCTCCGGCGTGAAACTCCGATCCAGTGTCCGCGCTGCAGTCGGGAGCGCCTCTGAGTAAAGAGATTGAAGGGGTGCATATAACAAGTGCACATACAAACAAACAAACAAACAGACAGACTTGCGAATTTTAAGAAGATGGCTATCATAATAGGCTTCAGTCTTTAGGAGAATCTGTTTGTTCGTCTAACTAGGACCAGCTGGATTTCTGGTCCAACATGAGGCGGTTGCTGTTGGTATGCCTCTCCGCTGGGAATGTCCTTCCCCTTCTCTGCGGATCAAGCTTATGTCTGTGGTCTCCTTCTGCTTAATACTCCTCGCCCCCGGGTTTCTGCACTGAGAGCGCCTCTGAATAGTTCATACTAAGAGATGCGCTTTACAGATGTCCAGATACGATCTATGATAGCCTATTGAGTTAACGTTGGCCAACCCAGTGTGAGAATTGTGGGAAAATTAAAAAAAAGATGGGGGGGGACTAGAAACCCCACCCCACCATCCAAGTTAACTCCCGGCCTTTATTGTAGCATAAAACAATCTTTTTACCTTGTAGCCTAGTATACATAGGTAACCTAGGTGCCCCAGGGGTTTCTATCCCTATGCATGCGTGCGTGCATGCATGCACGAATGTACGTGTGTAGCCTACGTATGTATGACATTGTATGTATGTATGTATGTATGTATGTATGTATGTATGTATGTATGTATGTATGTATGTATGTATGTATGTATGCATGTGCACTTGCTATAGCGTCTCTTCAAGATTACTACTCAGAAGCGCTCCCGACTATAGCACGGGCACTAAATCGATCGGCGAATGAAGGACTTGCTCACAGTCCCTACGAGGCGGTTCGAGCCATGAGGTGGATTCGAACCTGCAGCACTCCGGCTGCAAGGCAACGAACATACCAACTACACACCCACTATACCACCACGCCCCACTATGTATATGCAGGGTGGACTCAACTCCCGGGCCGAGTCCAGTAAAAAAGGTGAATCAGAAATGAGCCAAAACTCACGTCGGGAGGGCATGGCCGGCCCGAGAGGGGGTAGGATTGAGCCCGGTTGCTTAAAGGAGACATAGTTCTCTGGTGCACCCACCAAAAAAGCACTGACATCTTTTACTTACTGATTTACAAAAACTTCCGCATACTGCCCTGTGCACTCCGATGATACTATGCTATATCATCCTTGAGCAAGCGAGAAACCGATAGTCAATCAAACAAAGCGAAACTTAGACACAAAGAACTTGACTGCATTATACACAAACTCTGTAGTTTACCTGATGGAACTGACGTATACTAATGACCTCATTTGTCGATAAACTGAACGAGATTCTTGACGCTTGTACGTTTTGCTGGCCACGCCTACCACACTGCCAATCAAAGGCGCACTGTAGGCCTTACCAGCGTTGCCACTGCTTGGGTTTTTCCCAAGATCTTGTGTTTTTCGATCCGAACTTGGGAAATGGTTTTTTTGGGACGAACTTGGGTTTCGCTTGGATTGTTTTCCACCCACAAAAGGGTAATTTTTTGACATTTTCGGGACATTTTTGACATTTTCGGAAATTTTTTGACATTTTAAGAAAGATTTGTGGCAGATGACTAAAAAAAGACAAAGGTCATCAGATTTTTCGGCCGAAAATTCTTAAATAATTCTGCATTTATCGGCCGGAAATCCTGAAATTCTGGACATTTTCGAAAGATTTGCTGTTTTCCTGGTTTTTTCACCCCTCCAACATGGGTTTTTTCATTTTTTAGAGTGGCACTCTGGGCCTTACAGGCTTTGCTACTAGGCAGGGCCTACTAGAGAGGAAGAGCCAGCAGCCAGCGTATGCTTCGTCTAGCATAGTTTCGGTGCGCTAGCTCCCATCTGCTACAAAGAAAACATCACTGACCTCGGATCTGGCACACCCTACACATTCCATCGATCCGTCCAACTGTTAGGTCTATCCCAAAGCCACTGATCCTCCGCTCTGCACAAAATGGGGGTTGCCCTTGATTTCATTCGCGCGAACTATATACACTATACAATGCAACTCAAATTTGATATCGCATCTATGCGGAATAGGGCCTTTTCCGTGGTGGGCCAGGATCTGGAATGACGTGCTCCCCAGTAGGCCTACAAGACCTGCGTCTGCATACTGGAAAATCGAGGCATCTCTGGCAGGTGAGATAAGTTCCATGCACCCCAGGAATCTGCGAGCAAAGCCACAATATCTTCATCTGTGTTGAGTTACTAGCTGTTGTCCACCTACCTAAATATGTAATTTTGAATCGATTCTCGCACACGAGAAATTTCTTCATTTTTTCAAGAAAACCTTGATGTTCCAGCGGTTTTTTCTTGCAAAAAATTTGACCTTTTCCAAAGATCGTAATATCAAGTGAGATTGTGAGGGAGGTGTTAGGTATCACAATCCCGCAGAGATTTCGTCATTTGAAATGCACAGAATGAAGATATACGACATTTATCCACACCGGTTACAAAATGGCCCGGTGATCCGAGTCCCTTTGAGGTGGATTTAGTTCTCGACATTTGCAGGAATCAGAGAAAATATCACAAAATCTTCCTCTGTCTTGAATTACTGTTGTCTGCCAACCTAAATATGCAATTTTGAATCGATTCTCACACATTAGAAATTTCTTCATTTTTTCACGAAGGTTAGCTAGGCCATCGGCTTTTTTTTGCAAAAATTTCGACCGCTTCCAATCATCTTCAGATTAAGTGAGCGTGTGAGGGAGACGTCAGGTATCACAATTCCATAGAGATTTCGTCATTTGATATGACCAGAATGAAGATATGTGACTTTCTCTATATCTGTTTCCATAGTGATCCGAAGCGATTTGAGCCTATCTCTATTCTCGAATTATGCAGTGATCATCAAAGATAAGGAGGAAATACATCCCTAGTCATCACTAGGCCTACCCTACATATCTATTATGAAATTTTGAAACGATTCCTGCATAGTCAAAATTTCGTCATATTTTCAAGAAAACCTTGATGGTTAGTCCATTGCTTTTTTCTTGCATAAATTTCGACCTCTTCCAATCATCTTCATGTAAGTTGAGCGTGTGAGGGAGACGTCATGTATCACAATTAAAAAGAGATTTTGTCATTTGATATGACCAGAATGAAGATATGTGACTTTCTCTATATCTGTTTCCATAGTGATCCGAAGCGATTTGAACCTATCTCTATTCTCGAATTGTGCAGTGATCCTCAAAGATAAAGAGGAAATACAAAACCTAGTCATCACTAGGCCTACGCTACCTATCTAATATGTAATTTTGAAACGATTCCTGCATAGTCAAAATTTCGTCATATTTTCAAGAAAAACCTTGTCCATTTGGTTTTTTCTTGCAAAAATTCCGACCTCTTGCAATCATCTTCAGATTAAGTGAGCGTGTGAGGGAGACGTCAGGTATCACATTTCCATAGAGATTTCATCATTTGATATGACCAGAGTGAAGATATGTGACTTTATCTATATCTGTTTCCATAGTGATCCGAATCGATTTGAGCCTATCTCTATTCTCGAATTATGCAGTGATCATCAAAGACAAGGAAGAAATACATCCCTAGTCATCACTAGGCCTATACCCCACCTATCTAATATGTAATTTTGAAACGATTTCTGCATAGTCAAAATTTCGTCATATTTTCAAGCAAAAACCTTGATGGTTAGTCCATTTGTTTTTTCTTGCAAAAATTCCGACCTCTTCCAATCATCTTCAGATTAAGTGAGCGTGTGAGGGAGACGTCAGGTATCACATTTCCATAGAGATTTCATCATTTGATATGACCAGAGTGAAGATATGTGACTTTCTCTATATCTGTTTCCATAGTGATCCGAATCGATTTGAGCCTAATTCTGTTGTGGAATTACGCAGTGATCATCAAAGATAAGGAGGAAATACATCCCTAGTCATCACTAGGCCTTACCTACCTATCTAATATGTAATTTTGAAACGATTCTCGCATAGTCAAAATTTCGTCATATTTTCAAGAAAACCATTGGTTTTTTCTTGCAAAAATTTCGACCGCTTGCAATCATCTTCAGATTAAGTGATCGTGTGAGAGAGACGTCAGATATCACATTTCCATAGAGATTTCGTCATTTGATATGACCAGAATGAAGATATGTGACTGTCTCTATATCTGTTTCCATATTGATTTGAGCCTAACTCTGTTGTTGAATTATGCAGTGATCATCGAAGATAAGGGGGAAGTACATCTCTAGTCATCACTAGGCCTAAACTACCTATCTAATATGTAATTTGGAAACGATTCCTGTATAGTCAAAATTTCGTCAAATTTTCAAGAAAACCTTGATGGTTAGTCCATTGGGTTTTTTTTGCATAAATTTCGATTCCTGTATAGTCAAAATTTCGTCATATTTTCAAGAAAACCTTGATGGTTAGTCCATTGGTTTTTTTTGCATAAATTTCGACCTCTTCCAATCATCTTCATGTAAGTTGAGCGTGTGAGGGAGACGTCATGTATCACAATTAAAAAGAGATTTCGTCATTTGATATGACCAGAATGAAGATATGTGACTTTCTCTATATCTGTTTCCATAGTGATCCGAATCGATTTGAGCCTAACTCTGTTGTGGAACTGCGCAGTGATCATCAAAGATGAGGAGGAAATACATCCCTAGTCATCACTAGACCTACCCTACCTATCTAATATGTTATTTTGAAACGATTCCTGCATAGTCAAAATTTCGTCACATTTTCAAGAAAAACCTCTGTTGTTCATTGGTTTTTTCTTGCAAAAATTTCGACCTCTTGCAATCATCTTCAGATTAAGTGAGCGTGTGAGGGAGACGTCAGGTATCACATTTCCATAGAGATTTCGTCATTTGATATGACCAGAGTTAAGATATATGACTTTCTCTATATCTGTTTCCATATTGATTCGAATCGATATGAGCCTAACTCTATTCTCAAATTATGCAGTGATCATCAAAGATGAGGGGGAAGTACATCCCTAGTCATCACTAGGCCTACCCTACCTATCTAATATGTAATTTTGAAACGATTCCCGCATAGTCAAAATTTCGTCATGTTTTCAAGAAAACCTTGATGGTTAGTTCATTGGTTTTTTCTTGCATAAATTTCGACTTCTTCATTGGTTTTTTCTTGCATAAATTTCGACTTCTTCCAATCATCTTCATGTAAGTTGAGCGTGTGAGGGAGACGTCATGTATCACAATTAAAAAGAGATTTCGTCATTTGATATGACCAGAATGAAGATATGTGACTTTCTCTATATCTGTCTCCATAGTGATCCGAAGCGATTTGAGCATAGCTCTATTCTCGAATTATGCAGTGATCATCAAAGATAAGGAGGAAATACATCCCTAGTCATCACTAGGCCTACCCTACCTATCTAATATGTAATTTTGAAACGATTCCCGCATAGTCAAAATTTCGTCATATTTTCAAGAAAAACCTTGATGGTTAGTCCATTTGGTTTTTTCTTGCAAAAATTCCGACCTCTTGCAATCATCTTCAGATTAAGTGAGCGTGTGAGGGAGACGTCAGGTATCACATTTCTATAGAGATTTCGTCATTTGATATGACCAGAGTGAAGATATATGACTTTCTCTATATCTGTTTCCATATTGATTCGAATCGATATGAGCCTAACTCTATTCTCGAATTATGCAGTGATCATCAAAGATGATCGCGAAGTACATCCCTAGTCATCACTAGGCCTACCCTACCTATCTAATATGTAATTTTGAAACGATTCCCGCATAGTCAAAATTTCGTCATATTTTCAAGAAAAACCTTGTTAGTTAGTCCATTTGGTTTTTTCTTGCAAAAATTCCGACCTCTTGCAATCATCTTCAGATTAAGTGAGCGTGTGAGGGAGACGTCAGGTATCACAATAAAAAAGAGATTTCGTCATTTGATATGACCAGAAGGAAGATATGTGACTTTCTCTATATCTGTTTCCATAGTGATCCGAATCGATCTGAGCCTAACTCTGTTGTGGAATTGCGCAGTGATCATCAAAGATAAAGGGGAAATACATCCCTAGTCATCACTAGGCCTACCCTACCTATCTAATATGTAATTTTGAAACGATTCCCGCATAGTCAAAATTTCGTCATGTTTTCAAGAAAACCTGTTCATTGGTTTTTTCTTGCAAAAATTCCGACTTCTTCCAATCATCTTCAGATTAAGTGAGCGTGTGAGGGAGACGTCAGGTATCACATTTCCAAAGAGATTTCGTCATTTGATATGACCAGAATGAAGATATGTGACTTTCTCTATATCTGTTTCCATAGTGATCCGAATCGATCTGAGCCTAATTCTGTTGTGGAATTGCGCAGTGATCATCAAAGATAAGGAGGAAATACATCCCTAGTCATCACTAGGCCTTACCTACCTATCTAATATGTAATTTTGAAACGATTCCCGCATAGTCAAAATTTCGTCATATTTTCAAGAAAAACCTTGATGGTTAGTCCAATGGTTTTTTCTTGCAAAAATTTCGACCGCTTGCAATCATTTTCAGATTAATCTCACATTTCCATAGAGATTTCGTCATTTGATACGACCAGAGTGAAGATATATGACTTTCTTTATATCTGTTTCCATATTGATTCGAATCGATATGAGCCTAACTCTATTCTCGAATTATGCAGTAATCATCAAAGATGAGGGGGAAGTACATCCCTAGTCATCACTGGGCCTACCCTACCTATCTAATATGTAATTTTGAAACGATTCCTGCATAGTCAAAATTTCGTCATATTTTCAAGAATGCCTTGGTTCATTGGTTTTTTCTTGCAAAAATGTCGACCTCTTCCAATCAGCTTCAGATTAAGTGAGCGTGTGAGGGAGACGTCAGGTATCACATTTCCAAAGAGATTTCGTCATTTGATATGACCAGAATGAAGATATGTGACTTTCTCTATATCTGTTTCCATAGTGATCCGAATCGATCTGAGCCTAACTCTGTTGTGGAATTGCGCAGTGATCATCAAAGATAAGGGGGAAATACATCCCTAGTCATTACTAGACCTACCCTACCTATCTAATATGTAATTTTGAAACGATTCCTGCATAGTCAAAATTTCGTCATATTTTCAAGCAAAAACCTTGAAGGTTAGTTCATTGGTTTTTTCTTGCAAAAATTTCGACCTCTTGCAATCATCTTCAGATTAAGTGAGCGTGTGAGGGAGACGTCAGGTATCACATTTCCATAGAGATTTCGTCATTTGATATGACCAGAGTGAAGATATATGACTTTCTCTATATCTGTTTCCATATTGATTCGAATCGATATGAGCCTAACTCTATTCTCGAATTATGCAGTAATCATCAAAGATGAGGGGGAAATACATCCCTAGTCATCACTAGGCCTACCCTACCTATCTAATATGTAATTTTGAAAGGATTCCTGCATAGTCAAAATTTCGTCATATTTTCAAGCAAAAACCTTGATGGTTAGTCCATTTGGTTTTTTCTTGCAAAAATTCCGACCTCTTGCAATCATCTTCAGATTAAGTGAGCGTGTGAGGGAGACGTCAGGTATCACATTTCCATAGAGATTTCGTCATTTGATATGACCAGAGTGAAGATATGTGACTTTCTCTATATCTGTTTCCATAGTGATCCGAATCGATTTGAGCCTAATTCTGTTGTGGAATTACGCAGTGATCATCAAAGATAAGGAGGAAATACTTCCCTAGTCATCACTAGGCCTTACCTACCTATCTAATATGTAATTTTGAAACGTTTCCCGCATCGTCAAAATTTCGTCATATTTTCAAGAAAACCTTGATGGTTAGTCCATTGGTTTTTTCTTGCAAAAATTTCGACCGCTTGCAATCATCTTCAGATTAAGTGAGCGTGTGAGGGAGACGTCAGGTATCACAATTAAAAAGAGATTTCGTCATTTGATATGACCAGAATGAAGATATGTGACTTTCTCTATATCTGTTTCCATAGTGATCCGAATCGATCTGAGCCTAACTCTGTTGTGGAATTGCGCAGTGATCATCAAAGATGAGGGGGAAGTACATCCCTAGTCATCACTAGGCCTACCCTACCTATCTAATATGTAATTTTGAAAGGATTCCTGCATAGTCAAAATTTCGTCATATTTTCAAGAAAAACCTTGATGGTTAGTCCATTTGGTTTTTTCTTGCAAAAATTCCGACCTCTTGCAATCATCTTCAGATTAAGTGAGCGTGTGAGGGAGACGTCAGGTATCACATTTCCATAGAGATTTCATCATTTGATATGACCAGAGTGAAGATATGTGACTTTCTCTATATCTGTTTCCATAGTGATCCGAATCGATTTGAGCCTAATTCTGTTGTGGAATTACGCAGTGATCATCAAAGATAAGGAGGAAATACTTCCCTAGTCATCACTAGGCCTTACCTACCTATCTAATATGTAATTTTGAAACGATTCCCGCATAGTCAAAATTTCGTCATATTTTCAAGAAAACCTTGATGGTTAGTCCATTGGTTTTTTCTTGCAAAAATTTCGACCGCTTGCAATCATCTTCAGATTAAGTGAGCGTGTGAGGGAGACGTCAGGTATCACATTTCCATAGAGATTTCGTCATTTGATATGACCAGAGTGAAGATATATGACTTTCTCTATATCTGTTTCCATATTGATTCGAATCGATATGAGCCTAACTCTATTCTCGAATTATGCAGTGATCATCAAAGATGAGGGGGAAGTACATCCCTAGTCATCACTAGACCTACCCTACCTATCTAATATGTAATTTTGAAACGATTCCCGCATAGTCAAAATTTCCTCATGTTTTCAAGAAAACCTTGATGGTTAGTTGATTGGTTTTTTCTTGCAAAAATTCCGACCTCTTCCAATCATCTTCAGATTAAGTGAGCGTGTGAGGGAGACGTCAGGTATCACATTTCCAAAGAGATTTCGTCATTTGATATGACCAGAATGAAGATATGTGACTTTCTCTATATCTGTTTCCATAGTGATCCGAATCGATCTGAGCCTAACTCTGTTGTGGAATTGCCCAATGATCATCAAAGATAAGGGGGAAATACATCCCTAGTCATTACTAGATCTACCCTACCTATCTAATATGTAATTTTGAAACGATTCCCGCATAGTCAAAATTTCGTCATATTTTCAACAAAAACCTTGATGGTTAGTTCATTGGTTTTTTCTTGCAAAAATTTCGACCTCTTGCAATCATCTTCAGATTAAGTGAGCGTGTGAGGGAGACGTCAGGTATCACATTTCCATAGAGATTTCGTCATTTGATATGACCAGAGTGAAGATATATGACTTTCTCTATATCTGTTTCCATATTGATTCGAATCGATATGAGCCTAACTCTATTCTCGAATTGTGCAGTGATCATCAAAGATGAGGGGGAAGTACATCCCTAGACATCACTAGGCCTACCCTACCTATCTAATATGTAATTTTGAAACGATTCCTGCATAGTCAAAATTTCGTCATATTTTCAAGAAAGCCTTGATGGTTAGTCCATTTGGTTTTTTCTTGCAAAAATTCCGACCTCTTGCAATCATCTTCAGATTAAGTGAGCGTGTGAGGGAGACGTCAGGTATCACATTTCCATAGAGATTTCGTCATTTGATATGACCAGAGTGAAGATATATGACTTTCTCTATATCTGTTTCCATATTGATTCGAATCGATATGAGCCTAACTCTATTCTCGAATTGTGCAGTGATCATCAAAGATGAGGGGGAAGTACATCCCTAGACATCACTAGGCCTACCCTACCTATCTAATATGTAATTTTGAAACGATTCCTGCATAGTCAAAATTTCGTCATATTTTCAAGAAAGCCTTGATGGTTAGTCCATTTGGTTTTTTCTTGCAAAAATTCCGACCTCTTGCAATCATCTTCAGATTAAGTGAGCGTGTGAGGGAGACGTCAGGTATCACATTTCCATAGAGATTTCATCATTTGATATGACCAGAGTGAAGATATGTGACTTTATCTATATCTGTTTCCATAGTGATCCGAATCGATTTGAGCCTAATTCTGTTGTGAATTACGCAGTGATCATCAAAGATGAGGGGGAAGTACATCCCTAGTCATCACTAGGCCTACCCTACCTATCTAATATGTAATTTTGAAACGATTCCTGCATAGTCAAAATTTCGTCATATTTTCAAGAATGCCTTGGTTCATTGGTTTTTTCTTGCAAAAATGTCGACCTCTTCCAATCAGCTTCAGATTAAGTGAGCGTGTGAGGGAGACGTCAGGTATCACAATTCCAAAGAGATTTCGTCATTTGATATGACCAGAATGAAGATATGTGACTTTCTCTATATCTGTTTCCATAGTGATCCGAATCGATCTGAGCCTAACTCTGTTGTGGAATTGCGCAGTGATCATCAAAGATAAGGGGGAAATACATCCCTAGTCATTACTAGACCTACCCTACCTATCTAATATGTAATTTTGAAACGATTCCCGCATAGTCAAAATTTCATTGGTTTTTTCTTGCAAAAATTTCGACCTCTTGCAATCACCTTCAGATTAAGTGAGCGTTTGAGGGAGACGTCAGGTATCACATTTCCATAGAGATTTCGTCATTTGATATGACCAGAGAGAAGATATATGACTTTCTTGATATCTGTTTCCATATTGATTCGAATCGATATGAGCCAAACTCTATTCTCGAATTGTGCAGTGATCATCAAAGATGAGGAGGAAGTACATCCCTAGTCATCACTAGGCCTACCCTACCTATCTAATATGTAATTTTGAAACGATTCCTGCATAGTCAAAATTTCGTCATATTTTCAAGAAAGCCTTGATGGTTAGTCCATTTGGGTTTTTCTTGCGAAAATTCCGACCTCTTGCAATCATCTTCAGATTAAGTGAGCGTGTGAGGGAGACGTCAGGTATCACATTTCCATAGAGATTTCATCATTTGATATGACCAGAGTGAAGATATGTGACTTTCTCTATATCTGTTTCCATAGTGATCCGAATCGATTTGAGCCTAATTCTGTTGTGGAATTACGCAGTGATCATCAAAGATAAGGAGGAAATACTTCCCTAGTCATCACTAGGCCTTACCTACCTATCTAATATGTAATTTTGAAACGATTCCCGCATAGTCAAAATTTCGTCATATTTTCAAGAAAACCTTGATGGTTAGTCCATTGCTTTTTTCTTGCAAAAATTTCGACCGCTTGCAATCATCTTCAGATTAAGTGAGCGTGTGAGGGAGACGTCAGGTATCACAATTAAAAAGAGATTTCGTCATTTGATATGACCAGAATGAAGATATGTGACTTTCTCTATATCTGTTTCCATAGTGATCCGAATCGATCTGAGCCTAACTCTGTTGTGGAATTACGCAGTGATCATCAAAGATAAAGGGGAAATACATCCCTAGTCATTACTAGGCCTACCCTACCTATCTAATATGTAATTTTGAAACGATTCCCGCATAGTCAAAATTTCGTCATGTTTTCAAGAAAACCTTGATGGTTAGTTCATTGGTTTTTTCTTGCATAAATTTCGACTTCTTCATTGGTTTTTTCTTGCATAAATATCGACTTCTTCCAATCATCTTCATGTAAGTTGAGCGTGTGAGGGAGACGTCATGTATCACAATTAAAAAGAGATTTCGTCATTTGATATGACCAGAATGAAGATATGTGACTTTCTCTATGTCTGTCTCCATAGTGATCCGAAGCGATTTGAGCCTAGCTCTATTCTCGAATTATGCAGTGATCATCAAAGATAAGGAGGAAATACATCCCTAGTCATCACTAGGCCTACCCTACCTATCTAATATGTAATTATGAAACGATTCCTGCATAGTCAAAATTTCGTCATATTTTCAAGAAAAACCTTGATGGTTAGTCCATTTGGTTTTTTCTTGCAAAAATTCCGACCTCTTGCAATCATCTTCAGATTAAGTGAGCGTGTGAGGGAGACGTCAGGTATCACATTTCCATAGAGATTTCATCATTTGATATGACCAGAGTGAAGATATGTGACTTTATCTATATCTGTTTCCATAGTGATCCGAATCGATTTGAGCCTATCTCTATTCTCGAATTATGCAGTGATCATCAAAGACAAGGAAGAAATACATCCCTAGTCATCACTAGGCCTACCCCACCTATCTAATATGTAATTTTGAAACGATTTCTGCATAGTCAAAATTTCGTCATATTTTCAAGCAAAAACCTTGATGGTTAGTCCATTTGGTTTTTTCTTGCAAAAATTCCGACCTCTTCCAATCATCTTCAGATTAAGTGAGCGTGTGAGGGAGACGTCAGGTATCACATTTCCATAGAGATTTCATCATTTGATATGACCAGAGTGAAGATATGTGACTTTCTCTATATCTGTTTCCATAGTGATCCGAATCGATTTGAGCCTAATTCTGTTGTGGAATTACGCAGTGATCATCAAAGATAAGGAGGAAATACATCCCTAGTCATCACTAGGCCTTACCTACCTATCTAATATGTAATTTTGAAACGATTCTCGCATAGTCAAAATTTCGTCATATTTTCAAGAAAACCATTGGTTTTTTCTTGCAAAAATTTCGACCGCTTGCAATCATCTTCAGATTAAGTGATCGTGTGAGAGAGACGTCAGATATCACATTTCCATAGAGATTTCGTCATTTGATATGACCAGAATGAAGATATGTGACTGTCTCTATATCTGTTTCCATATTGATTTGAGCCTAACTCTGTTGTTGAATTATGCAGTGATCATCGAAGATAAGGGGGAAGTACATCTCTAGTCATCACTAGGCCTAAACTACCTATCTAATATGTAATTTGGAAACGATTCCTGTATAGTCAAAATTTCGTCAAATTTTCAAGAAAACCTTGATGGTTAGTCCATTGGGTTTTTTTGCATAAATTTCGATTCCTGTATAGTCAAAATTTCGTCATATTTTCAAGAAAACCTTGATGGTTAGTCCATTGGTTTTTTTTGCATAAATTTCGACCTCTTCCAATCATCTTCATGTAAGTTGAGCGTGTGAGGGAGACGTCATGTATCACAATTAAAAAGAGATTTCGTCATTTGATATGACCAGAATGAAGATATGTGACTTTCTCTATATCTGTTTCCATAGTGATCCGAATCGATTTGAGCCTAACTCTGTTGTGGAACTGCGCAGTGATCATCAAAGATGAGGAGGAAATACATCCCTAGTCATCACTAGACCTACCCTACCTATCTAATATGTTATTTTGAAACGATTCCTGCATAGTCAAAATTTCGTCATATTTTCAAGAAAAACCTCTGTTGTTCATTGGTTTTTTCTTGCAAAAATTTCGACCTCTTGCAATCATCTTCAGATTAAGTGAGCGTGTGAGGGAGACGTCAGGTATCACATTTCCATAGAGATTTCGTCATTTGATATGACCAGAGTTAAGATATATGACTTTCTCTATATCTGTTTCCATATTGATTCGAATCGATATGAGCCTAACTCTATTCTCAAATTATGCAGTGATCATCAAAGATGAGGGGGAAGTACATCCCTAGTCATCACTAGGCCTACCCTACCTATCTAATATGTAATTTTGAAACGATTCCCGCATAGTCAAAATTTCGTCATGTTTTCAAGAAAACCTTGATGGTTAGTTCATTGGTTTTTTCTTGCATAAATTTCGACTTCTTCATTGGTTTTTTCTTGCATAAATTTCGACTTCTTCCAATCATCTTCATGTAAGTTGAGCGTGTGAGGGAGACGTCATGTATCACAATTAAAAAGAGATTTCGTCATTTGATATGACCAGAATGAAGATATGTGACTTTCTCTATATCTGTCTCCATAGTGATCCGAAGCGATTTGAGCATAGCTCTATTCTCGAATTATGCAGTGATCATCAAAGATAAGGAGGAAATACATCCCTAGTCATCACTAGGCCTACCCTACCTATCTAATATGTAATTTTGAAACGATTCCCGCATAGTCAAAATTTCGTCATATTTTCAAGAAAAACCTTGATGGTTAGTCCATTTGGTTTTTTCTTGCAAAAATTCCGACCTCTTGCAATCATCTTCAGATTAAGTGAGCGTGTGAGGGAGACGTCAGGTATCACATTTCTATAGAGATTTCGTCATTTGATATGACCAGAGTGAAGATATATGACTTTCTCTATATCTGTTTCCATATTGATTCGAATCGATATGAGCCTAACTCTATTCTCGAATTATGCAGTGATCATCAAAGATGATCGCGAAGTACATCCCTAGTCATCACTAGGCCTACCCTACCTATCTAATATGTAATTTTGAAACGATTCCCGCATAGTCAAAATTTCGTCATATTTTCAAGAAAAACCTTGTTAGTTAGTCCATTTGGTTTTTTCTTGCAAAAATTCCGACCTCTTGCAATCATCTTCAGATTAAGTGAGCGTGTGAGGGAGACGTCAGGTATCACAATAAAAAAGAGATTTCGTCATTTGATATGACCAGAAGGAAGATATGTGACTTTCTCTATATCTGTTTCCATAGAGATCCGAATCGATCTGAGCCTAACTCTGTTGTGGAATTGCGCAGTGATCATCAAAGATAAAGGGGAAATACATCCCTAGTCATCACTAGGCCTACCCTACCTATTTTATATGTAATTTTGAAACGATTCCCGCATAGTCAAAATTTCGTCATGTTTTCAAGAAAACCTGTTCATTGGTTTTTTCTTGCAAAAATTCCGACTTCTTCCAATCATCTTCAGATAAAGTGAGCGTGTGAGGGAGACGTCAGGTATCACATTTCCAAAGAGATTTCGTCATTTGATATGACCAGAATGAAGATATGTGACTTTCTCTATATCTGTTTCCATAGTGATCCGAATCGATCTGAGCCTAATTCTGTTGTGGAATTGCGCAGTGATCATCAAAGATAAGGAGGAAATACATCCCTAGTCATCACTAGGCCTTACCTACCTATCTAATATGTAATTTTGAAACGATTCCCGCATAGTCAAAATTTCGTCATATTTTCAAGAAAAACCTTGATGGTTAGTCCAATGGTTTTTTCTTGCAAAAATTTCGACCGCTTGCAATCATCTTCAGATTAATCTCACATTTCCATAGAGATTTCGTCATTTGATACGACCAGAGTGAAGATATATGACTTTCTTTATATCTGTTTCCATAGTGATCCGAATCGATCTGAGCCTAACTCTGTTGTGGAATTGCGCAGTGATCATCAAAGATAAGGGGGAAATACATCCCTAGTCATTACTAGACCTACCCTACCTATCTAATATGTAATTTTGAAACGATTCCTGCATAGTCAAAATTTCGTCATATTTTCAAGCAAAAACCTTGAAGGTTAGTTCATTGGTTTTTTCTTGCAAAAATTTCGACCTCTTGCAATCATCTTCAGATTAAGTGAGCGTGTGAGGGAGACGTCAGGTATCACATTTCCATAGAGATTTCGTCATTTGATATGACCAGAGTGAAGATATATGACTTTCTCTATATCTTTTTCCATATTGATTCGAATCGATATGAGCCTAACTCTATTCTCGAATTATGCAGTAATCATCAAAGATGAGGGGGAAATACATCCCTAGTCATCACTAGGCCTACCCTACCTATCTAATATGTAATTTTGAAAGGATTCCTGCATAGTCAAAATTTCGTCATATTTTCAAGCAAAAACCTTGATGGTTAGTCCATTTGGTTTTTTCTTGCAAAAATTCCGACCTCTTGCAATCATCTTCAGATTAAGTGAGCGTGTGAGGGAGACGTCAGGTATCACATTTCCATAGAGATTTCGTCATTTGATATGACCAGAGTGAAGATATGTGACTTTCTCTATATCTGTTTCCATAGTGATCCGAATCGATTTGAGCCTAATTCTGTTGTGGAATTACGCAGTGATCATCAAAGATAAGGAGGAAATACTTCCCTAGTCATCACTAGGCCTTACCTACCTATCTAATATGTAATTTTGAAACGATTCCCGCATCGTCAAAATTTCGTCATATTTTCAAGAAAACCTTGATGGTTAGTCCATTGGTTTTTTCTTGCAAAAATTTCGACCGCTTGCAATCATCTTCAGATTAAGTGAGCGTGTGAGGGAGACGTCAGGTATCACAATTAAAAAGAGATTTCGTCATTTGATATGACCAGAATGAAGATATGTGACTTTCTCTATATCTGTTTCCATAGTGATCCGAATCGATCTGAGCCTAACTCTGTTGTGGAATTGCGCAGTGATCATCAAAGATGAGGGGGAAGTACATCCCTAGTCATCACTAGGCCTACCCTACCTATCTAATATGTAATTTTGAAAGGATTCCTGCATAGTCAAAATTTCGTCATATTTTCAAGAAAAACCTTGATGGTTAGTCCATTTGGTTTTTTCTTGCAAAAATTCCGACCTCTTGCAATCATCTTCAGATTAAGTGAGCGTGTGAGGGAGACGTCAGGTATCACATTTCCATAGAGATTTCATCATTTGATATGACCAGAGTGAAGATATGTGACTTTCTCTATATCTGTTTCCATAGTGATCCGAATCGATTTGAGCCTAATTCTGTTGTGGAATTACGCAGTGATCATCAAAGATAAGGAGGAAATACTTCCCTAGTCATCACTAGGCCTTACCTACCTATCTAATATGTAATTTTGAAACGATTCCCGCATAGTCAAAATTTCGTCATATTTTCAAGAAAACCTTGATGGTTAGTTCATTGGTTTTTTCTTGCATAAATTTCGACTTCTTCATTGGTTTTTTCTTGCATAAATTTCGACTTCTTCCAATCATCTTCATGTAAGTTGAGCGTGTGAGGGAGACGTCATGTATCACAATTAAAAAGAGATTTCGTCATTTGATATGACCAGAATGAAGATATGTGACTTTCTCTATATCTGTTTCCATAGTGATCCGAATCGATCTGAGCCTAACTCTGTTGTGGAATTGCGCAGTGATCATCAAAGATAAAGAGGAAATACATCCCTAGTCATCACTAGGCCTACCCTACCTATCTAATATGTAATTTTGAACCGATTCCCGCATAGTCAAAATTTCGTCATATTTTCAAGAAAAACCTTGATGGTTAGTTCATTGGTTTTTTCTTGCATAAATTTCGACTTCTTCATTGGTTTTTTCTTGCATAAATTTCGACTTCTTCCAATCATCTTCATGTAAGTTGAGCGTGTGAGGGAGACGTCATGTATCACAATTAAAAAGAGATTTCGTCATTTGATATGACCAGAATGAAGATATGTGACTTTCTCTATATCTGTCTCCATAGTGATCCGAAGCGATTTGAGCCTAGCTCTATTCTCGAATTATGCAGTGATCATCAAAGATAAGGAGGAAATACATCCCTAGTCATCACTAGGCCTACCCTACCTATCTAATATGTAATTATGAAACGATTCCTGCATAGTCAAAATTTCGTCATATTTTCAAGAAAAACCTTGATGGTTAGTCCATTTGGTTTTTTCTTGCAAAAATTCCGACCTCTTGCAATCATCTTCAGATTAAGTGAGCGTGTGAGGGAGACGTCAGGTATCACATTTCCATAGAGATTTCGTCATTTGATATGACCAGAGTGAAGATATATGACTTTCTCTATATCTGTTTCCATATTGATTCGAATCGATATGAGCCTAACTCTATTCTCGAATTATGCAGTGATCATCAAAGATGAGGGGGAAGTACATCCCTAGTCATCACTAGGCCTACCCTACCTATCTAATATGTAATTTTGAAACGATTCCCGCATAGTCAAAATTTCGTCATGTTTTCAAGAAAACCTTGATGGTTAGTTGATTGGTTTTTTCTTGCAAAAATTCCGACCTCTTCCAATCATCTTCAGATTAAGTGAGCGTGTGAGGGAGACGTCAGGTATCACATTTCCAAAGAGATTTCGTCATTTGATATGACCAGAATGAAGATATGTGACTTTCTCTATATCTGTTTCCATAGTGATCCGAATCGATCTGAGCCTAACTCTGTTGTGGAATTGCCCAATGATCATCAAAGATAAGGGGGAAATACATCCCTAGTCATTACTAGATCTACCCTACCTATCTAATATGTAATTTTGAAACGATTCCCGCATAGTCAAAATTTCGTCATATTTTCAACAAAAACCTTGATGGTTAGTTCATTGGTTTTTTCTTGCAAAAATTTCGACCTCTTGCAATCATCTTCAGATTAAGTGAGCGTGTGAGGGAGACGTCAGGTATCACATTTCCATAGAGATTTCGTCATTTGATATGACCAGAGTGAAGATATATGACTTTCTCTATATCTGTTTCCATATTGATTCGAATCGATATGAGCCTAACTCTATTCTCGAATTGTGCAGTGATCATCAAAGATGAGGGGGAAGTACATCCCTAGTCATCACTAGGCCTACCCTACCTATCTAATATGTAATTTTGAAACGATTCCTGCATAGTCAAAATTTCGTCATATTTTCAAGAAAGCCTTGATGGTTAGTCCATTTGGTTTTTTCTTGCAAAAATTCCGACCTCTTGCAATCATCTTCAGATTAAGTGAGCGTGTGAGGGAGACGTCAGGTATCACATTTCCATAGAGATTTCATCATTTGATATGACCAGAGTGAAGATATGTGACTTTATCTATATCTGTTTCCATAGTGATCCGAATCGATTTGAGCCTAATTCTGTTGTGGAATTACGCAGTGATCATCAAAGATGAGGGGGAAGTACATCCCTAGTCATCACTAGGCCTACCCTACCTATCTAATATGTAATTTTGAAACGATTCCTGCATAGTCAAAATTTCGTCATATTTTCAAGAATGCCTTGGTTCATTGGTTTTTTCTTGCAAAAATGTCGACCTCTTCCAATCAGCTTCAGATTAAGTGAGCGTGTGAGGGAGACGTCAGGTATCACAATTCCAAAGAGATTTCGTCATTTGATATGACCAGAATGAAGATATGTGACTTTCTCTATATCTGTTTCCATAGTGATCCGAATCGATCTGAGCCTAACTCTGTTGTGGAATTGCGCAGTGATCATCAAAGATAAGGGGGAAATACATCCCTAGTCATTACTAGACCTACCCTACCTATCTAATATGTAATTTTGAAACGATTCCCGCATAGTCAAAATTTCATTGGTTTTTTCTTGCAAAAATTTCGACCTCTTGCAATCACCTTCAGATTAAGTGAGCGTTTGAGGGAGACGTCAGGTATCACATTTCCATAGAGATTTCGTCATTTGATATGACCAGAGAGAAGATATATGACTTTCTTGATATCTGTTTCCATATTGATTCGAATCGATATGAGCCAAACTCTATTCTCGAATTGTGCAGTGATCATCAAAGATGAGGAGGAAGTACATCCCTAGTCATCACTAGGCCTACCCTACCTATCTAATATGTAATTTTGAAAGGATTCCTGCATAGTCAAAATTTCGTCATATTTTCAAGCAAAAACCTTGATGGTTAGTCCATTTGGTTTTTTCTTGCAAAAATTCCGACCTCTTGCAATCATCTTCAGATTAAGTGAGCGTGTGAGGGAGACATCAGGTATCACATTTCCATAGAGATTTCGTCATTTGATATGACCAGAGTGAAGATATGTGACTTTCTCTATATCTGTTTCCATAGTGATCCGAATCGATTTGAGCCTAATTCTGTTGTGGAATTACGCAGTGATCATCAAAGATAAGGAGGAAATACTTCCCTAGTCATCACTAGGCCTTACCTACCTATCTAATATGTAATTTTGAAACGATTCCCGCATCGTCAAAATTTCGTCATATTTTCAAGAAAACCTTGATGGTTAGTCCATTGGTTTTTTCTTGCAAAAATTTCGACCGCTTGCAATCATCTTCAGATTAAGTGAGCGTGTGAGGGAGACGTCAGGTATCACAATTAAAAAGAGATTTCGTCATTTGATATGACCAGAATGAAGATATGTGACTTTCTCTATATCTGTTTCCATAGTGATCCGAATCGATCTGAGCCTAACTCTGTTGTGGAATTGCGCAGTGATCATCAAAGATGAGGGGGAAGTACATCCCTAGTCATCACTAGGCCTACCCTACCTATCTAATATGTAATTTTGAAAGGATTCCTGCATAGTCAAAATTTCGTCATATTTTCAAGAAAAACCTTGATGGTTAGTCCATTTGGTTTTTTCTTGCAAAAATTCCGACCTCTTGCAATCATCTTCAGATTAAGTGAGCGTGTGAGGGAGACGTCAGGTATCACATTTCCATAGAGATTTCATCATTTGATATGACCAGAGTGAAGATATGTGACTTTCTCTATATCTGTTTCCATAGTGATCCGAATCGATTTGAGCCTAATTCTGTTGTGGAATTACGCAGTGATCATCAAAGATAAGGAGGAAATACTTCCCTAGTCATCACTAGGCCTTACCTACCTATCTAATATGTAATTTTGAAACGATTCCCGCATAGTCAAAATTTCGTCATATTTTCAAGAAAACCTTGATGGTTAGTCCATTGGTTTTTTCTTGCAAAAATTTCGACCGCTTGCAATCATCTTCAGATTAAGTGAGCGTGTGAGGGAGACGTCAGGTATCACAATTAAAAAGAGATTTCGTCATTTGATATGACCAGAATGAAGATATGTGACTTTCTCTATATCTGTTTCCATAGTGATCCGAATCGATCTGAGCCTAACTCTGTTGTGGAATTGCGCAGTGATCATCAAAGATAAAGAGGAAATACATCCCTAGTCATCACTAGGCCTACCCTACCTATCTAATATGTAATTTTGAACCGATTCCCGCATAGTCAAAATTTCGTCATATTTTCAAGAAAAACCTTGATGGTTAGTTCATTGGTTTTTTCTTGCATAAATTTCGACTTCTTCATTGGTTTTTTCTTGCATAAATTTCGACTTCTTCCAATCATCTTCATGTAAGTTGAGCGTGTGAGGGAGACGTCATGTATCACAATTAAAAAGAGATTTCGTCATTTGATATGACCAGAATGAAGATATGTGACTTTCTCTATATCTGTCTCCATAGTGATCCGAAGCGATTTGAGCCTAGCTCTATTCTCGAATTATGCAGTGATCATCAAAGATAAGGAGGAAATACATCCCTAGTCATCACTAGGCCTACCCTACCTATCTAATATGTAATTATGAAACGATTCCTGCATAGTCAAAATTTCGTCATATTTTCAAGAAAAACCTTGATGGTTAGTCCATTTGGTTTTTTCTTGCAAAAATTCCGACCTCTTGCAATCATCTTCAGATTAAGTGAGCGTGTGAGGGAGACGTCAGGTATCACATTTCCATAGAGATTTCGTCATTTGATATGACCAGAGTGAAGATATATGACTTTCTCTATATCTGTTTCCATATTGATTCGAATCGATATGAGCCTAACTCTATTCTCGAATTATGCAGTGATCATCAAAGATGAGGGGGAAGTACATCCCTAGTCATCACTAGGCCTACCCTACCTATCTAATATGTAATTTTGAAACGATTCCCGCATAGTCAAAATTTCCTCATGTTTTCAAGAAAACCTTGATGGTTAGTTGATTGGTTTTTTCTTGCAAAAATTCCGACCTCTTCCAATCATCTTCAGATTAAGTGAGCGTGTGAGGGAGACGTCAGGTATCACATTTCCAAAGAGATTTCGTCATTTGATATGACCAGAATGAAGATATGTGACTTTCTCTATATCTGTTTCCATAGTGATCCGAATCGATCTGAGCCTAACTCTGTTGTGGAATTGCCCAATGATCATCAAAGATAAGGGGGAAATACATCCCTAGTCATTACTAGATCTACCCTACCTATCTAATATGTAATTTTGAAACGATTCCCGCATAGTCAAAATTTCGTCATATTTTCAACAAAAACCTTGATGGTTAGTTCATTGGTTTTTTCTTGCAAAAATTTCGACCTCTTGCAATCATCTTCAGATTAAGTGAGCGTGTGAGGGAGACGTCAGGTATCACATTTCCATAGAGATTTCGTCATTTGATATGACCAGAGTGAAGATATATGACTTTCTCTATATCTGTTTCCATATTGATTCGAATCGAAATGAGCCTAACTCTATTCTCGAATTGTGCAGTGATCATCAAAGATGAGGGGGAAGTACATCCCTAGTCATCACTAGGCCTACCCTACCTATCTAATATGTAATTTTGAAACGATTCCTGCATAGTCAAAATTTCGTCATATTTTCAAGAAAGCCTTGATGGTTAGTCCATTTGGTTTTTTCTTGCAAAAATTCCGACCTCTTGCAATCATCTTCAGATTAAGTGAGCGTGTGAGGGAGACGTCAGGTATCACATTTCCATAGAGATTTCATCATTTGATATGACCAGAGTGAAGATATGTGACTTTATCTATATCTGTTTCCATAGTGATCCGAATCGATTTGAGCCTAATTCTGTTGTGGAATTACGCAGTGATCATCAAAGATGAGGGGGAAGTACATCCCTAGTCATCACTAGGCCTACCCTACCTATCTAATATGTAATTTTGAAACGATTCCTGCATAGTCAAAATTTCGTCATATTTTCAAGAATGCCTTGGTTCATTGGTTTTTTCTTGCAAAAATGTCGACCTCTTCCAATCAGCTTCAGATTAAGTGAGCGTGTGAGGGAGACGTCAGGTATCACAATTCCAAAGAGATTTCGTCATTTGATATGACCAGAATGAAGATATGTGACTTTCTCTATATCTGTTTCCATAGTGATCCGAATCGATCTGAGCCTAACTCTGTTGTGGAATTGCGCAGTGATCATCAAAGATAAGGGGGAAATACATCCCTAGTCATTACTAGACCTACCCTACCTATCTAATATGTAATTTTGAAACGATTCCCGCATAGTCAAAATTTCATTGGTTTTTTCTTGCAAAAATTTCGACCTCTTGCAATCACCTTCAGATTAAGTGAGCGTTTGAGGGAGACGTCAGGTATCACATTTCCATAGAGATTTCGTCATTTGATATGACCAGAGAGAAGATATATGACTTTCTTGATATCTGTTTCCATATTGATTCGAATCGATATGAGCCAAACTCTATTCTCGAATTGTGCAGTGATCATCAAAGATGAGGAGGAAGTACATCCCTAGTCATCACTAGGCCTACCCTACCTATCTAATATGTAATTTTGAAAGGATTCCTGCATAGTCAAAATTTCGTCATATTTTCAAGCAAAAACCTTGATGGTTAGTCCATTTGGTTTTTTCTTGCAAAAATTCCGACCTCTTGCAATCATCTTCAGATTAAGTGAGCGTGTGAGGGAGACATCAGGTATCACATTTCCATAGAGATTTCGTCATTTGATATGACCAGAGTGAAGATATGTGACTTTCTCTATATCTGTTTCCATAGTGATCCGAATCGATTTGAGCCTAATTCTGTTGTGGAATTACGCAGTGATCATCAAAGATAAGGAGGAAATACTTCCCTAGTCATCACTAGGCCTTACCTACCTATCTAATATGTAATTTTGAAACGATTCCCGCATCGTCAAAATTTCGTCATATTTTCAAGAAAACCTTGATGGTTAGTCCATTGGTTTTTTCTTGCAAAAATTTCGACCGCTTGCAATCATCTTCAGATTAAGTGAGCGTGTGAGGGAGACGTCAGGTATCACAATTAAAAAGAGATTTCGTCATTTGATATGACCAGAATGAAGATATGTGACTTTCTCTATATCTGTTTCCATAGTGATCCGAATCGATCTGAGCCTAACTCTGTTGTGGAATTGCGCAGTGATCATCAAAGATGAGGGGGAAGTACATCCCTAGTCATCACTAGGCCTACCCTACCTATCTAATATGTAATTTTGAAAGGATTCCTGCATAGTCAAAATTTCGTCATATTTTCAAGAAAAACCTTGATGGTTAGTCCATTTGGTTTTTTCTTGCAAAAATTCCGACCTCTTGCAATCATCTTCAGATTAAGTGAGCGTGTGAGGGAGACGTCAGGTATCACATTTCCATAGAGATTTCATCATTTGATATGACCAGAGTGAAGATATGTGACTTTCTCTATATCTGTTTCCATAGTGATCCGAATCGATTTGAGCCTAATTCTGTTGTGGAATTACGCAGTGATCATCAAAGATAAGGAGGAAATACTTCCCTAGTCATCACTAGGCCTTACCTACCTATCTAATATGTAATTTTGAAACGATTCCCGCATAGTCAAAATTTCGTCATATTTTCAAGAAAACCTTGATGGTTAGTCCATTGGTTTTTTCTTGCAAAAATTTCGACCGCTTGCAATCATCTTCAGATTAAGTGAGCGTGTGAGGGAGACGTCAGGTATCACAATTAAAAAGAGATTTCGTCATTTGATATGACCAGAATGAAGATATGTGACTTTCTCTATATCTGTTTCCATAGTGATCCGAATCGATCTGAGCCTAACTCTGTTGTGGAATTGCGCAGTGATCATCAAAGATAAAGAGGAAATACATCCCTAGTCATCACTAGGCCTACCCTACCTATCTAATATGTAATTTTGAACCGATTCCCGCATAGTCAAAATTTCGTCATATTTTCAAGAAAAACCTTGATGGTTAGTTCATTGGTTTTTTCTTGCATAAATTTCGACTTCTTCATTGGTTTTTTCTTGCATAAATTTCGACTTCTTCCAATCATCTTCATGTAAGTTGAGCGTGTGAGGGAGACGTCATGTATCACAATTAAAAAGAGATTTCGTCATTTGATATGACCAGAATGAAGATATGTGACTTTCTCTATATCTGTCTCCATAGTGATCCGAAGCGATTTGAGCCTAGCTCTATTCTCGAATTATGCAGTGATCATCAAAGATAAGGAGGAAATACATCCCTAGTCATCACTAGGCCTACCCTACCTATCTAATATGTAATTATGAAACGATTCCTGCATAGTCAAAATTTCGTCATATTTTCAAGAAAAACCTTGATGGTTAGTCCATTTGGTTTTTTCTTGCAAAAATTCCGACCTCTTGCAATCATCTTCAGATTAAGTGAGCGTGTGAGGGAGACGTCAGGTATCACATTTCCATAGAGATTTCGTCATTTGATATGACCAGAGTGAAGATATATGACTTTCTCTATATCTGTTTCCATATTGATTCGAATCGATATGAGCCTAACTCTATTCTCGAATTATGCAGTGATCATCAAAGATGAGGGGGAAGTACATCCCTAGTCATCACTAGGCCTACCCTACCTATCTAATATGTAATTTTGAAACGATTCCCGCATAGTCAAAATTTCCTCATGTTTTCAAGAAAACCTTGATGGTTAGTTGATTGGTTTTTTCTTGCAAAAATTCCGACCTCTTCCAATCATCTTCAGATTAAGTGAGCGTGTGAGGGAGACGTCAGGTATCACATTTCCAAAGAGATTTCGTCATTTGATATGACCAGAATGAAGATATGTGACTTTCTCTATATCTGTTTCCATAGTGATCCGAATCGATCTGAGCCTAACTCTGTTGTGGAATTGCCCAATGATCATCAAAGATAAGGGGGAAATACATCCCTAGTCATTACTAGATCTACCCTACCTATCTAATATGTAATTTTGAAACGATTCCCGCATAGTCAAAATTTCGTCATATTTTCAACAAAAACCTTGATGGTTAGTTCATTGGTTTTTTCTTGCAAAAATTTCGACCTCTTGCAATCATCTTCAGATTAAGTGAGCGTGTGAGGGAGACGTCAGGTATCACATTTCCATAGAGATTTCGTCATTTGATATGACCAGAGTGAAGATATATGACTTTCTCTATATCTGTTTCCATATTGATTCGAATCGAAATGAGCCTAACTCTATTCTCGAATTGTGCAGTGATCATCAAAGATGAGGGGGAAGTACATCCCTAGTCATCACTAGGCCTACCCTACCTATCTAATATGTAATTTTGAAACGATTCCTGCATAGTCAAAATTTCGTCATATTTTCAAGAAAGCCTTGATGGTTAGTCCATTTGGTTTTTTCTTGCAAAAATTCCGACCTCTTGCAATCATCTTCAGATTAAGTGAGCGTGTGAGGGAGACGTCAGGTATCACATTTCCATAGAGATTTCATCATTTGATATGACCAGAGTGAAGATATGTGACTTTATCTATATCTGTTTCCATAGTGATCCGAATCGATTTGAGCCTAATTCTGTTGTGGAATTACGCAGTGATCATCAAAGATGAGGGGGAAGTACATCCCTAGTCATCACTAGGCCTACCCTACCTATCTAATATGTAATTTTGAAACGATTCCTGCATAGTCAAAATTTCGTCATATTTTCAAGAATGCCTTGGTTCATTGGTTTTTTCTTGCAAAAATGTCGACCTCTTCCAATCAGCTTCAGATTAAGTGAGCGTGTGAGGGAGACGTCAGGTATCACAATTCCAAAGAGATTTCGTCATTTGATATGACCAGAATGAAGATATGTGACTTTCTCTATATCTGTTTCCATAGTGATCCGAATCGATCTGAGCCTAACTCTGTTGTGGAATTGCGCAGTGATCATCAAAGATAAGGGGGAAATACATCCCTAGTCATTACTAGACCTACCCTACCTATCTAATATGTAATTTTGAAACGATTCCCGCATAGTCAAAATTTCATTGGTTTTTTCTTGCAAAAATTTCGACCTCTTGCAATCACCTTCAGATTAAGTGAGCGTTTGAGGGAGACGTCAGGTATCACATTTCCATAGAGATTTCATCATTTGATATGACCAGAGTGAAGATATGTGACTTTCTCTATATCTGTTTCCATAGTGATCCGAATCGATTTGAGCCTAATTCTGTTGTGGAATTACGCAGTGATCATCAAAGATAAGGAGGAAATACTTCCCTAGTCATCACTAGGCCTTACCTACCTATCTAATATGTAATTTTGAAACGATTCCCGCATAGTCAAAATTTCGTCATATTTTCAAGAAAACCTTGATGGTTAGTCCATTGCTTTTTTCTTGCAAAAATTTCGACCGCTTGCAATCATCTTCAGATTAAGTGAGCGTGTGAGGGAGACGTCAGGTATCACAATTAAAAAGAGATTTCGTCATTTGATATGACCGGAATGAAGATATGTGACTTTCTCTATATCTGTTTCCATAGTGATCCGAATCGATCTGAGCCTAACTCTGTTGTGGAATTGCGCAGTGATCATCAAAGATAAAGGGGAAATACATCTCTAGTCATCACTAGGCCTACCCTACCTATCTAATATGTAATTTTGAAACGATTCCCGCATAGTCAAAATTTCGTCATGTTTTCAAGAAAACCTTGATGGTTAGTTCATTGGTTTTTTCTTGCATAAATTTCGACTTCTTCATTGGTTTTTTCTTGCATAAATTTCGACTTCTTCCAATCATCTTCATGTAAGTTGAGCGTGTGAGGGAGACGTCATGTATCACAATTAAAAAGAGATTTCGTCATTTGATATGACCAGAATGAAGATATGTGACTTTCTCTATATCTGTCTCCATAGTGATCCGAAGCGATTTGAGCCTAGCTCTATTCTCGAATTATGCAGTGATCATCAAAGATAAGGAGGAAATACATCCCTAGTCATCACTAGGCCTACCCTACCTATCTAATATGTAATTATGAAACGATTCCTGCATAGTCAAAATTTCGTCATATTTTCAAGAAAAACCTTGATGGTTAGTCCATTTGGTTTTTTCTTGCAAAAATTCCGACCTCTTGCAATCATCTTCAGATTAAGTGAGCGTGTGAGGGAGACGTCAGGTATCACATTTCCATAGAGATTTCGTCATTTGATATGACCAGAGTGAAGATATATGACTTTCTCTAGATCTGTTTCCATATTGATTCGAATCGATATGAGCCTAACTCTATTCTCGAATTATGCAGTGATCATCAAAGATGAGGGGGAAGTACATCCCTAGTCATCACTAGGCCTACCCTACCTATCTAATATGTAATTTTGAAACGATTCCCGCATAGTCAAAATTTCCTCATGTTTTCAAGAAAACCTTGATGGTTAGTTCATTGGTTTTTTCTTGCAAAAATTCCGACCTCTTCCAATCAGCTTCAGATTAAGTGAGCGTGTGAGGTAGACGTCAGGTATCACATTTCCAAAGAGATTTCGTCATTTGATATGACCAGAATGAAGATATGTGACTTTCTCTATATCTGTTTCCATAGTGATCCGAATCGATCTGAGCCTAACTCTGTTGTGGAATTGCGCAATGATCATCAAAGATAAGGGGGAAATACATCCCTAGTCATTACTAGATCTACCCTACCTATCTAATATGTAATTTTGAAACGATTCCCGCATAGTCAAAATTTCGTCATATTTTCAACAAAAACCTTGATGGCTAGTTCATTGGTTTTTTCTTGCAAAAATTTCGACCTCTTGCAATCACCTTCAGATTAAGTGAGCGTGTGAGGGAGACGTCAGGTATCACATTTCCATAGAGATTTCGTCATTTGATATGACCAGAGTGAAGATATATGACTTTCTCTATATCTGTTTCCATATTGATTCGAATCGATATGAGCCTAACTCTATTCTCGAATTGTGCAGTGATCATCAAAGATGAGGGGGAAGTACATCCCTAGTCATCACTAGGCCTACCCTACCTATCTAATATGTAATTTTGAAACGATTCCTGCATAGTCAAAATTTCGTCATATTTTCAAGAAAGCCTTGATGGTTAGTCCATTTGGTTTTTTCTTGCAAAAATTCCGACCTCTTGCAATCATCTTCAGATTAAGTGAGCGTGTGAGGGAGACGTCAGGTATCACATTTCCATAGAGATTTCATCATTTGATATGACCAGAGTGAAGATATGTGACTTTATCTATATCTGTTTCCATAGTGATCCGAATCGATTTGAGCCTAATTCTGTTGTGGAATTACGCAGTGATCATCAAAGATAAGGAGGAAATACATCCCTAGTCATCACTAGGCCTTACCTACCTATCTAATATGTAATTTTGAAACGATTCCCGCATAATCAAAATTTCGTCATATTTTCAAGAAAAACCTTGATGGTTAGTCCAATGGTTTTTTCTTGCAAAAATTTCGACCGCTTGCAATCATCTTCAGATTAATCTCACATTTCCATAGAGATTTCGTCATTTGATATGACCAGAGTGAAGATATATGACTTTCTTTATATCTGTTAACATATTGATTCGAATCGATATGAGCCTAACTCTATTCTCGAATTATGCAGTTATCATCAAAGATGAGGGGGAAGTACATCCCTAGTCATCACTAGGCCTACCCTACCTATCTAATATGTAATTTTGAAACGATTCCTGCATAGTCAAAATTTCGTCATATTTTCAAGAATGCCTTGGTTCATTGGGTTTTTCTTGCAAAAATGTCGACCTCTTCCAATCAGCTTCAGATTAAGTGAGCGTGTGAGGGAGACGTCAGGTATCACATTTCCAAAGAGATTTCGTCATTTGATATGACCAGAATGAAGATATGTGACTTTCTCTATATCTGTTTCCATAGTGATCCGAATCGATCTGAGCCTAACTCTGTTGTGGAATTGCGCAGTGATCATCAAAGATAAGGGGGAAATACATCCCTAGTCATTACTAGACCTACCCTACCTATCTAATATGTAATTTTGAAACGATTCCCGCATAGTCAAAATTTCATTGGTTTTTTCTTGCAAAAATTTCGACCTCTTGCAATCACCTTCAGATTAAGTGAGCGTGTGAGGGAGACGTCAGGTATCACATTTCCATAGAGATTTCGTCATTTGATATGACCAGAGAGAAGATATATGACTTTCTTGATATCTGTTTCCATATTGATTCGAATCGATATGAGCCAAACTCTATTCTCGAATTGTGCAGTGATCATCAAAGATGAGGAGGAAGTACATCCCTAGTCATCACTAGGCCTACCCTACCTATCTAATATGTAATTTTGAAACGATTCCTGCATAGTCAAAATTTCGTCATATTTTCAAGAAAGCCTTGATGGTTAGTCCATTTGGTTTTTTCTTGCGAAAATTCCGACCTCTTGCAATCATCTTCAGATTAAGTGAGCGTGTGAGGGAGACGTCAGGTATCACATTCCCATAGAGATTTCATCATCTGATATGACCAGAGTGAAGATATGTGACTTTCTCTATATCTGTTTCCATAGTGATCCGAATCGATTTGAGCCTAATTCTGTTGTGGAATTACGCAGTGATCATCAAAGATAAGGAGGAAATACTTCCCTAGTCATCACTAGGCCTTACCTACCTATCTAATATGTAATTTTGAAACGATTCCCGCATAGTCAAAATTTCGTCATATTTTCAAGAAAACCTTGATGGTTAGTCCATTGGTTTTTTCTTGCAAAAATTTCGACCGCTTGCAATCATCTTCAGATTAAGTGAGCGTGTGAGGGAGACGTCAGGTATCACAATTAAAAAGAGATTTCGTCATTTGATATGACCAGAGTGAAGATATGTGACTTTCTCTATATCTGTTTCCATAGTGATCCGAATCGATTTGAGCCTAATTCTGTTGTGGAATTACGCAGTGATCATCAAAGATAAGGAGGAAATACTTCCCTAGTCATCACTAGGCCTTACCTACCTATCTAATATGTAATTTTGAAACGATTCCCGCATAGTCAAAATTTCGTCATGTTTTCAAGAAAACCTTGATGGTTAGTTCATTGGTTTTTTCTTGCATAAATTTCGACTTCTTCATTGGTTTTTTTTGCATAAATTTCGACTTCTTCCAATCATCTTCATGTAAGTTGAGCGTGTGAGGGAGACGTCATGTATCACAATTAAAAAGAGATTTCGTCATTTGATATGACCAGAATGAAGATATGTGACTTTCTCTATATCTGTCTCCATAGTGATCCGAAGCGATTTGAGCCTAGCTCTATTCTCGAATTATGCAGTGATCATCAAAGATATGGAGGAAATACATCCCTAGTCATCACTAGGCCTACCCTACCTATCTAATATGTAATTTTGAAACGATTCCTGCATAGTCAAAATTTCGTCATATTTTCAAGAAAAACCTTGATGGTTAGTCCATTTGGTTTTTTCTTGCAAAAATTCCGACCTCTTGCAATCATCTTCAGATTAAGTGAGCGTGTGAGGGAGACGTCAGGTATCACATTTCCATAGAGATTTCGTCATTTGATATGACCAGAGTGAAGATATATGACTTTCTCTATATCTGTTTCCATATTGATTCGAATCGATATGAGCCTAACTCTATTCTCGAATTATGCAGTGATCATCAAAGATGAGGGGGAAGTACATCCCTAGTCATCACTAGGCCTACCCTACCTATCTAATATGTAATTTTGAAACGATTCCCGCATAGTCAAAATTTCCTCATGTTTTCAAGAAAACCTTGATGGTTAGTTCATTGGTTTTTTCTTGCAAAAATTCCGACCTCTTCCAATCATCTTCAGATTAAGTGAGCGTGTGAGGGAGACGTCAGGTATCACATTTCCAAAGAGATTTCGTCATTTGATATGACCAGAATGAAGATATGTGACTTTCTCTATATCTGTTTCCATAGTGATCCGAATCGATTTGAGCCTAATTCTGTTGTGGAATTACGCAGTGATCATCAAAGATAAGGAGGAAATACATCCCTAGTCATCAGTAGGCCTTACCTACCTATCTAATATGTAATTTTGAAACGATTCCTGCATAGTCAAAATTTCGTCATATTTTCAAGAATGCCTTGGTTCATTGGTTTTTTCTTGCAAAAATGTCGACCTCTTCATATCAGCTTCAGATTAAGTGAGCGTGTGAGGGAGACGTCAGGTATCACATTTCCAAAGAGATTTCGTCATTTGATATGACCAGAATGAAGATATGTGACTTTCTCTATATCTGTTTCCATAGTGATCCGAATCGATCTGAGCCTAACTCTGTTGTGGAATTGCGCAGTGATCATCAAAGATGAGGGGGAAGTACATCCCTAGTCATCACTAGGCCTACCCTACCTATCTAATATGTAATTTTGAAACGATTCCTGCATAGTCAAAATTTCGTCATATTTTCAAGAAAACCATTGGTTTTTTCTTGCAAAAATTTCGACCGCTTGCAATCATCTTCAGATTAAGTGATCGTGTGAGAGAGACGTCAGATATCACATTTCCAAAGAGATTTCGTCATTTGATATGACCAGAATGAAGATATGTGACTTTCTCTATATCTGTTTCCATAGTGATCCGAATCGATCTGAGCCTAACTCTGTTGTGGAATTGCGCAGTGATCATCAAAGATAAGGGGGAAATACATCCCTAGTCATTACTAGACCTACCCTACCTATCTAATATGTAATTTTGAAACGATTCCCGCATAGTCAAAATTTCATTGGTTTTTTCTTGCAAAAATTTCGACCTCTTGCAATCACCTTCAGATTAAGTGAGCGTGTGAGGGAGACGTCAGGTATCACATTTCCATAGAGATTTCGTCATTTGATATGACCAAAGTGAAGATATGTGACTTTCTTGATATCTGTTTCCATATTGATTCGAATCGATATGAGCCTAACTCTATTCTCGAATTGTGCAGTGATCATCAAAGATGAGGAGGAAGTACATCCCTAGTCATCACTAGGCCTACCCTACCTATCTAATATGTAATTTTGAAACGATTCCTGCATAGTCAAAATTTCGTCATATTTTCAAGAAAGCCTTGATGGTTAGTCCATTTGGTTTTTTCTTGCAAAAATTCCGACCTCTTGCAATCATCTTCAGATTAAGTGAGCGTGTGAGGGAGACGTCAGGTATCACATTTCCATAGAGATTTCATCATTTGATATGACCAAAGTGAAGATATGTGACTTTCTCTATATCTGTTTCCATAGTGATCCGAATCGATTTGAGCCTAATTCTGTTGTGGAATTACGCAGTGATCATCAAAGATAAGGAGGAAATACATCCCTAGTCATCACTAGGCCTTACCTACCTATCTAATATGTAATTTTGAAACGATTCCCGCATAGTCAAAATTTCGTCATATTTTCAAGAAAAACCTTGATGGTTAGTCCATTGGGTTTTTCTTGCAAAAATTTCGACCGCTTGCAATCACCTTCAGATTAATCTCACATTTCCATAGAGATTTCGTCATTTTATATGACCAGAGTGAAGATATATGACTTTCTCTATATCTGTTTCCATATTGATTCGAATCGATATGAGCCTAACTCTATTCTCGAATTATGCAGTAATCATCAAAGATGAGGGGGAAGTACATCCCTAGTCATCACTAGGCCTACGCTACCTATCTAATATGTAATTTTGAAACGATTCCCGCATAGTCAAAATTTCGTCATATTTTCAAGAAAACCTTGATCATTGGTTTTTTCTTGCAAAAATTTCGACCGCTTGCAATCATCTTCAGATTAAGTGAGCGTGTGAGAGAGACGTCAGGTATCACATTTCCATAGAGACTTCGTCATTTGATATGACCAGAGTGAAGATATATGACTTTCTCTATATCTTTTTCCATATTGATTGAGCCTAACTCTATATTCTCGAATTATGCAGTGATCATCAAAGATGAGGGGGAAGTACATCCCTAGTCATCACTGGGCCTACCCTACCTATCTAATATGTAATTTTGAAACGATTCCTGCATAGTCAAAATTTCGTCATATTTTCAAGCAAAAACCTTGATGGTTAGTCCATTTGTTTTTTTCTTGCAAAAATTCCGACCTCTTGCAATCATCTTCAGATTAAGTGAGCGTGTGAGGGAGACGTCAGGTATCACATTTCCATAGAGATTTCATCATTTGATATGACCAGAGTGAAGATATGTGACTTTATCTATATCTGTTTCCATAGTGATCCGAATCGATTTGAGCCTAATTCTGTTGTGGAATTACGCAGTGATCATCAAAGATAAGGAGGAAATACATCCCTAGTCATCACTAGGCCTTACCTACCTATCTAATATGTAATTTTGAAACGATTCCCGCATAGTCAAAATTTCGTCATATTTTCAAAAAAAAACCTTGATGGTTAGTCCATTTGGTTTTTTCTTGCAAAAATTTCGACCGCTTGCAATCATCTTCAGATTAATCTCACATTTCCATAGAGATTTCGTCATTTGATATGACCAGAGTGAAGATATATGACTTTCTCTATATCTGTTTCCATATTGATTCGAGTCGATATGAGCCTAACTCTATTCTCGAATTATGCAGTAATCATCAAAGATGAGGGGGAAGTACATCCCTAGTCATCACTAGGCCTACCCTACCTATCTAATATGTAATTTTGAAACGATTCCTGCATAGTCAAAATTTCGTCATATTTTCAAGAATGCCTTGGTTTTTTCTTGCAAAAATGTCGACCTCCTCCAATCAGCTTCAGATTAAGTGAGCGTGTGAGGGAGACGTCAGGTATCACATTTCCAAAGAGATTTCGTCATTTGATATGACCAGAATGAAGATATGTGACTTTCTCTATATCTGTTTCCATAGTGATCCGAATCGATCTGAGCCTAACTCTGTTGTGGAATTGCGCAGTGATCATCAAAGATAAGGGGAAAATACATCCCTAGTCATTACTAGACCTACCCTACCTATCTAATATGTAATTTTCAAACGATTCCCGCATAGTCAAAATTTCGTCATATTTTCAAGAAAACCTTGATGGTTAGTTCATTGGTTTTATTTGGCCAAAATTTCGACCTCTTGCAATCATCTTCAGATTAAGTGAGCGTGTGAGGGAGACGTCAGGTATCACATTTCCATAGAGATTTCGTCATTTGATATGACCAGAGAGAAGATATATGACTTTCTCTATATCTTTTTCCATATTGATTCGAATCGATATGAGCCTAACTGTATTCTCAAATTATGCAGTGATCATCAAAGATGAGGGGGAAGTACATCCCTAGTCATCACTAGGCCTACCCTACCTATCTAATATGTAATTTTGAAAGGATTCCTGCATAGTCAAAATTTCGTCATATTTTCAAGCAAAAACCTTGATGGTTAGTCCATTTGGTTTTTTCTTGCAAAAATTCCGACCTCTTGCAATCATCTTCAGATTAAGTGAGCGTGTGAGGGAGACGTCAGGTATCACATTTCCATAGAGATTTCGTCATTTGATATGACCAGAGTGAAGATATGTGACTTTATCTATATCTGTTTCCATAGTGATCCGAATCGATTTGAGCCTAATTCTGTTGTGGAATTACGCAGTGATCATCAAAGATAAGGAGGAAATACATCCCAAGTCATCACTAGGCCTTACCTACCTATCTAATATGTAATTTTGAAACGATTCCCGCATAGTCAAAATTTCGTCATATTTTCAAGAAAACCTTGAACCTTCATTGGTGTTTTTCTTGCAAAAATGTCGACCTCTTGCAATCATCTTCAGATTAAGTGAGCGTGTGAGGGAGACGTCAGGTATCACATTTCCAAAGAGATTTCGTCATTTGATATGACCAGAGTGAAGATATATGACTTTCTCTATATCTGTTTCCATATTGATTCGAATCGATATGAGCCTAACTCTATTCTCGAATTATGCAGTAATCATCAAAGATGAGGGGGAAGTACATCCCTAGTCATCACTAGGCCTACGCTACCTATCTAATATGTAATTTTGAAACGATTCCTGCATAGTCAAAATTTCGTCATATTTTCAAGAAAACCTTGATCATTGGTTTTTTCTTGCAAAAATTTCGACCGCTTGCAATCATCTTCAGATTAAGTGAGCGTATGAGAGAGACGTCAGGTATCACATTTCCATAGAGATTTCGTCATTTGATATGACCAGAGTGAAGATATATGACTTTCTCTATATCTTTTTCCATATTGATTCGAATCGATATGAGCCTAACTCTATTCTCGAATTATGCAGTGATCATCAAAGATGAGGGGGAAGTACATCCCTAGTCATCACTAGGCCTACCCTACCTATCTAATATGTAATTTTGAAACGATTCCCGCATAGTCAAAATTTCGTCATATTTTCAAGAAAACCTTGAACCTTCATTGGTTTTTTCTTGCAAAAATTTCGACCTCTTGCAATCATCTTCAGATTAAGTTGAGCGTGTGAGGGAGACGTCAGGTATCACAATTAAAAAGAGATTTCGTCATTTGATATGACCAGAATGAAGATATGTGACTTTCTCTATATCTGTTTCCATAGTGATCCGAATCGATCTGAGCCTAACTCTATTCTCGAATTATGCAGTGATCATCAAAGATGAGGGGGAAGTACATCCCTAGTCATCACTAGGCCTACCCTACCTATCTAATATGTAATTTTGAAACGATTCCTGCATAGTCAAAATTTCGTCATATTTTCAAGAAAGCCTTGATGGTTAGTCCATTGGTTTTTTCTTGCATAAATTTCGACCTCTTCCAAACATCTTCATGTAAGTTGAGCGTGTGAGGGAGACGTCATGTATCACAATTAAAAAGAGATTTTGTCATTTGATATGACCAGAATGAAGATATGTGACTTTCTCTATATCTGTTTCCATAGTGATCCGAATAGCTTTGAGCCAAGCTCTATTGTGGAATTGCGCAGTGATCATCAAAGATAAGGAGGAAATACATCCCTAGTCATTACTAGACCTACCCTACCTATCTAATATGTAATTTTGAAACGATTCCTGCATAGTCAAAATTTCGTCATATTTTCAAGAAAACCAGTGATTTTTTCGTGCAAAATTTTTGACCTTTTCCAAAGATCGTAATATCAAGTGAGATTGTGAGGGAGGTGTTAGGTATCACAATACCGCTGAGATTTCGTCATTTGTTAAGCACAGAATGAAGATATACGACATTTATCAGCACCGGTTTCCATGGTGATCCGAGTCCCTCTGAGGTGAGCTTTATTGTAGAATTATGAAAGAATCGGCGAACAAAAGTCACAAAATCTTCCTCTGTCTTGAATTACTCTTGCTTACCTACCAAAATATCTAATTTTAATTCGATTCATGCACACTAGAAATTTCTTCATTTTTTCAAGAAAACCTTGATGGTCTAGTGGTTTTTTCTTGCCAAAAATTTGACCTTTTCCAAAGATTGTAATATCAAGTGAGATTGTGAGGGAGGTGTTGGGTATCACAATACCGCTGAGATTTCGTCATTTGATATGCACAGAATGAAGATATACGACATTTTTCCACACCGGTTTCCATGGTGATCAGAGTCACTTTGAAGTGAGTTTCATTTTAGAATTATGAAAAAATCAACGAAGAAAAGCCACAAAATGTTCCTCTCTCTTGTATTACTATTGTCTATCTACCTAAATATGTAATTTTAAATCGATTCCAGCATATGCCAGAAATTTCTTAATTTTTTTTCAAGAAAACCTTGACCAGCGTGTTTTTCTTGCAAAAAAATTTGACCTTTTCCAACAATCGTTATACATGTATCAAGTGAGCTTCTGCGGAAGGTGTTAGGTGTTAGAACCGTTGTTTTTATTCAAGTCAACTTTTTGCCCCGCTAGATTCGGAAAGCAGTACCATAGAAATGAGTGAATAACGAGTAGTGTCGATCCTAGGCCCAAGTGCCGCCCAACTAGATGTGGGCCTACAAGCCTCAGCATCTGTATTCAGGCACATAGGCTACGACAGAGCCTAAATGCCTAGGCCTATATAATTGTATATACGAACCATAGTGACCCGAGCTAACACTACGGAATGTGCACTCGCATAATACTCGTTTAGAACTCGTTTAAAGATGGGCTTCGTCTAGTCCTATAATATATAGCTAGGCATACCTACACGAGTTACGTGAGAGCTGATGATGAACTCGACTTTGATGCAGTCATAGCTAGGTCAACGATACACGCAGATGTTAGCAGCATATCTTTTGCTACAGCTGTTGACATGCATTTTTATAATACCGGCAGAACTTGCCTTGCCCCGAAGCAACCTATTTAGCCATAGCTATATGTTTACATGACGCGAGACAGACTCAGACAGAGAGTGGCGCGTCGGACCCCTACGGGCATTTAGCCCAAGGATTTTGATGATGATGATGATATGTTTACGTAAGACTAGCCTATAAGCCCTATAGCTAGGCCTATCATAAAAATTATGCATGGTTCTTTGGTTCGGAACTATAGCCCCAAAACACGTATACGGTTCATCTTTAAACTCAAACTTTCATGACTTTCATCACCAGCTAGCTGCATGATCTGATGTGAGACAAAAGCGGTTCCTGATATAGGCCTACAGCCTACTCACATTCTAATGACGGAACATCGAGTCGAAATTTCAAGTACAATTAAAGGACTGCAGCATTTAATTCGAAACATTATCTCAGTAGGCCTAATGGGAAAATACAGTCAAAAATATGATCACAGGGTAGGGCTATATACGCTGGTATACAGCTAGCGCTAGTGTGTAGGCTTAGCCTACTCACCGTATGCAAATAATTATATGTATAATAATAATAGGCCTATATGGGAAGACAGACCTGTGGACATTCATGCAGAACATTAAGTTATATAGCGCCCCTTCTAGAAACTAAGTTATATAGCGCCCCTTCTAGAAACTACTCAGAGGCGCCCAGAGGACAGGTCTAGACAACTTGCTTATAGGCCCATCGATCCCCACTGCAGAGATTTCACCCGAAACTCAAAACAATGCTTCTTCACAGATCATAATTATATCCTGATTCTTCCACTTAATTCACCCTACCTCCCACGCCGTTACAACTTTAAACATCGTCCACCCTATAGCCGTATAACTCTTCGACTGACTCCGGATCTTGGCCCCTGCCTATGTACTTTGTTTTGATTGAGCGCCTGTGAATAAGCTGATTCCCTCAACTTCGCTTTTGTGAGCGCTGTTACAGTAGAAGTTCCGAGTTTGCGATTACGATTACGAACTTTAGGCCTAGCGTGTAGACCTACTCGATCACCTCCAATTATTGTTGCAGTACAGCCAGGGTGAGAAATGCGGGGCTGGAGGTTTCAACCTCCAATCTTTCTTAGAGCCCTATATCAAAGTATGTTTCTGACACCCTAAATCCATGTGGATCATAGTCCAATCCCTCCCCCCGTTATTTTTCCACCGTTCTCACACGGAGTAGGCTACAGCCATGGGCGGAGACCTAGGGGGGGACAGGGGGGACGGTCCCCCCCAATAAAAGTGTTGGGGGGGACGGCCCATGCATTTGTCCCCCCCAATGTTTGAGCGCCAAGCCTTTTTTGGCGACGGGAAAAAAAATTTGCGAGATTTTGGCCGGATGACTAAAAAAAAAAAAAAAAAAGTCATCAACTTTTTTGGCGGCGAAAATAGAAATTTTTCCCGAGATTTCGCCGGTCGTCAGAAATTTTTCGGAAAATCTCGCGTCTTTCCGTCCCCCCCAATTCTCGGCCCAGGTCTCCGCCTATGGCTACAGCCGTGGGAAAATAGGAGCTCCCCTACTCAGCGCTTTTCACGAACGAAAGTATGACACACGGTATAAGCAGGACTCATTTATTTTTTATGAACGATTTCCCGATGAGAACCATATAACACATTAGTTTCCGGATCTTATTTTGCTGGATCTCACTTCGGCTTCACAACCACGCCGCCATGCTCGCGTCACAATCGACCTCGGCTCATCCAAAGAACCTTGGGCTCAGGCTACCTGCTGGTGCATTAGTTGCTGCAGCTGCAGTATGTTTGGCTAAGCCATCTGTTGGGCTCGGTTTGTTTTGAATGGCTTGCTCCCTCCATACCTTCCACTCCCAAATGCGGCCCCCTCCCACAGGTCAAGGCACAAGGTTCCTGCAGGCAGCATAATAGCTAACACACAACTACAGGACCGTCGTAAATAGACAAGTAGCGTGCAGTGGGAGATAAACGCATCATCGGTCCTTGAATATCGCCAGCCTTCGATTTAATCAAGGCCTGTAGGCCTACGATAGTAGGCCGACAGTAGCCTTTTAGTAGGTATTTTTAAAACTTGTTATCTACCTTTGATAGAGCTAGATTCAGAGAGAAACGTGCTCAGATCTGAATTTATATGACACATTCGGCGTTTCCACTGCTCACCCATTCGGAGCTACCACTGCTCACACATTCAGCGTCCCCACTGCTCACTCATTCGGCGATCCCACTGCTCACCCATTCAGCGTTCCCACTGCTCTTACATTCAGCGTTCCCAGTGCTCATTCAGCGTTCCCACTGCTCACCCATTCGGCGTTCTCACTGCTCACCCATTCAGCGTTCCCACTGCTCACCCATTCAGCGTTCCCACTGCTCTTACATTCAGCGTTCCCAGTGCTCATTCAGCGTTCCCACTGCTCATTCAGCGTTCCCACTGCTCATTCAGTGTTCCCACTGCTCAACCAAACCCCTTTAGCCACAGTTCATGAACATAAATGATGCCCAGCACTTGCAACTACAATCTATGAACACAACAGAAGTCAGTTCATCACACAAAAATGGTCAAATCACAAGATCATAACAAACACTTGATTCTGCTGCAGCAACAAATTTAATAAAGAAACGGTATTATTAACAAAAGAAGACACAATATGAAATTATATACACCCTCTGTAAAACAGTTACAGCCGTAGCACTGTGGAATAAAAAAATACTCAAATAGATTCATCAACAAGGCACAAACGCCGACAGTAACTTCATTTAAAAAATAAACCATACAGATTATAAGGTAACTCATGAACAACAACATGTTGAGCTTAACGGTCATGCAAGCTGCCTGTTCCAAGCCAAAACTTTAAGTACTTAACAATGTCATGGTTGCCAAAAAAAATTTAAAAGGCAGTACTTAAACCAGTGGTTCCCAACCTTTTTTGGTTTCAGGGCCACCTTTTCTAAGTTGGAGGACATGAGAGCCACTTTTTCTTAGTTGAAGGACATTAGGGGCCACAAGGTTAAAATTTAATTAACTAAAAGCATACAAAATTGATATCAAAATAGAATTTCTTGTTATTTATAGACGGCAAAATAAAATTATTTGTAATAGAAAATTATTGTGTGTCCTATCCTGTCCAAATTGTCAATTTTTCATATATTTTTGTTAATTCTTTGAGAGATGAGGGCCAATTTTTTTAGCCTGGCAGGCCACTTTTGGCCCGCGGGCCATGGGTTGGGAACCACTGACTTAAACGAACAACGAAATGCCTAGATAGAATTCTGGAATGGAGAGGCACAAGAGAAACTCAAGAAGCCTTGGAATAATTGCTGTATAAAGGAAAATTGATTCTTTTGACACATTTTTAAAACAAGCAACAAAAGAGAAAAGATCTCTTATCTCTTTGGAATATAGTGCTTTGGAAGCAGTGCTACATGTAAATTTCCAATTGCAATCACAATATACAACGAAAACTTTTACACAGTATGCAATACACAATACTAATAGTGTCATACTCCTTTGGTCCAAAATCAATGAAAAGGCAGCAGTTGGTAGATATAAGCCCATAGTAATTACAGTCAATAGTGGTCTAAGAAGATATTCAATTCCCACATTCTATAAGAAATCTGAAGATGCACACTGCACATTGTAAATCATACCAAGGACCAATAACACACATGTCAAGGACCAATAACACACATGCCAAGGACCAATAACACACATGACAAGGACCAATAACACACATGCCAAGGACCAATAACACACATGCCAAGGACCAATAACAAACATGCCAAGGACCAATAAAAACATACCAAGGACCAATAACACACATACCAAGGACCAATAACACACATTCCAAGGACCGATAACACACATGCCAATGACCAATTAATACAAAATGCCTGGAAAGTTCTTGCAGTTTAACTTTGTATGACTAGTTTGATTGCAGCACTTTGGCACACATCAGTCAGACATGAAATCGCATCTTTGCATAGCAAATGCATTGAGCTTATGATATTTACGAACATTTGCATGGAAGTACATTGCCCATGGTGAGCAAAACATCGCATTTAATATTGGGCATAAAAATTTAAGCCGGGCAACATCTTTAGCAAGAATGAAACTGGATACACATTATACAATCGTTCGAAATAGTTACCAATTCTCTGTAAAAAGAAGAATGCAAGCCTTCTCACAGAAATAATTATTATAGCACCAGAAGAGGATACGACAAGATACAGATACTTATTATTTGACACTGATACGTGCATTCACAACGTACTAGCGTACAAGACTTCTTACTGTGCAGTTCTTGACCAAATGTGCAGTTTTATATGAATTTGTGCTGTTTTAAAAGCACTTCTGGGCAGCTATATATAGTAAAAAAGGTCACTGTCCTTTGACTGGGAGTAATTTACTATGGAGGATGGGAAGAGAAGCAAGAGGTTGCTAATGTAATCCTTTAGTCATCATTCATTCATTCATTCATTCAAGAATTTATATGGCGCTTCTTCAAGGGGACTACTCAGAAGCACTCCCGACTCTAGCACGGCAAAAAAGGACAGTTTTGAGTTTAATAAAAAATGTTTCAGTAATAACCCCAGCAAGTAGACGTAGCTCCTGTGGGAGCCCATTCCAGACCACTGGGCCAATCATCAATATAGAAGTATGATAAACAGGCAGTCAGCTATACAGTATTACAGTATACACATATATACAGTGAAAGAAAAGTACATGTAATGCAGTGCAGATTGACAAACTAAAGACCAAACATGAGTGCTGCCTAACATTAATAAGAAAATCAGTTAAAAAAATACATAACGAATCTTTGATTTACAACTCAAACTTTACATGATTCAAACAACATGCGGCGTCTGAAAAAGACATGCAGAATAATTTAAACCTGCCGCTTGAGCACTTCTTATCGGTTACACCCAATATTAGAATCTTATCAAAAATAGCGATATAAACTAAAAAGGCACTGTCGCAGAAAATATACAGCACATCTTGCAGCCATTGAACGCGCTTAGTTAAGCTTAGAAATGGAAATATGAAATTAATAAAACATACGACATATGCAAAGACATTGCACGCGGCAGATAAAGTTCTGCTCAAATACGATCAAAGTGAACAAATTGCGCACTTACAACATTTTATACAGACATGTACCGTGTAGAAAATTACTGAAAATAATGCAACTCCAAAATAGGTATAGCATTAACATATCTATCACAAAAGCCAGCAGTTATAAGATTTATATACACTGGTCCATTTGTATGAAATCTCCTGCACCTCGTATACTCTCTCTATCTCTCTCTTACTCTTGTCCCCATTAGAAAAAGGAAATTTGTGTGCTTGATGAATTAATTATCCAGTCCTAAGTAAATGCCCAATAATGAAATTAATAGCAATAATAGGCATAATGGCAATAAAAAATAATAAAGCAATTAATAAAGTAAATAACATCAATTAATTGATCAGGATTTCAATAATGCAACCAACATTATTTCTTACTAGTGACATTGTCTTAAGGAAAAACAATGCAGATACAAAATGGTCCCTTTCATTGCATAACTTACTCAAATGCCTGCAAGCTATAACCGCTTTTGCACACTATAATGTTCAATGTGCTTCTCCTGCAAGCAAATCTTGAGAGCTGGACCATAAATAATTCACCAACACAACACTATTGTTGACAAAAATACCGAGGATGTAGGCCGATCGAGCAATATACTTTGAGTATGGGGACTCAGCATTATCCTCTACCAATGAGCTTGCCATCTGTGAACCATGTACCACCTTAAAGGAAGTGTCAGACAAGGGCAGAGCGGATACAGAAATTTTCGATGGGGCAGGGGCCAAAATTTAAATTTAGGGTCTTGGGCCAGGAAAAGTTTTTCGTCTTGGTCGCCGAAAAGTCTGATGACCTTATTTTTAGTCATCAGTCATCCTGTTTGGAGTAATGGCCTCTCTAGTATCCTGCCTTTTTCTCCCGCTGCATTGATTTAACGGCCTGCTGAAATCAAATGGGTGGGTCACGTCCCATGCGCTTTTTAAATGGAGGCCATGGCCGGATTGACCCCTTGGATCCGCAACTGGAGTCAGAAGCACCTGTGGTAACTTCTAATAGCTTGGACTTTTCAACATCCAATATCAGCGGTGTGACTTGCATTATTAAATGGCTACTTATTCAGTTACAAAATTCAAGCGATCTGTACATGATATATTTTCAGAGCAACCATAAAAAAACTGACTGTGACCGACAAGCAGGTGTTCTATAGCATGTATTTACAGAAAGCCAGCATCAGAAACTGTTCAGTCATTAAATATTTGCAATTCAAAAACCTTGGCAAAATTACAAAAGAATGTACAAGTATAGACAAAAAAATACTGATCTTACTGCTCAGTAAGCTGATATTGAAAACACAACTGGAAACAACAAACAGGTTTGTCTAGTTAAGGCACCAGTGGAAGTGTGGATATAACTTTTCATCTTCTGTGCCAAACCAAATGGCACAGCCACATCATCCACATTTTTCAACGGCTATCGCGGTATAAGCATCATCACGATGTTACCCGAAAGCATCTACAATCAGTTTCCAACGCCTTGGCTTGTTCAATTCTCAAACCAGCGTACTGTAGGAAGATGCGACCGACAAATAATCCGGGGTGTAACTCTCACAATTAGCGGCAGCGGCCTCAGGATAGCATCGGGAGTCGACCGGATAAAGATAACCGTGGCCACGAACATCGGAATTTATGTACTTCATGTTACGTCCAGCCGGATGCTGGATGTCTTCCAGCATTTCCGGAGTGTTCTGTATCACAGTGGCTTCCGGATATCGTGAGTCGAGTGGACAAAGATAACCCTGGCTCTGAAAGTCTGCGTTAATGTATTCCACGTCGAGGCCGACCGCATGCTGCGCGCATTCCATCTTCGCGATGATGTTTCGTATCCAATCGACCAATTCGTCGAACGTTGGCCTCTGCGTGTGATCGGGATTCCAACAGTGCAGCATTATTTTGTAGCTGCAAAGCAAATGTTAAGGCTTCATCGATGAGAAACTTATAAGGTAGAGAGCTTCTTTAATTAAGTAAATTGCAAATCTGTCTTTTATACACACAAACATTGATTATGTTTCAATTGGGGTCTTGCTGTTGTGATGTGTAAACAAGTGATCCAAGCGCTAGTACATAGGGCAGCTGAAAATGCTTATGATTATTACAATTATTATTATTGCAACTATTATAATTATCATAACTAACATTATTATCATTATTATTATTATTATCATTAATTATTATTATTATTACTGTATTACAACTATTATTATTATCATTATTATTATAACTATTACTATTATTATCATCATTATTATTATCATAACTATTACTATTATTATCATCATCATCATTATTATTAAAACTGACTATTATTATTTTACTATTATCATCATCATTATTATTATAACTACTACTATTATTGATTAGCTCTATAGATGATGTACATTTATACCACGTCTGGACACAAAAATGCGGATAGCAATTGGTCTATAAAAGAACATTCTTATCTTACCTTATTTTTATTGCTATTATAATTATTACTATTATTGTTATCATTATTATAACTATAATCACTATTGTCGTTATTGTTATTGTCATTGTTGTTATTATCATTATTATTATCATCATCGTCGTCGTCGTTGTTGATGTTGTTGCTTTGATGATGTTGTTATTATCAATGTCTATGTTTTAACACCCCAAGTACACATCATACTTTGGCATTTTAATCATACTTAAACCAAACCGATTTATAAATCATCTCAAAAGAACAGACAGCAAGAAACAGATAAGCCTACAAGTCCCCCAGTATGATGTTTCTTTTCTTTTCCCAAGGTGCAAATGATTCGTCAGGAAAATATAAAACATGACGATAATATAAATATTATTAGTATTAAAACAGTAAGTGAATAAGTTTGCGCTGTTGGCTCACAGTGAATCCGGACAATAGGACGGCTGTAGCATTCGTCTTCCAGACTTTATGTACTTGATGATATCCCAGTTATCCACTTCTGGATAGGGACAGATTCCTCGTGTCATCAGTTCCCAAAGAACCACTCCAAATGACCACTGCAATGAGAGGACAAAATGACCACTTCAGTTAGCCACAAATGACCACTAAAATGAGCAATAAACGACTACTTCACTTAGCTATAAATGACCAATTCAATGAGCAACAAATGACCACTACAATGAGCAAAAAAGTAACTATGTCAGTTAGCCACAAATGACCACATTGGCCAGCAATGAAATGAGCAACAAATGACTACTTCAGTTAGCCACAAAGAATCAGTTCAATGAGCAACAAATGACCACGTCAGTTAGCTACAAAGAACCAGTTCAATGAGCAACAAATGACTAATTCAGTTAGCTACAAAGAACCAGTTCAATGAGCAACAAATGACTAATTCAGTTAGCTACAAAGAACCAGATTCAATGAGCAACAAATGACTACATCACTTAGCAACAAATGTCTACAACAATGAGCCACAAATAACTGTTTTAATGAGCAATTTAAGACCACTACAGTAAGCAAAAAGAACCAGTTTCATTATCAAACATAATAAAGAGTCGCATGTACAGAAAATGTTATAATCCCTCCTTTTGAATGGCCCACACTGAGAAAAGCATGCTACAAATGGTCCGATAAAATTATGACGTAAATTAAAGGCATTTCTTTCCCACGGAGGTTTTCGTGCTGAGGGTGCTTCTGAATAATCATTCTGTGAAAAGCGCCATATAAATTTATTGAAAGAATACAATAAAAATACATTCAATAGGATGCTGCGTCAGATTTCTCCACTTACAACATCTGTCCTTGTGCTGTAGATTCCTTTTTCCAGGCTTTCCAGGGCCATCCACTTCACTGGCAGTTTGGCTTTTCTATCGTCGCTGCTGTAGTAGTCGCTCTCGTAAATATCTCGAGACAAACCAAAGTCTGCAACCTTCACCAACATATCGTCATCTAACCTACAAGAAGTACACGCACAAATCACATTGTCGTAGAAATATCATGACAGGAAATTGAGTTGAGACCATGATCTAGTGGTGATCACATTTCCCACAAAAACAAAAGAAAAGAGTTGAGCAAGAAAGTTAGAAAAGACTATTGTATCCTTTATGATATTTAACTTCAAATGTATACACTTATTCACAAAAAACAGAGAAAAGAGTTGATCAAGAAAGTTAGAAAAGCACTGTTTACCCTTCATGAAATTTAATTTAAAATGAAATCACATTTTTTACGAAAACAAAGAAAAGAGTTAGTCAAGAAAGTTAGCTATTTTTCCCTTCATACCATTTAACGTCAAACGAAATAATATTTTTAAAAAAAAAACAATGAAAAGAGTTGGTCAGGCAAGTTAGAAAAACACTAATATTTCACCTTTATGATATATAACTTCAAATGAAATCATATATCAACTTACATGCAGTTGCGAGCGGCTAAGTCTCGGTGGACAAATTTAAGGTTTGCCAAATAATTCATCCCATCAGCAATCTGCATACCAAACTCCATCAAGTTTTTCACCGTAGGACTCTGAAACACGCATAATCAAAACGATATCAAACAGTTTTCATAAACAGGATGGCACTAAAAGTTCTAGAGATCTAAGCTTACACATTTACAGTTAATTTACTACTTTAATTTAGCATAATAACTTACAATGTTCTGAACTTCTCACAGAAAAAATAGAGTGTTAGGGTTTTGTTTGATGACCAGCCAGAAAACTTGTCAGATATTTACGCAGCTTAGGCTGTTTAGCAATTCTCCATTAAATCGCGATTTATTTACTCGAGTGATGTCCATTCAAAAACATCCATTCCAAGAATGTGCACGGTGCCTCCTCTTCAAGAGACCTAATCCAAGGCACCATTATCATAAAGTCACGGACCTCATTATAACGAGTGCCTCTAGTGTAACAGAGCAACAGTTCTCAACCATGTGAGACACACGCATACTGACAAAGTGACAAATTCTGAGTCTCGGACCCGGACCACTGCTGAAATTTTGTACTGATGGCGCACTATCGTGACTGTGTGACCCAATAATAGTCTATTGAAAATGCATTTAAGGCGCCCCTGTAATGGCATGGCTGTGCTACTGCGCCATATAAATTGTCGTAATTATTATTATTATTAAACAAACCGACTTAAATAAAACAGAAGGACTTTTCATAAATCAGCGTAACACTAGTTTCACATAGCCATAATTTTACCTGTTTCTATTCTTTTAATTAAGAAACATATAAATTTCAGGACTTGCTGAGGACCACCAAGCAGATGGCCGCATATTTTTAGTAAATTTTAAGGTGTGTACACACCAACCGAAAAAATAGACTTTTACAACTGAAATTTTCTGATGACTTTTTCAGTCATCAAAATTTCTGACGATTTTTTTTAGTCATCGCCTACTTTCCTTACCCTTTTTGGGCTCGGAATACGTTCGCGGCAGTCCAAAGACCACTAGTTTCCGCGATTTTCGACAATTTTCTGCTTGTAATTTAATTTCTCACACATTTTAAAAAATAAATTCTTTGTGAGGCGAGTATACGTGCATACCCAAGTGTACCCTTGTGTTCAGCATAATAGCGATGCCGTTTTTCCCAGGAGGTGAGTACGTGCTGTATACCTGTGTATACTCTAGAGTAAAGCTCTGTAACTAAATGACAAGAGGACACACAGACGTACATTATCTGCACAACGAATGTACGAAAGAAGATCGCCGTGCTTCATGAAGGGTAGAACGACGAGCGGGAATTCCTCTTTGTCGATCACGATTCCGATGAGCTTCAAGACGTGGACGTGATCGAATTCGCGCATCGTCAGCGCCTCGTCCAGGAACTTCCTGGATTCCGTTGGACTCATGTAAATGCATTCTATGAACCAGAGAACAATGGACATTTATAAACAGAATAATAACCAGAGAACAATGGACATCTAAACAGAATTATAACCAGAGAACAATGGACATCTAAACAGAATTATAACCAGAGAACAATGGACATCTAATCAGAATAATAACCAGAGAACAATGGACATCTAATCAGAAAAATAACCAGAGAACAATGGACATCTAAACAGAATTATAACCAGAGAACAATGGACATCTAAACAGAATAATAACCAGAGAACAATGGATATCTAAACAGAATAATAATCATGATGCCAGGAAATAAACAGTAAAAGTGATTTTTTATGCATAATTGCATATGCCACTGCTCACAGCTGGAAATGTTATGAAAATCTTACCATTTAAAGAAACATTGCCAAACAGCAGCAACAAAAATAATAGCAGTAATACTAGCAATCACATTAATAGTAGTAGTAGTGGTGATAGTAGTAGTAGTAGTAGTAGTAGTAGTATTAATAACAATAATAATAATAATAAAACAGCAATTGCAAAAGCTCTTCAGTGCTGTAATATGCCGAGCAAATTTCTGTCCAGGGTAACGGCCTGTTGTCATAGACCCTGGTCAAATCGGATCCATCCAACAATAATAATAATATTAAAATTGATAATAACATTAATAGTAGTAGTAGTATTGGTGGTAGTAGTAGTAGTGGTAGTAGTAGTATTAATAACAATAACATTAAAATTGATAATAACATTAGTAGTAGTAGTAGTATTGGTGGTAGTAGTAGTAGTGGTAGTAGTAGTATTAATAACAATAACAATAATATTAAAATTGATAATAACATTAATAGTAGTAGTAGTAGTAGTAGTAGTAGTAGTAGTAGTAGTAGTAGTAGTAGTAGTAGTAGTAGTAGTAGTAGTAGTAGTAGTAGTAGTAGGAGTAGTAGTGGTAGTAGTATTAATAACAACAATAATAATAATAATAATAATAATAAAATTGATGATAACAATAATAATTAGGGCTGATACTGATTAATTTTTTAAAATAAATAAATTCCATAAATTTAACATGAAAGGAAATAATAAGACAAGAAGTGATATAGCGGAAGTAGGAATCACCTGTTCAGATAAAGAGAATGCTATTGCACAACAGATAAACCTTCACTAGCACCAAACTAAATCTACGCAAGAATGGTAAAAACTCAGCCAGAAGCTAACACCATCCAATATTAATTAATACTACAAACTCTTCCTCTGTGCAGTTCGTAACTTCATAAGTATCCTTTCATATGAACCCATAGCATGAATCAAAAGACCATTGTATGAACTTAAAAACCAAATGTTGTATGAACTTAAAAGCCATTGTATGAACCTAAAACCATTGTATGAACTTAAAAGCCATTGTATGAACCCAAAGACCATTGCATGATCATAAAAGCCATTGTATGAACCCAAAGACCATTGAATGAACCCAGAAACTATTGTGGTGAACGTTTAACATAACTGTCCTTTATTGGTGCACTAGAGTCAGGAGCGCTTCCATGTAGTACCCTTAAAGCGGTGGTGCTATAGAAATTCTTGAATGAAATCATAAATCTCCTTCGGTTGATTCTCACCAGTTCGACTCTTAAGCGTCTTTACGGCAACCTCCGCTTCAGCTTTTGGTTCGACCTTTAGGAATCCACGGTAGACGCATCCAAAGTGGCCTAGCAGTTAGAAACAGAAAGATAAGTTAAACAGCATAAAGACAGTAATGGGCAATCAAGATTTTGTAACCAATTAATTAGAATAAGTTCGAATTTCAAAATTATTAGGATTACAATTGCCATCGTATGAACCAAAAAACAATGCATGAACTCAAAAACCACTGCATAAACCCAAAGACCACTGCATGAATTCAAAACCTATTGCTTGAACTCAAAAACCATTGTTTGAACTCAAAGACCATTGTATGAACCAAAAACCAATGTTGTATGAACGGAACAACATCATAGAAGCCAATGATGACCAAAAACATGGCCGAAGAGTGACCACCCACCTTGACCGATGATGTCGAGCAAGACGAGTCGATCTCGGCTGATGAGCAGATGTGAGTCGTTGAGCAGACGTCGTGACTCCTCGTCAAGTATCGGTTCACGTGACGCGTGGCTGCTGGTGACGTGGTGCGTTAGACGATGCTGGATCGCTTCGGAATGCGACAAGTAGGCTGAAGGAAATAAACAGTCAACAACTCATGCTCAGTTGAATATGAGGATTTGTGTATAAATATATACATATATATAAAATATAATTATATACATAATATAAATATTGTTTTGTTGAATATGAGGTTTGTGTAAAAATACACACACATATATAATTATATGTATATATATATAATATTATATTATACTGTTGAATATGAGGGTTTGTGTATAAATACAAAAATATATATAATATAATTATATATAATATTATATTATATTGTTGAATATGAGGGGTTTGTGTATAAATACACACATATACATAATATCTAATTATATATATAATATTATATTATATTGTGGGGTGTGGTGGTGGAGTGGTTGGTTTTGGCGCCTCGGTGCCAGAGGGTTCCAGGTTTGAATCCTTCTCAAGCCACCGCTTAAAGACCTTGAGCAAGTCCTTCACTCGCAATTGCTCATGCGCTTCTGCATGAAACTCCGATTCAGTGTCCACTCTGCAGTCGGGAGCGCCTCTGAGTAGATTCTTGAAGGAGGCTATAACAAGTGCACACACAATGTCATACATACATGCATACAACTAGATAAATTGGAAATTAATTAAGTAATCTCATGAAAACATATCCAAGTTACATAATTATAAAGTAGTAGTCCCCCTTGAAGAGGCACTATATAAATGGATACAACGAATGAAAAGAGCTTACAGTTTGATACAGGGTTGACCCACATGGCCGTCTGGGTCACCCGGTTGGCTCCGAGGTCGACCTGGCTGCCACCGGAGTACAGAACGTTTGGAACCGTCTGGAACTTCCTTCGGAACGGACCGCGACGAAGACCCTTCATGCAGATGAGGCAGATGATGACGAAGACGGTGCTCCCGAAAAGAACGGAGAGTACGATCGGCATCCCAAGCGAGAAGACTTGGTCGTATACCCCTCTCGGCTCCTCCGGGGGTCTGATCTGTCCGGGGTGGAAGACCAGACTTCCAACCCTCACCTGAAAAGGCAGAACAAAGAACATACTCAGTGGCGGTGCAGGTTGCGTCAAGGTCATGGGCATAAGAGCTATTAAATTGTGATGGTTTATGCAATGGTTTTGTGGTTCATGCATTGGTTTTTAGGTTCACGCGATGGTCTTTGTGTTCATACAATAGTTTTTGGGTTCATACAATGGTCTTTGGTTCCTACAATAGGAATTTATGTAATAATAATAATATTAAGAATTCAAAGAAACTTTGGAAGGTCATGAGGCACGTCAACAAAATAAACTGGTCAAAAACTAAATATGATGAAGATATTAGAAGTTTCAAAGAAGTTTTGGCAGGTCCTGAGGCATGTTAAGAGTAAAATAGGCAGTAGGCCAAATGACCTACAGCGACCTATGGTGGTGACGCAACTGAACATACCAAGGGTACCGGTAAGCCAAAAAATGGCCAAAATTTCCAGGATAAATCAATCCATTCACTGGCAATCTACTCTGGGATAACACGTGGTAACAAAAATGTCACGGTAATGATTACCTTGCCAATGCTGAAGTCTGCTTAGAGCAACGAATAAGACAACTACCGTATCCATAATCACGTATCCATGAACTGTGTCCTACCACTATATCTCTCTGGTGCATTGAAATCGGTTGTTCCAGCCAGCAGGTCAGCTGGGTCATCGTCAGTCGTGTCACGTTGCACACGTGACCTCCGACCAGCACAATGTAATCGGTCAGAGAGGCCGACAGATTCAAATTCCTTCCCTTTTAAACAAACGAGCAGAGATCTTTTAATGAAACACATGGGTTTTGTAGTCATCAAACAGCAAGAAGCACTTTTTATAAGTTGGAGGACATGTCACATGAGGGTCACTTTTTCTTAGTTGAAGGACATCAGGGGGGGGCAACAAGGCTAACATTTAATTAACTAAAATCATATATAGAATTGCTATAAATAATTGAATCATAGTAGAATGTTTGATGTTATTTATAGACATCAAAATAAAATAACTCGTAATAGAAAATAATATCCTGTTCAAATTGTCAATTTTCTCATATACTTTTGCTCATTCTTTGAGAGATGAGGGCCATTTCTTAGGCCTGGCAGGCCATTTTTGGCCCGTGGGCCACGGGCCAAAAACCACTGATGCCTACATCTGTACCAACATCTGAACTATTTATATATCACCATTTCTGGTGGCTGTGATGCCCTCATCCTTTATCCAGGCTTGGGACTGGCACTGGCAGAGTGCAACCAGCGGCGTAGTTGTTCTATAAATGAAGGATGTCAAAAGTTTTATTCCCGAGTGTCCTCTTTACTAGCCATCAATGACGTCGGTCTTCCACAATACTTTTTTTCTCAATTTAATGCGCTTCGACATGTAATTGCATGCAGTGTGTCACATAGATTAGTATCATTTTCAAATAAACAAAAAATATATACCACAACTGGAATCAATTGCCCATTTATATACCACTTCGGCGTGAAACTCCGATGCAGTGTCCGCTCTGCAGTCGGGAGCGCCTCTGAGTAGAGTGCCTGAAGGGGCGCTATAACAAGTGCACATACAAACCCCTATTTCTAGTGACTGTGATGTCTACAAGACTGGAACCATACCTGTAGCTTAAGCACGAGGTGACTTGACTCAAGAGGTTCAACACTGTCGTTCTCTGTATGAGGGAAAACTTCCGGGTCGACGGTGTAACCCAACCGACTGAGATTCGGTTGACTGTCCGGAAAATTCCAAAGATCTCGGACACCATCCATCGCAAAACGCATCTCAACCGGAAGAATCCAGTTCGTGGATAGCCGTAGGCTAGCGGACTCATTTCTCAAATCTGGAGACTTACAGATCATCGTTGATCCACCGGGTTTCGCAAGACATGCCTGCAATCAACAATTGTGTGACTTCATTATGCATGTATGTATGTATGTATGTATGTATGTATGTATGTATGTATGTATGTATGCATGTTGTATTTATGTATTTATATATGTATCTATGTATGTAGGAACACTTGCTATAGCGCCTCTTCAAGGTTCTACTCGGAGGTGCTCCTGACTACAGTGCGAACACTGAATCAGAGTTTCACGCCGAAGTGCACAAGCAACTGCGAGTGAAGGACTTGCTCAGGGTCCGTATACATGGCTTCATGAGGTGAATTCGAACCTGCAACCTTCCGGCTCCAAGGCACCGAGCATACCTGGCAGTGTGCAGTGGCATTAGGATTTGAAACAGCTATTGATTAGCAAACATTGTTGAGATAACAGAGGCTGGTTGACGCAACCGTGCACAAACGATTCCCATCTTCTTAGAGTTGCTAGAAATCAATCTGACCTAAATGTATTGGCGGTGGTTAAATTGCTCAACCAGGAGTTGCTCGATCTCTGAGTTTTCTTCTAAATAATAACGCTTAAGCCTATTATTCTGATGTATCTATAAACAATAGTTGCCAATCACTATTCGGAAAATACATTAAATGTATGAAACAAGAATCATATTCATTCATTCATACATACAAGAATGAATATAATATAGCGCCTCTTCCATAGAACTACTCAAAAGTGCTCCTGACAAGAAAAAAGCATGGCAAAAAGTACAGTTTTGGGTTGAATAAGAAAAGCTTCAGTAAGAAACCCAAGGAAGCAGGCGTAGCACCTGTGGGAGCCCATTCCAGACCAGTGGGCCCACCATGGAAACGGCTCGATTCTGCATAGTTGCAGTTCGTGCGAATAGAACCAAGAGCACCCCCCTTCTGTGCAGAACGATTATTGTAAAGACAGCACATTTATGGGACAGGTCTTCACTTTTAGGTCGATCTCAAATCCTGCAAGATCCGGACAAATTTAACTACTATACTCATTGGTCACAATGACATTTGGGACCATTATATCAAAATCCTCATTCATGCAATGTGTAAAGAAGTAGTAAAGATACGATTCTGAGACTCACATCGTCATATTTTGTTTCGTTGTGAAGAACATTGACGTAAAGTCGAGGCCGACCTACGCAGTCCAAGTTTTCTCCAGTCACCGTTAGGTTCATACCTCCGCTAAATCACACCAAAAAAACAGACAATTTAAAAAAAAATTAATCGCAATTTCATGTTATATACTCAACTCTTTGGTTTTAATTTCTTTTTCAATCCAATTAAAAACAACACATTTTATCCAATTTGCACACCCAATGGTTCCGTGGAACACACTTTGGGAGATCTATGGTAGGTTAATATCTGTACAAAGCAAACTGCAGCAGCAAACCAGATTTGGTGATGGAAAGCCACTGTTAATATGAGGCAACTTGTTAAAAGCGAGGTCAGTGGAAAGTGTAAGGTCACAGGCAAGGTAAGACCATTGGTAAATTGGTGATATCAGGCCAAAGCAAAGCCGATAATACTGCTACAGGAAAAGCAAGTTGGATGGTTAAGACCACAGGTTAAGCAAGGTCACTGCTAATGTACACATTGTACAGTATAACCAATTCCAAGTATTACCAATTCCTAATACCTTCCACACCCTTTATCAGTGGCACAGTTTATTGCCCTCAAGAGAAGGGGAAGATGCGATTACAGCAGAAACTACATATTGAAGTGTCAGGTCAACTGAGCAACAGAGAGAGGGAGCCACAGTCCATCATGAGGTCGTGAGGGTCAACGGGTGCAATATTAAATGCTGATTACTGGATGGAAATAGCATCCAAACCTGTAATACACAGACCTCTCATTGTCCTCTATGGAGTCCAAGCAAAACCAAATAGAGAAATGAAGAACCCAAGGATAAATGAAAACGGGTCAGTGTTGTTTCTGTTGTAATAATCAAATCTAATCCATATTCCAACATTTTATACACACACATACGTAAATGTATTTACGAAGTTTTTGGTTTCAAACCTCTCAAAATGATTTCCAATTTTATGAATACTTCCGTGGATTTTGAACCGAGTTCATTGAAGCCCCTCCCCTCCGTGACATGGAAAACACCTCCAAATTTTTTCCTACTCAGACAATCAATCGTGGAGCGCGGTGGTGTAGTGGTGGCATCATTGACTTGAAGTCAGAAGGTTCGAGGTTCGAATCCACCTCACGTCGCCGCGTAGGGACCTTGGGCAAGTCCTTCACTCGCAATTGCTCAGCGCATCGGCGTGAAACTCTGTTGCAGAGTCCGCTCTGCAGTCGGGAGCGCCTCTGAGTAGAGAGCTTGAAGGGGCGCTATAATAAGTGCACACACAAATCATGTTTCTAAACACTTTAATACTGAGAGAGTACTAGGTGTTAATAATAATAATAATAATAATAATAATAATAAGGTGCGCTGACAAAACAGCGCCGACAAAACGGCGCAGTAACAAAATGGCGTGGTAACAAAATGGCACAGGACAAAACGGCACAGGACATAAAGAAAAATATTGTGTTAGTACTTTAATTGTTAAATTGGTAGAAGCACTAAAAATATACTATTTTCATCAATCCAGCTTCCATTTAAGCAAGACTATTTCTTCAATCCAGCTTCCATTTAAGCAATACTATTTTCATCAATCCAGCAGCTTCCATTTAAACAAGAACATTTTCATCAATCCAGTTTTCATTTAAGCAAGAATATTTTCATCAATCCAGTTTTCATTTAAGCAAGAATATTTTCTTCAATCTAGCTTCCATTTAAGCAAGACTATTTCTTCAATCCAGCTTCCATTTAAGCAATACTATTTTCATCAATCCAGCTTCCATTTAAGCAAGACTATTTCTTCAATCCAGCTTCCATTTAAGCAGTACTAGTTTCATCTATCCAGCAGCTTCCATTTAAACAAGAACATTTTCATCAATCCAGTTTTCATTTAAGCAAGAATATTTTCATCAATCTAGCTTCCATTTAAGCAAGACTATTTCTTCAATCCAGCCTCCATTTAAGCAAGACTATTTTCATCAATCCAGCTTCCATTTAGCAAGACTATTTTCATCAATCCAGCTTCCATTTAAGCAAGACTATTTGCATCAATCCAGCCTCCATTTAAGCAAGACTATTTCTTCAATCCAGCTTCCATTTAAGCAATACTATTTTCATCTATCCCGCTTTCATTTAAACAAGAACATTTACATCAATCCAGCTTCCATTTAAGCAAGAATATTTTCATCAATTCAGCTCAAATTTAAGTGATAATATTTTCATCAATCCAGCTTCCATTTAAGAAAGACTATTTTCATCAATCCAGCCTCCATTGAAGCAACACTATTTCTTCAATCCAGCTTCCATTTAAGAAAGACTATTTTCATCAATCCAGCCTCCATTTAAGCAAGACTATTTCTTCAATCCAGCTTCCATTTAAGCAATAATATTTTCATCAATCCAACTCCAATTTAAGCGAGAAATTTTCATTCAATCAAGCTTCTATTTAAGGAAAGATGATAATTATATTTTAGCGAAAGTATTCAGCGATCAAAACTAAAATCATCTTCATCAAGTCCTAGAGTTCAAATACGCTGTCATAGTAGCAGAAGTATAAAAATATAATAAACTAGAAACTATAATCAACTGATCATCAAGTCCTATAACGACGGGCTGCACTGCTTGATAGCTAATAATTTTATAAGCAAACAATCACTAAACGGGTATCCTAGTCTTTGTACTGCACCATATTGCCCTGGAACTTTGAATTGAGCCGTTCTGTCGGCGCCGTTTTGCTTGGTGCCAATAATAATAATAATAATAATAATAATAATAACAACAACAACAATAATGATAATAAAAATAATAATAATAATATTGCTTCCTTGATGAAAAACGCCTGCAAATGCACTGTTTGTTAGTTTGTATATGCATTAAGCATTTGCTATAGCGCCCTTCAATCTCTCTACTCAGAGGCGCTCCCGACTACAGCACGGACACTGCATTGGAGTTTCACGCTGAAGCGCTGAGTAATTGCGAGTGAAGAACTTTGCCCAAGGTCCCTATGCGGGGACTTGAAGTGGATTCGAACCTGCTACCCTCCAGCTGCAAGGCAATGAACATACCCACTAGATCACCGCACCCCACTGCGCTGTAACATGTACAAGTTATGAAAAATCTTAATTAACATCAATCTTAACTACCAACAGAACAACAGACAGCCTGCATTACACGGCGCTGACCAACCTCAGAAAACTGCGATTTGGGAAGATGCTAAAGATGACCGGATCTTCACAGTAGGTGTAATTGTAGCGACCCTTTGTGATGTCAGCACTGTCTATGACGACCTCGACTGAGCCGTCCTTCCTGCCTGACAACGACGACTGCCACTGACCAATTACCTTTGAGTCGAACGATGACGTGCGGCAAAGAATCTCTGACGAATTTATCCTATAGATAAAAAACTTAGATGATGACGATAATAATAATAGCGACAACTTATATGGCGCCGTAACAATAATAATAATAATAATAATAATTACGACAATTTATATGGTGCAGTTACACAGCCATTCGTTACAAGGGCGCCTTATGTATGTATGTATGTATGTATGTATGTATGCGCACTTGTTATAGCGCCCCTTCAAGCTCTATACTCAGAGGCGCTCCCGACTCCAGAGCGGACACTGCATCGGAGTTTCACGCCGAAGCGCTGAGCAATTGCGAGTGAAGGACTTGCCCAAGGTCCCTACGCGGCGACGTGAGGTGGATTCGAACCTCGAACCTTCCGGCTTCAAGGCAACGACGCCACCACTACTCCACCGCGCCCCACACAGTGGAGTAGAGAGACCAGCTCTATGACACTGCTTTACTGCTACAAGAGTGCCTCACAAACGGGTGTAGGACATTTCCTCTGGACAAACCATCCCCCCGGACAAAAACCCTCAATGGACAATTCCCCCCTGATTTAGCCTAGGACATTAACCCCCCCCACGGACAATTCCCCTTTGCTGCGTAAATAGCCTATTTCTGTAGGTATAATTTGCTCAAACTTCAGCTAATTATCCAGTTCACGGTACTGTGTCAACTAGTTAGTGTCATAAGGGTAAACACCTGTCGCTGTCATTTAGGCGTGAACTTATGATTTGTTAGTGTCGTTCAGTCATTCCCATATGAAGCTAATACCTGTTGGTGTTAAGTTAGACCAGCATCAATCGTTGTCATCAATCCAGCTTCCATTTAGGCAAAATTTCGTTTAATCCAACTTCTATTTAAATAACAATTATTTTTATCCATCCAGCCCCAATTTAAGCAAGAATATTTTCATCAATCCAGCTCCAATTTAAGCAAGAACATTTTCGTCAATCCAGCTCCAATTTAAGCAAGAACATTTTCATAAATCCAGCTTCCATTTAGTAAAATTTAGTTTGTATCAATCTGGCTTCTATTTAGCAAGAATTCTTTTCATCAATCCAACTTAAGTACCAGCTTTTTTTGTCCTACCCTGGGGGGTTTTGTCCTTTTTTTGTCCGGAGGTTTTGTCCAGGGGGAAATGTCCGTGTCCCTCACAAACAAAAACCGTAAACAAGGTCCCTTGGCACTCCAGAAAGACTGTACACTGTCACATTGTACACTGTACAGCGAAATATTCAGTAATTCAATTCATGTTATAAATAGTGATTGAATACCACAGGGCAATTAATAATATTCAGTAATTCAATTCATGTAATATATTATTTCAATTCACAAACACAATCAAAGAAATGAAAAAAATCACATTCCAATGGACAGCAAACAATGCTTTATTTAGCAGTGTCAGGAAGTTTAACCATAGTTCAGTAAAGTTAAACAAACTAATGTCAGCACAAATAGTAATTAATTGCAGATATTGTTATTATATATATATAAATCTATATAATATATACTACGTCATATAACTATATATCTTCGGGAGCTCTTTACTTTAACTTCGGCTTTCTCTGGTGGCTGTCATCTGCGCTCAGCCTCTAACGAAGATTTTGTGTTTGCACACGCACACACAGCCCATCAGACAGAACAGAGCTTTCTCGACTGCTTGGATTAACCTCCCCTTTGGCCTGCGTTCCCTTCCACGGGACTTGTTTAACTCTTTTTACAAACTTTGTTTGTTTGTTTGTACGCGCACTTGTTATAGTGCCCCTTCAAGCTCCCTACTCAGAGGCGCTCCCGACTACAGAGCGGACACTACATCAAAGTTTCACGCCGAAGCGCTGAGCAATTGCGAGTGAAGTACTAGTCCCTACGTGGCGACTTGAGGTGGATTCGAACCTGCGACCCTCCGGCTGCAAGACTACAACCATACCCACTACACCACCGTGCCACACAACTACTCAAGACTCTCCTCTATGGCCGTGGCTGGGTTTGGAGCGCCTCTGAATAGTTATCTTGAAGGGCTGCGATATAGATTCCTCTGACAGACAGACAGATGGACAGACAGACGGACGGACAGACAGACAGACACACACAGACAGACAGACAGATATTAAACTTGAGTGACAAACAGCCTTCGTTGAATTGCTTACCTGGTAACATTACACCGTCTGCCGACCACTGACACTGCCAGATGCGAACCGATCTCAAGATTTGTCCCAGTGATGGTTAGGTTTGTACCACCCGACGCAGGACCAAAGTCAGGCGTGATGCGTTGAATGGAAGCCACCTGGTGACAAAGAAGGAACTCATTATTATTATTCATTTCAAGAATTTATGTAGTGCCCCTTCAAGAAGCCCCACACAGAGGTGCTCCCAGTCCAACCACAGTGATACAAATTGGTATTCGGGGGCCTGAAAAACACACAACGCATTAAACGTCAGCAGGAAAGTTGTAAAAGTTATTTGGTAACAGAGAAATTCGCTTACATAGGACCCTTGATACGAAAATCCTAATATCTTCCAGTGGAAGTTTGAATTAGATTAATCTGGCGTTACCTTGTAGGAGAAGCTGTACGGTCCGGAACTGGATGATCCACGGATTTCAAATCCAACAGTCGTCTTGCTTTCGTCCATCACCGAGACCCGGAACTCACGCTCCAGAGGTTCAGGGGATGATTTTGTCTTGCATACGATACTACAAGAAACAAACATGTATCCGATTTTAATACACTTATCTAACCTAACCTAACAAGGTTTAGTTCCCAAATCTAGACTTATTTGGCTTTGCTATGCAACCACTGACAAACAGATTTGATTTAGACTGTCATGATTTGTTTACGGTGAGAGTCGACTAAAAGGGAATGAGAAGCCAATGCAGCTCGACGTTAAAGTGTTAAGCACTTCTGATTTGCTTTGTTCTATAAATGGCACTACATCAATTACAGTCTCCTCCATCTACCAATCAATCAATCAATCAATCAATCAATCAATCAATCAATCAATCAACCAATCAATCAATCAAATCAGTCAGTCAGTCAATTAATCAATCAATCAATCAACCAACCAACCAATCAATCAATCAACCAACCATCCAATCGATCAATCAACCAACCAATCAAATCAATCAACCAATCAATCAATCAAATCAATCAATCAATCAATCGATCAATCAATCAATCAGTCAATCAATCAATCAAACAATTAACTAACCAACCAATTACCACTCAACCAATCAATCAACCAATCAAACAAACAAACAATCAACCAATCACTCTTAACATCACATCTGCAGGGCTCTCGAAAGACTATCTTCCATTTCATGGTAAAATATGCAATACTACCTAGAACACCCTTAGCCTCTGTCAAAATAATCAAGTCGGTACGACGGAGGTGGAAGGAGGAGGGGTGGGGAAAGTCTTTGAAGCAGAAAAGTCTCTCCCTGATCTACTCTCTAATGTCACGTAACGTCATATCTAAAATAATTACAATCAGTTTTCTACAACACCTTGTCAAGGGCCACACCATATCCTGTTTCTGTACTCTTTGCCATCTCCTCTTCTGTCTGTCTGTCTATCTGTCTGTCTGCATGTACCTAGACTCAACAGTTCTATATAAACCGTCTCAACAATTGCGCCTGAGCATCTTAAAAGATAACTCACATTAATAATACGTTGCAGAGAGGATGAAGCCAGTTCAGTAAAGACCAGGGTAATTAGTCAATTAATTAATTAGTTAATTAATTAGTTAATTAATTAATTAGTTAATTAATTACTTCAGTTCAGTAAAGACCAGGGTAATTAGTCTGAGCCAAACAACCTGATTTAGGTACCCAGGGTCTATGAAAAATCCACAACTTCACCGAATATCTATCAATTGGTCAATTTAGACAAATCCAATATCATAAAAATTGATTATTATAGATATCAACATTGAATCTGGCCAATATACAGACATACCACGAGCTATTTCGATAGTCGATCTGACATTCATAGTTGCTGGCAACCTTGACGTTGGCTAAACTTCCCGCCCAAGTACCATTGCCGAAATTCTGACCATGGATTGTCACAACTGTACCGCCTTCGACCGGTCCAGATCGAGGCCAGAACTAAGAACATAAGAACTAAGAACATAAGAACAAGCATCAAACGACATTCAACTTTTAATAACAATAAGAACGATAATAAAAATAAAGACAGTAATAATGACAACAACTTGAAATAGATTAACCAGAAGAAAACAAACTGCAAATGGTCAATTTTAATTCATCTGCTCATTATAGTTCGCCTTACAAAGAAACCAAAAATACTGTTTACAATAAAATACCAGTAATAATAATTACCACAAAAAATTTAACTATAATAACACAACTTTTTTCAAATTCTAACTTAACATGGATTGGAAAAAATCACGTCCTTCTGATGTTCCAGCTTCAAATATATAACCACCAGGGTCTTTTGATGTTATGGCATATTTAATTATTGCATCATTAACCAGTTAAAATATGTACAATGTATCCTGAGGTACAAAGAAGTTTCCTTCTGCTCAAACTGAAGTCAGGGCAACCAGAAAGGAATCCCCTTCCCCTGATTCGAACAGTGATAAGAGCAACCACAAAAGGTTTCCTCTAGAACTCCGCCACTGGTTGCTCTCTGCCAGTGCCAGTCCCAAGTCTGGATAGGGGAGGAGGGCGACACTAATCTTTGATATGGCAGTGTCATTAGACATGTAACAAGGCTTTCTCTTGTTCTAACTGAGGTCATAATGACCAGAAAGAGCCTCCATCTGTTCTAACTAAATTTAAGGAAACCACAAAAGCTTCCTCTTGTTCTAACTTGTCAGGATGACCAGAAAAGGGTTCCATCTGTTCTAATTGAAGTTAAGGCAACCACAAAAGGTTTCCTCTTGTGCTAGCTGAGGTCAGAATGACCAGAAAGAGTCTCCTTCTGTTCTAACTGAAGTTAAGGAAACCACAAAAGGTTTCCTCTTGTTCTAGTTGAGGTCAGGATGACCAGAAAGGGTTTCCTTCTGTTCTAACTGAAGTTAAGGCAACCACAAAAGGTTTCCCCTCGTTCTAACTGAGGTCAGAATGACTATAAATGGTTTTCCTCGGCTCTAACTTAGGCAAAAGCAACCACAAAAGGTTTCCTTTTGTTTTAACTGAGGTCAGAATGACTATATAAATGGTTTTCCTCGGCTCTAACTTAGGCAAAAGCAACCACAAAAGGTTTCCTCTTGTTTTAACTGAGGTCAGAATGACTATATAAATGGTTTTCCTCGGCTCTAACTTAGGCAAAAGCAACCACAAAAGGTTTCCTCTTGTTTTAACTGAGATCAGAGCGACCAGAAACCAAGTTACAGTGGCATATTAGGAATTTTCTTCATTTCGTGCTGGCACTAATTTTTACGCTTTTGAAACTCAGGTAAACATGTGATGCACAGAGTGGTGGTGGAGTGCCAGGAGTGGGTATGTTCGTTGCCTTGCAGCTGAAGGGCCGCAGGTTCGAATCCACCTCCAGTCGCCCGCGCATGGACCTTGGGCAAGTCCTTCACTCGCAATTGCTCAGCGCTTCGGCGTGAAAGGATATATATATGCAAGGATATAGGCCTGTGTAACTATGCAGTGTCCGCTCCGTAGTCGGGAGCGCCTCTGAGTAGTGAGCTTGAAGGGGCGCTATAACAAGTGCGCATTAAAAAAAACAAAATAAACAGTGGTATGAATGAGCGCACCTAAATACTTGCTATACTGTCTTTTATGTGATATCTCACTGTGTCATCTCAGGCAGTGTCAAAATTTATTAATCTGGCAGCTAATGATCCATGGCCAACCAAATGTATAGAACTGCCATAAGTTGACGGTTGATAAAGCGCTCAGAGTTCCTGGTGCAGTGACCCACAAAACTAATTATAACATACAAGTTGAAATCTCACCAGGAAGTGCACAGAATTAACCTGCAGAGAAGTGATAACGATGCCGTTGTTCCCCCCTTCTCTCCATTGTCTCCTAGGAACCAGACTTAATGAGCAGTGTCCCATTTCACAAGTCATACAAATTGATACCATATTGGATACCAAAATAATACATAAAGCTCTACTGAGGGAGGTTTTTGTCCAGGGGTTGGGTTAATGACCGGGGTTAATGACCGTGGGGTTTGAGCCTGGGGATTAATTTAACTTTAACGGAAGTAAATGTTAGGTGGTTAATGTCTGTTCCAACGAGCCACAGAACAACAATCAGACATTAAATTTAAAAAAATAAAATTTGATTCGTGAACTGCCATTATTTTTCAAAACGCACAAAATCGTAACGTTGCGGCTGACAGCCTGACTTACCGAATGGATGACGGGGGGACAGTGTCCACTGAAATGTCCGGTCAAGCACCCGGACCTCGTGGAGCAATGGTCGTCACACCAACCGCAGTTCATCGGGTCTTTTGTCATGATGCAGCTCGAGCAATCGCTGTAAACGCTGCATGACTTCAGTGGCACCATGGATATCTTCAAGAAAATATAAACAAACAAATTAATTAATTATCGGAACAGCAGCCATGGGCGGAGGCCTGGGTGTAGACTTGGGGGGACGAAAAGACGTGAGATTTTTTTGACGGACGAGTGGCTGAGTGTCGCCGAAAAATTTCCATCTTTTGTCGGTCAAAATTTCTGACGACCTTTTTTTAGTCATCCGACGAAATCTCGACGAAATTTTCTATTTTCGCCACCAAAAAAGTAATGGTCGGGGGTAACGGCGGGGGTAATGGCAGGGGGGTAATGGGCCGGGGCGTAAAGTCCGGATACCGATCCGCTGTGGAATAGGAAGCCAGTGGAGCACATTCTGCATGTATTCCGTGACTTGGTCAAATTTAGGGATGCGACCTAAGGAGTACAAAGACCATAATGTTGCTATGAAAATCGCCCGCCAAACGGAAATGGATTCCCCCAATTTATGGGGTGATATCACAAGCCCAGAATCAGTAATATAACTCTACCAACACTAAGGCAATCAAACTAACTGGAGGATGGTAAATAGTCGTGCATTTTCCCACATCACTGGCCTCATAACTAGAATTGGTCCACAGCAGCAGGACATTATGAAATAGATAAAGGAAACCAGTAGACCATTCAATTTAACTATCAACCAGAGAAAATGAAAACAATGGTAATTTAACAAAAAACAAAACAAAGTCACAAATAACAATGACGATAATTAGGGCTGCCTATTTCTGATTCTGCCAATCTGGGATTCTGACTGTGCTATTTATTACCAATTAGGCCTAACCCTGTTCACATTTGCTTCAAAATAGTTTTATCCCCAGAAGCTAATTCAGTTATATTCAGCTGTGCACGAGTGGCCTTAAAATCTGTTGCAAACTGTCGTAGCTCATTTGCTTTAAATGTATCGAATCAACCAATCATTTTATGTAAAGTAATGCATGTGCGCTTGTCAGATGTAAATAAAGGCTACTTATTTACTTACAGAATCACATGCAATGCATTGTATGGAAGATTCGATGGGAAAGAGCAAAGGTATGCCAAGACAATGTTTGCAACGTAAATATAAATGAGGACAGCAGAAATAAAAGTACGTGTCTAAAATATTGTACAGCTCTCTCGCAGTTGGATGCATATGTCACGTGATATTCTATTCCCCCTTAAAGCCATCAAGGGGATGAATTAATCTAGCTATCCCCCCCCCCCCGGATGAAATAATTAACCGGTCTAGACTATCCGGGAGGGGAGTGGGTGATAAACCATTCTATCCTCTTTAATGAAAAATGCTTATAATTGAAAATTTTATGCTGTAATCAAACTTTAGAGTGACTCTATTTGTTTTAAGTGTCCAAAACAATGTTCAGAGCAAGGCAAATCGAATTTACTTAGTGGCTCTAAGTGTTCTTAAGCGTCCTAAATGTTATAAGCGCTCTAAAACTAAAGCAAGCAAAATTATCTAGTAGGAATAAACACACCTGTTAGTGTCATTGTTTAAAAATTAAAACAAGGCAGATGGAAGTTAATTTGAAAAACCAAATACACGCAGAAGTGTCTTTTTTCAACTTCTCTTCATATGGGGGATATGATTAATACGGGGATACTCTATTTCGTGACACCTGCGCTGACGGCCTAACGCTGGATCCATAGATAACATAAATGTGGACATGACATATTACTTGGACCAACCCCAAGGGAGGCAATGGACCTGACAAGCAATAACAATTATCATAATAATAACATTATCATAATAATAACAACCATTGTTTAATTTCAACATGTTCGCAACTCATTGTATCAACATGATTTATCACAGCAGACGAATTTTCTTTATTAACTTTTGTTCACTTATTTCTCACATTTGCCATAGTGCCACTTCAAACAAACTCTACTCAGAGGCGCTCCCGACTACAGTGCGGACACCGCATCGAAATTTCACACAGAAGCACACGAGCAATTGCGAGTGAATGACTTGTTCAAGGTCCTACATGACGGTTTGAGGGTGGATTTGAACCTCGAACACTCCGGCTACAAGGCACCGAACCCACCACAACACCACTGTGCCCACAATTTAATTGACCGGCAGTGCAAAGAATGTAGGCCTGTGTGCCAGGTTGTATGCCTGTGCCATGGAATAGGCCTGTGCCAGGTTGTAGGTTTGTGCCATAATGTAGGCCTGTGCCATGTTGTAGGCATGTGCAACCGTGTAGGCCTGTGCCAGGTGTAGGCATATGCAAGGGTGTAGGCCTACGTAATAATGCAGGTCTATGCCATAGTGTAGGCCTTTGCCAGTGCGTAGACATGCTCCACCACGCAAGCCTGCGCCATAATGTAGGCCTATGCAACCATGTAGGGCATAACGTAGGCCTATGCAAGGATATAGGCCTGTGCAACTATGCAGAGTGTAGGCCTGAGCGTAGGGACTGTAGGCCTGTTCCACGATGTAGGCCTTTTCCACGATGTAGGCCTGTTCCATGATGTAGGCCTGTGCGATGGTGTAGGCCTGTAAAGTTCGCAAGTTGCGTCTGAACTCCTGAGAAAGTTTTTAATTGGCGCCAACATCTAACACCAACTTCGTTCAAAGAGGGCGCTCCAGACAAAGTAGCGGCTCTCTCTATTTCCCCACCCTACCCAACCCACCCCCACCCCACCCGGGATCAACCGCTTCCCAGCTTTACGGCGGGAGATACGACCCGCTGTGAAGGGATAGGGTTACAAGGGGGAAGCGGAGGGCGGGTGTAGGGTGACTGTGAAGGGTAAGCTTAAAAAGAAACCACAATATTTGACTTTGGTTAAAATCGTTGGATGTACACGAACAACAAACGTCGGTTAGTCATTAGTTTGTTGCTTCACCCACTTCTACAAATCAGTCCATCATAGTCACACACACGCTGCGTCTCCCTCTCTGTCTGTTTATATGTCTGTATGTCTGCTTATCTGTCTGTCTGCCTGTCTGTGTGTCTGTATGTCTATCTAACTGTTTAAATGTCTGTCTGCTTATCTGTCTGTCTGTGTGTCTGTCTATCTGTCTACGTGTCTGTCTATCTGTCTGTTTATCTGTCTGTCTGCTTATCTGTGTGTCTGTCTGTCTATCTGTCTCGTTTATCTGTCTGTCTGCTTATCTGTGTGTCTGTCTGTCTATCTGTCTGTCTGCTTATCTGTGTGTCTGTCTGTCTGTTTATCTGTCTGTCTGCTTATCCGTCTGTCTGCGTGTCTGTCTATCTGTCTGTCTGTTTATCTATCTGTCTGCTTATCCGTCTGTCTGTCTGTCTGCATGTCTGTCTATCTATCTATCTATCTATCTATCTATCTATCTATCATCTATCCATCTATCTATCTATCTATCTATCTATCTATCTATCTATCTATCTATCTATCTATCTATCTATCTATCTATCTATCTATCTATCTATCTATTTCTATCTATCTATCTGTCTATTATTACTATTATTATTACATAAATTTATTACGCGCGCTATCTGTCTGTCTGTCTATCT
>OX457053.1:28005996-28013496 GCA_949752735.1 Lumbricus terrestris
ACGACCAAGCCAATGCAGAGACAACGTTGTCCAAGAAGATCTCTCAGCATCTTTTGTGACAGGAAGTTGGAAATCTTCTTTCAAAGAAACACTTCTCGAATATCATGCACGCCACAGATTTTACCACCACATGCATCTCCTCGTACCACCCTGCAGCTGGTCCAACACAAGGTGTGGCCGCCCTAAGGTAGACGCGGCCTGGATCCGTTGACTTTCGTGAGAACAAACTGGTCCATGGTCCAGAAATCATCATAATCGACCTATAACTTTAACCACCACCACAGCCCACCCGTCACCACTCAAGTGGTGCTCTCCTCTGAAGGGTACCACTATCTTCGGGGCTCCAGAGGACCCTTAATAACCCAGCCGAGGCAAACAAGGAAAACGGAAGCTATGGAAAGGACGTTTTTCAAGAGCGCAGCTGGTTTGACCGCCTGGCGTCCGCGCTGACCAGTAAACCTTAGGACTGTTCAGATTTCCTTTCTTGCTGCGGGCAATCGATGTCTGTGTTTCTTCTGACACGTCCACGCCGTTAAAACTATATAGTGTCTGCGAAGACCAGATGTCTATAAAAATGCGAGTGTATATAGGAATGCAAGCATCTCTATAGATGCGTGTCATTATTTTTGCTACACACATTTTGCAGCGTACACAAGGTCACAGAGAAATTCGAATCTGAGGTGCAGGGAAACATGGGCGGAGACTTAGGTGGGGGAGGGAGGGTGGACGGTCCCCCTCAATGGATGTGGTGGGGGGACGGTCCATGCATTTGTCCCCCCCCCAAGTTAGGTCACCATGTACATGAGAAATGTGATGATGAGGCACAGTGGGGGGAATGAGAATCTAAAATGTGGGGAAATGCGTATCTGAGGTGTGGGGAAATGCGAATCTTGTAAGATCCTTGGAAATTCGACTTGGAGGCACGGGGCAAATGCAAATATATAAGGCGTTGGGAAATGTGCACCTGATGCACATTGTATGCAAGTGTATTTTCACATATATATATGCATGCAAGTATAATTATCTGCATGTATGTCCAAACAGGGACATCTGCATGGCACCTATTCTGAGCGCTAAAAAGCTGAATGAACTAGAAAACCGTCTGCAGCAGCAGGTTCAAACATATCGACAAACATATCGACAAACATATCGACAAACATATCGACAAACATATCGACAAACATATCGACAAACATATCCACAAACATATCCACAGACATATCCACAGACATATCCACAAACATATCCACAAACATATCCACAAACATATCCACAGCGCTCGGCATTGTAGGAATGGGAAATGGTATTAATGGCGACAAAGTTATGTCGACGGATTCGATCTCAATTTCAAAATGATTAAGTTCAAAAGGTCAACTCAAAAGAGACACAAAGATAGAGAGCTAGAGTCCCCCCCCAACAGATTGAATGTCCCCTATTAATATAATAGGACGCAGGCGAACTTAATGAATTATAATAGGCCATTAGGAGTGTAATAGCCTTCAAGCAGGGTCATAATGGTGATGGAAGCATTTAAGATCATTCCCTCTTGAGACTTGAGATTGAAACTTCCGCTACAAGCTCTTCATTGAGATCCCAACCAAAGGATTAGCAGTGGCCTCTTAACATTTCAGCTCTACTAAATACGGCAAGATGGCTGCAGTAAGGATTGAAACGCTATTTAACTCTGGTTTTAAAGTGAATTAAAAGCTGAAAATAGTTGCGTTGACCTTATAATTTGGGTAAGAATCAATTGCAAACATTTTTGTAAACCAACGCTGTTTCATTTCCGAGCCTATTTTGTTACGAAGAGTCAAAATCCGTACAAACAAACATATGGAAGGACAAACTTTCGGAATTATAATATAAGATTGGAAGATCCTTAAGGAATCGTGCCTCAATCATGCCAAAGATAAAAAGCATGCTTGACAGTGGGGCATGTCAAACCCTGGCATAGATATATAATCAGTTGCCCCAGAGGAACTATAGCACCCTTGATGTAATTGGCATAAACTCTGCAATTGACATTAATTTAATACTAATCATTCATACTTGATGAGAGTTAAACATACACCACATGAAGAGCATTCTGATAGGAAAGATTTCCATGGGCTGTGTGAGTATTAAGACAAATAGTTGAAAGTGCTGGTGGTGCCATAGACACTTTACATTACATATGCCCCTTGAATGTAATGTGAATGTAATATGAATGTAATGTGAAAGTCATCTGATGTCTTGTGAATATAATGTGAATGTAATGTGAAAGTCATCTGATGTCTTGTGAATGTAATATGAATGTAATGTGAAAGTCATCTGATGTCTTGTGAATGAAATGTGAATGTAATGTGAAAATCATCTGATGTCTTGTGAATATAATGTGAATGTAATGTGAAGTCATCTGATGTCTTATGAATGTAATATGAATGTAATGTGAAAATCATCTGATGTCTTGTGAATGTAATGTGAATGTAATGTGAATGTAATGTGAAAGTCATCTGATGTCTTGTGAATATAATGTGAATGTAATGTGAAAGTCATCTGATGTCATGTGAATATAATGTGAATGTAATGTGAAAGTCATCTGATGTCATGTGAATATTATTGTGAATGTAATGTGAAGTCATCTGATGTCTTATGAATGTAATATGAATGTAATGTGAAAATCATCTGATGTCATGTGAATATAATGTGAATGTAATGTGAATGTAATGTGAAAGTCATCTGATGTCTTGTGAATATAATGTGAATGTAATGTGAAAATCATCTGATGTCATGTGAATATAATGTGAATGTAATGTGAAAATCATCTGATGTCTTGTGAATGAAATTTGAATGCAATGTGAAAATAATCTGATGTCTTGTGAATGTAATATGAATGCAATGTGAAAATAATCTGATGTCTTGTGAATGTAATGTGAATGTAATGTGAAAATCATCTGATGTCCTGTGAATGTAATGTGAATGTAATGTGAAAGTCATCTGATGTCCTGTGAATATAATGTGAATATAATGTGAATGTAATGTCAAAATCATCTGATGTCTTGTGAATATAATGTGAATATAATGTGAATGTAATGTGAAAGTCATCTGATGTCTTGTGAATATAATGTGAATATAATGTGAATGTAATGTGAAAGTCATCTGATGTCTTGTGAATATAATGTGAATGTAATGTGAAAGTCATCTGATGTCTTGTGAATGTAATGTGAATATAATGTGAATGTAATGTGAAAATCATCTGATGTCTTGTGAATATAATGTGAATGTAATGTGAAAGTCATCTGATGTCTTGTGAATATAATGTGAATGTAATGTGAAAGTCATCTGATGTCTTGTGAATGTAATGTGAATATAATGTGAATGTAATGTGAAAATCATCTGATGTCTTGTGAATATAATTTGAATGTAATGTGAAAGTCATCTGATGTCTTGTGAATATAATGTGAATGTAATGTGAAAGTCATCTGATATCCTGTGAATGTAATGTGAATGCAATGTGAAAATCATCTGATGTCTTGTGGATATAATGTGAATGTAATGTGAAAGTCATCTGATGTCTATATGACATCTTTAACTGCCATCAACTAATCATCATGACCACGATCAAATATGCAACCCTTCAGTTACAAGGCACAGAACATACCACGACACCACTGTATGTCACCAACTTCCTTCTTCGTGCCACACCAGCCTCTTACCTTTTTCCCTGAAAGCACGTAGATATTTTCCTCGTCCTCGTCCAGCTCCATGTCGTTGCGGATCGCGGACCCAGTACCAACATCTATGACGTCATAAGGGTCAGCATCCGAACCATGAATGACAACCTGTAGCCACAAACCATCACTATATATATCATCATTATCAGCAGCAGCAGCAGCAGTAGCAGCAGCAGGGAATTCACCTCAGCGTACACAACATAAAACAACAATAGCATCAATACAAAAACAAAAAATAATAATAATAATAATAGTGTGAAAATCATCTGGTGTCTTGTGAATGATGTAATGTGAATGTACGGTAATGTGAAAACCATATGATGTCTAGGGAATGAATGTAATGTGAATGTAATGTGAGTGTAATGTGAATGAAGTGTGAAAACCTTCAGATGTCTTGTGAATTTAATGTGAATATAATGTGAATGTAATGTCAAAATGGGTTGCAGATTCGATCTTGGTCATTTAATAATAATAATAATGATGATAATGATAATAAAAATAATAATAATAATAATAATAATGATGATGATGATGATGATGACGACAATAATAATATTGTAAAACTTCAATGCTTCACAGTCTTTAGCAGTTTCAGTTTTAAAAACAAGCCAATTAGACAATATGTCATTTACTGGATTATCTGAAGTATGAATTATAATATATTTTATTCTCATAGAAAACATTCGCAAAAATTGTATTCTTTAATGAAGCGCCTGCAAGTGTATCATTAAAATAATTATTATTAAAATAATAATCATTAAAATTAAATTATTAAAATAATAATTATTAAAATAAAAATTATTAAAATAATAATTATTACAAATAATAATTATTAAAATAATAATTATTAAAATAGAAATTATTAAAATAATAATTACTATGAATATTACAATTAATTGTACGTTTATTTCGTAATTCACAGCAAAGGCACCAGGGGGCTAGAAAGTCTTTGATTGGTTGCAAAGTAAGAGAAGAGAAAGACAAAGACAAGGGTTCTACAACATTGATGCTAGTGATTTCAACTGTAGGACAATGTTCCCAAAGGACATTTGAAATCGCAATGTTTCTATGGAATTATTGGACAAAGAGAAACAGAAAATAATGCAACTGTGAGATTTGGCCAAAACATACATAAAAACATACAGGAATTAGAGTTTAATGCACTCAAGGATCAATTTTAAGTTTGATAATCCAAATGTTGATCAATGCATCAAAGATCAATAAATCATAAAACCAATAAATCACAAGACCAATAAATCATAAGACAAATGCATCAGAAGATCAATAAATCACAAGACCAATGCATCAAAAGATCAATAAATCATAGGACCAATAAATCATAGGACCAATGCATCTGAGGATCAATAAATCACAAGACCAATGCATCAAAAGATCAATAAATCATAGGACCAATAAATCATAGGACCAATGCATCTGAGGATCAATAAATCACAAGACCAATGCATCAGAAGATCAATAAATCATAGGACCAATAAATCATAGAACCAATGCATCAGAAGATCAATAAATCACAAGACCAATGCATCAAAAGATCAATAAATCATAGGACCAATAAATCATAGGACCAATGCATCAGAAGATCAATAAATCACAAGACCAATGCATCAAAAGATCAATAAATCATAGGACCAATAAATCATAGGACCAATGCATCAGAAGATCAATAAATCCGAAGACCAAGATCAATATATCACAAGACCATTACGTCAGATAAATCAACGTACGAGCAGACCAATTCATCAGAAGATCAAATGCACTTTAAGACCAATACATTCAAACATCAAAGCTATGTAAATCATCCCATTATCACTAGATTGTCATGCACACACACACACACACACACACACACTCATGCTGCTCGACCTGGCCAAAGATTATAGCTCTGCAAAGCTACCGACTACTCCTATAGATGTGTAAAAAAATTCCTCTCCTGCATTCCACAGCTCTGTCTATTGCTTATATAACAATAATAATAATTTAATGAGCCAATTTACATACCTACTCTTCAGCCATGAACGTTAATTAATATATGGATAATTACGGGCCTCTCAGTAGGGAGTTGTTCAGGCACGTTTCGCCCAAGTAAAAAAAATAGTGATATGAATGCAGTAACGGTTACCAATAATGGCTCCACCACGAGACCGAAGACATGTAACTGGCACTACAATATTTTATGCAACGGGTCGCAGTGCGTCCCATTATACAAACATGGCTTTAATATTTAAACAAAATATTAATTAATTTATTAATTCATTCTTGATAGCTATTTGTGGGGCACAGTGGTGTAGTGGTGGCGTCGTTGCGTTGAAGCCGGAAGGTTCGAGGTTCGAATCCACCTCGAGTCGCCACGTAGGGATCTTGAGCAAATCCTTCACTCGCAATTGCTCAGCGCTTCGGCGTGAAACTCCGATGCAGTGTCCGCGCTGTATTCGGGAGCGCCTCTGAGTAGCGGTTGAGGGCTGGAAGAGGTGCTATAACAAGTGCGCATACAAACAAACAAAGCTATGCTCATCAGTTGAAATGTGAATTCGTTTGAACTGAAGGTTAGGACTCCTGAAGGTGAACTCTAAAAAACCTAGAACAGTGAAAAAGCAGAACTTCCTCGGTGATAAACTTCATTCATTCATTCATTCATTCATTCACTCACACATTCATTCATTCATTCATTCATTAAATGAATTTGAATAGCACCTCTTCAAGGGGACTACTCAGAGGCGCTCCAAACCCAAGCGTGGTTGAATAAAACTGTCTTAAGAATTAAAGATGACAGAGGAATGCCTATAACAAGGAGTTATAGAAAAGGAGCGGAGCGTCCAGGGAAGGCCATTCCAGGTCGAGGGTCCTACCACCATCATCAGTTCAACTATACAAGGACACATCCTCACACGGCCAAGCTGACCAGTGGTCACTCCTCCGCATAACAACTCCTACCACGACTACTGGTACCCCTCCAATCACACTCCCACCCACCCTCCCACCCACCCACTCACACACACACGCGCGCGCGCACACACACACACACACATACAGGTTGCGGACTGCACGAGGTAACTGCAATTCTTCTCAATTTTTGAAGTAAATTACGCAATTTTCCATAGAAGTACGATGCTCTCTGTTTCCAAGCAAAGCACCGTTAGTCACTCTGAAGTACCCGGAAAGCTGAAAGGTAGCTAGAGGCAGGGGAAAGAGATAGAGAGACAGAGAGAGAGACGACAGACAGACAGACAGACAAAAAGACACACACAGACAGACAGACAGAGAGAAAGAGAAGAGAGACAGACAGAGACAGACAGACAAACACACACAGACAGAGACACAGACAGAGACATATACAGACAGAGAGACAGATACAGAGACAGATACAGAGAGAGAAAAGAGGCAGACAGACAGAGACAGAGACAAACAAACAGACAGAGACAGAGAGAGACAAAGACAATGACAGAGAGCAGACATGCAGAGAGAGATACAGACATGCAGAGACAGACAGACAGACAGACAGAGACAGACAGGCAGAGATGGAAGAATAGAGAGGGAGAGATGGATGGAGACAGAGAACAATAAAGACACAATGACTGTCCGCTGACACAATGATACGATGAGGGTTGACAACACAATTACTTGGCCTGCAGACTGCAAAGGGGACCTACATCAATTTAAGTGGACCCTACCATCATCAACGCTGCTGCCTCTCCTGCAAGCAGCATCTCCTGCTGCTGCTGCTGCTGCTGTTTGGAACTCCATCATCATCATCATCATCATCGCCGCC
>OX457053.1:28015996-28020996 GCA_949752735.1 Lumbricus terrestris
ATTCTCCATTAAATATCAGGTCCACTACAGTCTGGAATAATTTATTGGGAACCCTTAGAACTGTCAAGCCCTTCTCCCACTTTAAATAATCAATCCGAGCACACATAGCAAAAAAATGATATCTAGTATTACCGAAATTAATTGTCATTGCATTTTGTTCATTTTTTAAAATTACATTGATTATATTATAAAATAAATAAGTTATTACTGTTCTTCCAACCAGTCGTTGATCTCCCAGCATCTTACAGGGATCATCTTGCACTTAGCGCCCCTACCTATAGCGAGATTTTTTTCCATTCAGAGGTACCCATTGTTTTCCATGCACTGTCTTTAACATTGATCAGTTTTATTTTATCACATTAGTTGTTTTTCAGCTGTTGTAATATGTAGGATGGTTTGCGCACTATTTTGTTTAAAACTCAGTTTAGACAAGATGGTAAAGATAGCAGGGCCGTTTTTAAGGGAATTTTAGAACTGCACAATCTCTTCTTTCCCTTCCCATCTTCCATGGTAAATTACTTCCAATCGGGGGGGGGACAATGAACTGTTTTGCTAGTTTTTACATAACTGCTTCTACAACTGCAAAAATACATTTAGAACTGCACATTTTGTGTACAACTGCACGTTAAAAAAGCCCCGAAAGATAGCATAATTATTATAATTATATTCTATACCTGAGACCCTTTATAGTTGACTACTGGTCAATAAACAGCAGGAAAGAAGTCGTGCACCCTAAACCTATAAAAGCCAGTGGCGTAGGCAAGGGGGGGGGGGGTTTCGGGGGTTAAAAAAGGAAAAAGGTTTTTTTAAGGTTATTTTTCCATTTAAGTAAGAAAAATAGCAAAAAACAGGGTTTCCGGCCATAAACCCCCCCATGAAAAATTCCTGGCTACGCCACTGATAAAAGCAATTGAGAAGCATAAACTATATACATGTACCTCTGTAATGACCTGTATACATACTCCCTCCCTCTCCGTGCGTAGCTCAGCACTACAGGCTACGCTGGTTCAGCGCTGGAATGATCTTCTAAGTGGGGTATAGGTACAACTTTAACCTCTGCTAGTTGACTCGGCCACTGGTCGTTCTCTGCCAGTGCCAGTCCCAAGCCTGGATAAAGGAAGAGGGCGACACTAATCATCTTTGATATGGCGGTGTCGTTAAACATGTACACCAAGCCTCTATTAATTCCGTGAAATTTGTCATTACTAGAACTTTGAACTTGGGGAAATACGATCACGGAAAGCATGATGTCCATCAATTATCCCCTCAAATATAATTATACCATAAAACGGGGGGGCTTACAATAATGTCTCGGCATACTACATGAATCATTGGAATCTCTACCAGATGTCACGTATTTGGATTGCTAGTTGTCTACAGCTTAGAGGATTGTTTGAAAGAATTGATTCAGGAAAATAATTCTGTTGTAAACACGATATACAAACTTCCTTTACAAAATCAGCTGATGTCGAAGGTTTATAAATATAAGTTGCCGTGTCACACACTCAGGTACCACACAGAACAGAAAATAGCTACAATAAATGAAAATCTAGGCAGCACACACATCAGATTAATCGCACAACTAAATGGAAATTATGATGAATCCTGATTCATGAAGAAGAGAATCAGCAATTCATCCAGCCAATCATATATATCAATCCGTCCGTCCGTCCGTCTGTCTGTCTATCTATCCAGTCATCAATCCATAAAAGCCTTCCAGTAAACTATCAAACAAAAACCAGCAAAATCACAAAGTTCTTATTAAATTCTGGCATCAACATTTGAGAAGAAATAATATATATATATATACTCATATATAATTATACATAGATATCTATATAAATAAAAATGTAAAACGTTACCGTTCGACAAGAAGGATCTCGGAAAGTTATAGATCGATTGTTTTCAAAATTTTCGCAAAACGTTCCATTCGAACACAAGCGTGTTTGTATAATGCCTTTTGGGAAAAAGCGCAATCTTTACGACCAAAAAAACACAACTTTTAATTCCATTCGAGTCCAGCCATATCCGTTTGAATTTTGACGCATCCGTCCGGCGGCGTCCGCCCATTTTCGGGCGCGTTTTAAAAGGTGTGTCTTTATTTTTCGGGCGCGTTTTAAAAGGTGTGTCTTTACAAAATCGTCCATTTGCGGCCGTTTTCCGCGCGTCTTTCTAAAACGCATATTTCTAGGGATGGTGGAAGGGGAGGGACGGAGGGGAGGGAGGGGATGAAACGGGAGAGAGGGATGCAGGGAGGGAGAGACGGAGGGAGAGACGGAGGGAGGGAGAGACAGGGGGAGAGAGGTAGGGACGGGGGGAGGGGAGGGGATGGGAGGGAGGTGAGGGAAGGAAGGGGAGGGGAGGAAGGGGAGGGGAACGGGAGGGGTGTCTTTTCAGCCACAGCAACGCGTGGCCGGGTACAGCTAGTTATATATAAATGTCTACACAATTTCATTAACCAATGCTATAACACACACGCGCGCGCGCGCACACACAGCCACACACACACACACACCGCCATGAACGAATACAGCTAAACAAGACAGAGACGAGGGATGTTTATCAGTCAGCCGATCGAGTCTAAGTGACAAAACGAAAAGGGTTGAAGCCCAACAAGAAGCCAATAGAATTGATGCCAAACTATAGATAGCATGGTCATCCGTTGATAAATCCAACAGAAATGAATGACCCTTATATAATTGAATTAGCCGAAGGAAGAAGGATGTGGGGTAATGCATGACAGCCTAACTTAACCTGAATAATTTATGTTCCTTTATCGGGACATCTACTCCTCCCACTTCCACTCTCCCCCCACCCATTCCAGCTCTTCCAACCCCACTCCAGCTCTTCCTTCCTCTTTCTACTCGGTATCTATCCATCCATCCACCCATGGATGCCAGCAATCCCAGGGCTGCTGCTGATGCTGAAGTTGGTTATCTACGGACAAATTGCTGGAGACGGATGTCTTTGTGTTTTACCGATTGGCTGGGAAAAAACTCCGTGCATCCTACCATCCCTTCCCCTTCAGCATCCTACCCTCCCTGACCCCAAGCATCCCACCCTCCCATCCTTTCAGCATCCCACCCTCCCTTCCCCAAGCATCCCACCCTCCCATTCCTTCGGCATCCCACCCTCCTTTCCCCGTCAGCATCCCACCCTCCCTGCTACCCCCCAAGCATCGCACTCTCCTTTCCCTTGAGCATCCCACCCTCCCTTTTCTTCAGCATCCCACCCTCCCTTTTCTTCAGCATCCCACCCTCCCTTTTCTTCAGCATCCCACCCTCCTTTCCCCTTCAGCATCCCACCCTCCCTTTTCTTCAGCATTCCACCCTCCCTTTTCTTCAGCATCCCACCCTCCCTTTTCTTCAGCATCCCACCCTCCCTTTTCTTCAGCATCCCACCCTCCTTTCCCCTTCAGCATCCCACCCTCCCTTTTCTTCAGCATCCCACCCTCCCTTTTCTTCAGCATCTCACCCTCCTTTCCCCTTCAGCATCCCACCCTCCCTTTTCTTCAGCATCCCACCCTCCTTTTTCTTCAGCATCTCACCCTCCTTTCCCCTTCAGCATCCCACCCTCCCTTTTCTTCAGCATCCCACCCTCCCTTTTCTTCAGCATCCCACCCTCCCTTCCCCTTCAGCATCTCACCCTCCCTTTTCTTCAGCATCCCACCCTCCCTTTGCTTCAGCATCCCACCCTCCCTTCCCTTCACCATTCCACCCTCCCTTTTCTTCAGCATCCTACCCTCCCTTCCCTTCACCATCCCATCCTCCCTTTTCTTCAGCATCCCACCCTCCCTTCCCTTCAGCATCTCACCCTCCCTTTCTTCAGCATCCCACCCTCCTTCCCTTCAGCATCCCACCCTCCCTTCCCTTCAGCATCTCACCCTCCCTTTTCTTCAGCATCTCACCCTTCCTTCCCTTTAGCATCTCACCCTCCCATCCCTTCAGCATCCCAACCTCCCTTTTCTTCAGCATCCCACCCTCCTTTCCCCTCTAGCATCCCATCCTCCCTGCCACCCCAAGCATCCCACCCTCCCTTTTCTTCAGCATCCCAAGCAGCCCACCCTCCCTTCTCTCCCCCTGCGCTCCAACGCATCATCATCATCAGCAGCAGCAGCAGCAGCGACAGGGAAGCCCGGCACCTGGCACTTGATTGACCTTTGACATCCTGTGTTGAATCTGACCCGGTGACCTCTTCAACAGTAAGACAGATGGCAAAAAGCAGCCAACCCTGCAGCTCTTCCTTGACTGGGGTGGGGGGGTTGGGGGTGGGGGGAAGCTGGAACCCTGTAATGGATCCAGGTCAGGCTGCTCCGGGTCAGGAGCTGCTGGGATAAGCAGACAAAGATCGGGTAAATATATACAAAACAGGGCAACTCATATCTCCGTCACTTTTTCATTTTTTCATTTACAGGTACATTCCTTTCTGCTGTACTTCTTTTCAACTATTCAAATCCAACACGTCCAATGCGTCCAATGCATCATTCAGTTCTTACCGGTAGCCGTTTGTGATTGTGAAGCGACCTTGTAGCAGTATGGCTATGCTATGGCGTCATATAAATTGTCGTATTATTATTATTTTTAAATAGCCCCGATGTATACAGGATCCCTCGGGGACTTCACTACCACTATAGTGTAAAATCAAAGTCTGGAAAGGCCCTATACCGTTCGTGGCACACTGCTGGATATTATTATCATTTTTATTATTATTATTATATATTATTTTTATATTATTTTTTTTTACCCGAGATATTTCAGATACCTCAGGATAATATTTTTTTGCCTGGAGCTGTTTTCTAAATTATTAATATTAATATTATTATTATTATTTATCCATCCATACATCCTCTCATCCATTCTCCCAATCATTTTCCAGTTCTAGGACGATTTAATATCATAGGACGATTGGTCATAGGACGATTGGTCATAGGACCATTGGCCATAGGACGATTTATCATAGGACGGATGGTCACACATTGTATGTCACAAATAAATTACATG